>JARQOC010000001.1:70363441-70431142 GCA_033576535.1 Allobates femoralis | reverse complement strand
ACCTCCCCTAAACATTCACTCAAGGGGATGTCATGGTGGCAGTCCCGGTGGTCGTGGCCCTGACCGAGCATGAAAAGGGGGGTATTTACAGGGGATTTAAAGAGTTTATTGTGATGCCATACGTGGATTCTGGTCAGGGTGACCAGCTCTGCTTGTGGTGAACCCAGGGGTATAGATGTAGTGGCAGCTTATCACTCCCCACAGACGGAGCGGGTCCCCAGATTTTAGTTTTAGAGCCACTGTGATTGATGGTGATAGTAGTGCAGGAAGGCGCAGAAGGAGTGGACAGACACAGGGGTTGCAGTTCTTACCAAGTTCTTTACTGTTGGTCTGTTCAGTCCAAACCCAGCTTGGGTACTGTGCTCTTCCAGTTTGCAGCTCGGCCAGCTCTCAGATAGTCCAGGAACACCACTGAGACATCTTTCATAAGCCTTTCTCTGCTGCTCTCTCTTTCTGCGCTGATCTTTCCTCCTTTTACCCCAGCGCCTTCGTGCTACTTGTCCCAAGGCAGGTGACTGCGGGTCCTGTCGAGCAATGGCCTGGCACGTTCTCTTGACCCTTTGTAGTCATTGTGCCTAGGAGTGTACACGGGGTTGGCAACTGCACTTGCAGTCCAGTATACTCCGGTTTTCTGGCTTGACATACAGTTTTCACACCAGATTGGGGTCGATCCCCTCATGTAGCTAGTTCCTCTACCAACGACCTGAATAGCGGTTGTAGATTCGGGGTGCCTCTGGGCATGGTTCCGTGGTTCCCCTAGAACTCCATCTTGCTACTCCTCACTCTTCACTCTGTCTCTCACTCTCTCTGACTAACTAACTCCTCCCACCTCCTAGACCTACTCCTCCCTCCAGCCAGAGGATTGGCTGCTCAAGTGTGAGCCTCTTTTGTCCAGAATCTTCATGGCTTGGAGTTAGGATGTGTGTTGGGTGTGTGGTTGGGTGTCTTAGCTTTGTGTCCCCTCTTACCTGAGAGCAATGGTACCACACTTGTGGAGTAGGTGCAGTACCACTGTGGCAACCAAGAGGCAGGGGTGCCACATTGACAACAGCAATTTGGTGGAAGCACTCAGTGTCCAGCCCCCACAGATCCAATATGAAGGACCTAATATGAGGTTAGGTCATTAATACTTTAGTCCTAAACAATCTTTTTAGGTCAAAATTTGTCTCACTTCCTAATGCAATTGATCATTATTTCAGGTGGTATAGATCGACTTATTCGGTAGACACTGCTGTTTTAGCTATTTAAATGGAGCTTATGAGATTAATAGAAGCCAGTGACATCTGCAATGTGTTTGCATGCTCATAAACATTGCCTTAGGATGCAAAGTTGCGGCCGGCGTTCTTTTAAGCTTTATGACACTGTGCCTGGCAAATGACCTTATACAGCTGTTTTGGTAATGGAACGTCAGGCAGGACCTCTACTGTAACTCCGGATACAAACAAATGCTCCAACCAATTGTCCAGCAACTCAAGTAGTTACACGATGCATAGTAGTCATCTTTAGTGATCTCTGGAGCAATCCCAAACCGCTCCTGCTCATTTTCATATAATTTCTATCAATTTGTAAGCAGCTGTTTTTAATGTATCCAAGTACAATAGCCTTTTTTCCCATGGGTAAGCTCCCGGCTTCTGATTTGGATTTGTTTTTCCCTATATGAGTACATTATGCTAAATTTAAATCTTTCTCCTTTCTCCTTTCATAAAAATAATTTCTCCATCAACATTAAAGCACCACTCCAGAATTTTATTTTTTATTACTCACCCTCTGGTCTCTTGTGACCGCAACTTGCGACTGTTCGGAAGTCAGAAGTTCCATCACCAGCTCTCAGTGTACGTCTATGAGAGTCAGAATGAGACCCAAATGAGGTGTTCATAGACTTGTCTTGAAGTATGACCTCCATGAAAAGCTTGAGCAGCCAGCAGGTCACAAATTACTGGAGACTGATGGGAGTGGCACCGATAACAGATGAAGATGCCAGTGGGTGAGTATATGTCTAGGGGACTTAGATCAGAAGCACCACTCCAGTGGTGAAATAAAAAAAATACTGGCATGTTGCTTTAAAGGGTTACTCCCAAAATAATTTATCTCATATCTCTTGGCCGCCCAGTAAGAAAAATAACAGGACTTTGGAGCTCTGTATATCCATCTTTTATGGAGTAGAAGTGTCCTTGTTTGACTTCAAGTGCAGTCATTGTACGGGGCTGTGGGAGAAAGCCGAGTACAGCAATCGCTTATTTCCAGCAGTTTCATAGACAATAACTTGAGCAGAGGTCTAATGTGCACTTCTGCTACCTACAAGAGCTAGGACCCTGAACCACATTCTCCGGATTGCAGACGGGTCACAGCAATCAGACCTCCAGCGATCAGCAAATTATCCCCGATTCAGAAAATCAGGGTCAACTTGTAATGTTGGGAGTAACCCATTAAATGTGTTTCGACCAGAGCAGGGGTGCGTGGGGTACTCGGTCACCGGGGCTTCTGTGTGGGATGTCACGGGTGGTCGGTATCCCCGGTGCCGTGCCCTGGCGAACAATTGTACCAGGTGTTGTTGGTAAACGGTGGGGGTAAAAGGGGTTATTTACAGGGGGACGTGACGCCACCTGTAGGGTCTGGTAAGGTGGTACCAGCGCTGCCAGCCGGCCACTGAGGTGATGGAGGGGGGCAGCAGTGTGTGGTACAGCTCCCCACAGGTGGAGCTTTACCTCAGGGCAGCTATGATGGTATATGAGACGGTGAGGGAGGGCAGTGATGGTAAATGGTGGTGCAGTTCTTACCCCTCTGCTGTAGATGTTGATGATGTTCAGTCCTCTGAGCTGCGGCAGGAAGAATAACAGAAACCAATTCTTGTTTAACTTTGCTTTACTCGGTACCGGCTGATGGCATAACAATACACGGTACAGTTTGGTTTAGGGTGCTGTTACCAACTCAGGATTTCTCTTAAGGAGTCTTTAGATGTTCCTTCTCTGTCTTTCAGGGTTTCTATTCTCTTTCTAGATCTTTCTGTCTTTCCCACCTTGGAAGAGCTCACCCGCCAGTCCTGCAGTCTGTGTCTAGTAGGCTTAAATTGACTATTACCGGTCCAAATGGGAACAGCAGGAACGCACAAGTTTCCCACCTGACACCGGGTTTCAGTCTTTCCTCACTAGTGTAGGACCGTCTTTTGGGCATGAGGGGTGAGGTACCTTGTGGTGCTGTCAGCAACCCGGTCTGGTTGGGCCTGCAGCTCGTCGGCTTCGCAGTCAGGGATGAACTCCTGGCTGCCTCGGTATCCGTGTCACCTGTGAACCCTCAACATGACCAGCTGGTTCCTACCAGTCAGGGTCAGTTGCCATCTGTCCTGGGCCCCCACATATAGATGGGGTACCCTCCACTCAGCTCAGGCTGCCAGGCGTGACCACACTGTCTGCCTTCCCAACGCCGTCTGAGGTAAAATCTTAACTGTCACTCTAACTCTATCCTAAGCTCCGCCCACCACCTGTGGAACCTACCATAAAGTCAGTTTTCCCTACACTAAGTGGTGTGGTCCTAGGTGAGTGCTAAAAATAGACTCCATAAGCATTAAATCGTAACCTGGCAACTTACAAGTAAAAACACATTTTATATTCAAGTGTAATACCATTCTGTGGCGCATACCTGCAGGGGCGCCACACATGTGTTTATTATCTGTTCAGGTCCTCTGCAGTTGTGCAATGGCTGTATAAACGTATGAAAGCTGCTCAAGCCCCCCATACACTTTCGATAGCTGTCTATCTAGACAATGGTTCGTTTGATTATATGGCAGTCATCTCCCCCGATTTTTCCATACACAGGAGTGTTTGCTATTCCAAGCCCTACTGTGTTCTCTAAGCCAGAGCTGCTGCCAGACATCTTTGACAGCAGCTTATTGCTTAGAGGACAAACAGATGTGATTCTCATCTTCCTCATCATCGTCTGTTGGCGGCTGAATCCATTGATGTTTTTGCATTTGACCAATATTAGTCTAATGTGTATGGGGACCTTAAGTTTCAATTTTGTTCTGCAGGATAGCTGTCCATCATTAGGCTATTTATGGAGCCATTCTCTGCTGTGAGGTCTTAATAGTGGTGAACATTGTCCTTCCACTTTTTCACTAGCATAAACCTGTTTATTACTCTGCTGCTATAACAGTAAATGGCAGTAAATGGCTCAAGTCCCTGAAGGTAGGCAGCCCTATCTTTAGAGTTTAGTCATTTATGACTCGTTTATTGGAATAAATTAAATATCAATTTATTACTGTAATGTCAGAGCAGTTGTTGAGCCTTGCTTTGCAGAAAATTTGACCTTTATGTTATGTAATTGTGACTAATATTATTATTATTATTCAACGAAAGTAGGAAACCTGACATGAACTACTCACTAAACTGTTTTATTGCTCCTTATCTCTGATAAAAAATGTCTCCATTGTCCTTTTACACTAATTGCAGCAATTATTATATTCATACACCTTTATGTCAGCTGAACCTGACAGTTTTAGTGCGACCTCATGATCATCCCATATATTTGGGGCTACCCAACTCTCCCCAACAAATGATGTTGAAGAGAAGGGTCGGGCACTTTAAATGCAAATACCCAATCCTTGTTCTCCCTGGAGATGAGTCGGCCCCAGAGGAGTCTGACAGCGGCTTACTCTGCTCTTTCCCTACAGAACACATGAATAAAATTAATCTTACATGGTCCCAGAGGGAAAATACTGTTCAGCCTAAACAGGCAGTCAAATAGTGTAGACTAAGCTATTGGTAAGACATGGATCAAGGCACCCAACTCATCACTTACCGTACATTTTTTTTCAAGTGTTTTCTTATTCTGTTTTGTAATATTCATTTTAGTTTTTTTGTGCCAAATTCTTCAAAATGGGCGCATGTGGTTCATCAATTTTGCACAAAATAAAAAATTATCTTTATTTTTTAAACAAGATATCTCATGATCAGCTAAAATATTGCAAAATATGCAGGCATACATAAAGTCACACTGAGGTGGGACTCAGAGGGTTTGCTATGGGGTAAATTTGAACATATAATGTAATGACTTTTTAAGAACTTCTCTTATTTACACAGGACAATGTGCTGCCAAGATCAATGATTGTCAAGATGGTGTCTGTTATGCTTGTTCATTTATTTTTTAGGCCACTGGCGGAGACAGACAGAAAGGGACCTCTGTGCAAGAACAATATATGGGCACTTCGCAGCCCAAAATCTCATCAAAATGCAAAATTTTACCAGCTTTGGAAATGGAAATGGGTCCCTTACCTCTTGGGCCCCTCTGCGGCCGCACAGGTTGCACCAATAATATGTCTGTCCCTGTTTTAGACATCCTGATAGTCGGGACCAAGCTATGCTAGGAATATTCATTCCCCAGTTATCTGCCCATCTGATTGCAGCAGTCTACTCATTTACAGGTCTTTTATTGAAAGTAACCAGTGGCGTAACAACCGTGGATGCAGGGTTCTCAAGTGGGACCAGGCCCAGAGGTAGAGGGGCCTGGCACCTGCCGACCCCTGCGCCTGCTTTACATGAATGTGTGTACCTGAGGACATAGATCCATGTCATGGGCCGACGTCAGCACCCGGGACACCCAAGTCCCAGGGCCCTGAAGTGCCTGGGGAGGCCCACGCCATCTGCCGCAGAACAGCGTCCCCTGCCCTGTATCCTCCAATGGTTGTGGGCACCTGGGCACTGTGTATGTGCCCCTGATAGTGGGCCCCCGGGAGCTCCCTGTGTGCTGCCGCCCCCTTTATAGGATTTAGAACATTAAAAGAGGGCCATACATCTGATCAATGTGGGCGCAGGGGAAGGGGGGGGGGCCCAGATCCAAGTTTCCATCGGGACCCTTCGGACTCTACTCCACTGAAAGTAACCAAATATCAATTTATTATTATTGTATTGTGAAAGCTGTTGTTTTTCCTTGGTTTTCAGTTCACTTGACATTTAGTTGGGTTACAGCTGATATTTGTAATTGTGACTATTATTATTATTATTATTGTATGAGTGTAGTGAAGCTGAAATTGATTTATTACTCCTTATCTGTGCTAAGAAATGTTCCCATTGACCTTCAACTCTAATTGTCGTAATCCTTATTATAAAGCAGTAGTCTCTAACCTGTGTCTCAGGATTCACATATGGCTCATGGGCCTGTTATGTGTGGCTCGTGACAGTGTGCCAGCTGGTGCATAAGCACTAGGTGTATCAAAAAGTAATTAAGATCAGGTCTCCAGTTAATGAATTATGTGAGTAGCCCCACATAGAAGAGAAGATCTGGTTTCCCATATACTGGCCTTGCGTAGCTCCCTCTTTAGCCATATACAAACTACTTTTTAGTCTTATTTTTATCTCACTGTAACTATTGGTTTGTATATGTTATTGCATAGCCTTGTTATAAGCATGTGTCTTAAAGGGGTTATCCGGGATAAAAAAAAAAACTTTGTCTAAGCACTAACATGCAGGTTGCTGCCACCTGCATGCCTGTTGTGCCTGGCACCGTTCACTGCCAACACAGAGTGGTTACAGACTCCTGTCAGCGATTTTCCAGATTCCACTGATGTCACGACTACAGAGGGAGGCGGGTTCTCCCCACGGTAGACGGGCACATAGCCAATGTCACGCTGATTGACAGCCGGCTTCCCCAATCAGGTAGCGAGGAGTCGGCTGTCAATCAGCATGATGTCGGCTATGCGCCCACTTCCGCAGAGCAGAGCGGAAAAGAAACTGCTTCTCTTCTGCTCTGCTCTGTTTCCCCTACCATGCTGTCCCCGGGAGGAGCGGTCTGTGCCCGCTAGTGTCGGGGTTGAACGGAGGTAGCAGCTACCTGTGCATGGGCACTTTATTTAATCCTGGATATCTCCTTTAAACAATGCATTTGTTATTTCTTGTTTTTAATTGTGTCTGTGTTTTCTTTCCCATTAATAAACTTTTGGCAATGACTGATTTGTGGCGCACACTGTGTGTCTAAGTTTGGTTCTTCTGGTTAAACAACATTTTAGATAACTCTTGTCCTACAATCATCTCTCTTGACCACATCCCACATATCATATCACATGAACTCTGATCTGTTCAAAGGTGGAGGTAGAGGAGACACTACCAAATTTCTCTTACCTCCCAAACAATAGACTTTTATCATTTGACAGTTGGAGCATCTTCATAACTGTTAGATGGTTGACCAGTGTCGCTGAAATGTATTAACTTTGAGCCAGAATGTATAAGAACACGAAAATCACCATACATATTAGATTGATCTTGGATCGGTGAATCCAGCTAATTTCAGCAGGACCATCCAACTATCCCACCAATGGCACAAATAAGGAAGGAAAAAATTGAGGAAGTTCGATATGCACCACCCTTTTTTCTGCTGAAGATAAGCACAGATGTCTGACCATGATTTAAAGTACCCATACAGTGTAGCTAAATGTTGTCCAAACACTCATTTATCTAACAGCTCCCCGACACCCTGATATACATTAAATTTGATAAGGTTCAAACTGCCCGATTCTTGTCACCCCGATATAATTTGTATAGAGAGAGTTGGGAGACTCCCAAACAGTGCTGTAACTTGAAGCTTGAGAGCCTCAATCCAAGAGCTAAAATGGGCCCCCAATTATTATTGCAAGTCCTTAATACAGCGGTGAGGAACTCCAGGCCTGGAGGGCTGCCAACAGGTCATGTTTTCAGGATGTCTTTAGCATTACACAGGAGTTGGAATCATCACCAGTGCAGGTGATTATATTATCACCTGGGAAATACTAAGGAGATCCTAAAAGCATGCACAATTGGCACCAAGGTCTGGAGTTCCCCACCCCTGCCTTAATAGTATTGGTCTTTCTATATAGGCTACACGGACCTTTTGGGCCCATTGAGCTCCAGAGGCTAGGTGCGATTAAAACCCTTGCACCTGCTGTGGTTATGCTTCTGCTCCCAAACACATTAGATAGCTTACTGATCTGTGGTTTTGGGCCTTTCCTCATGCAGAAAATCACTTTAATGCTATTAGTGTTGAGTGTGCTATACACATTCATGAGCCCATATTAAACATTGTAATTCAGTTATATATAGCTGTGACCATTAAAAATCAATGTTTCATCATTTAATGTTGGCCATTTAGCTATTAAGAAACTATAATTCTCAGTATGCTATTATTGCCTTGCACTTATTGAACAGAGGTTAACAGTGTAAATGTCAACACAATAAAGTGATTGGAATTACTTCTGATGTAACTAGGCGAAGGTTCTATGACTTTAATACTTCTGCATGCAAAAGGTTTCAAGACAACTTAAAGGGAAGCTATTCCAGACGTGCAAATATATTCAAGTGAAATTGTACTTGCATATTACAAAAATCAGCATTCACCAAAATGGAGACTGTAATTTCTTCCCGGCCAGATTCAGTAAATTGGCTGTATAGGAAAGAACCATCAAATGGTTATTAATGAAAAAATACATATTTTCACTTCACTTCTTACCTTTTTTGGGTCCTAACCGGCATCAGTCCAGGCCTCGTCTTCATGTGATAGCCAAGAATGTTGAATCCCTGGGACGTCTGGCTGTGATGAGGCATGGACGATTCCGTGCATGTTTTGATATCATAACGTTATGGCGTTATGCACACTTATGCAGAACTGACCCAGGCCTCTTCATGCTGGATCGGGACTTCCAACTCTGATGAGGCCGAGGATGGCTCTTTACAAGCTCATGTAAGGCCACTAGGACATGATCTTACCAAGGCCTCCATTCCAGGATGTCGATGGATTGGTGTGGTTGCTGAGGGTCTGTTAAAGGCTCCCACTGCTGTCACATTTGTACTCCTGTGAAGTCCAACCTGTGGCTGAGCTTTATAGTAGACAGTGATTAGGACTATATACTGCAATACTACAACATTATATGTACTGTATGCATATAATAAACATAAATATAAAAATATGTAAGATATCGTTTTTTTGATTGCTGACTACCATAAAAAAATACAAAATAAAGCAATCGAAACAAAGTACCGTATGTTTCAGACTATAAGACACAACAGCTGTCTTTAATGCAGTAACAAGTTGATTAGCAGCATCTAACTGGTCTATACTGTAAGAGACAGAACTCCTAATGGTTGGTAGGGGATCAAATACTTATTTCCCTTTGCAAAATGCAAATACATTTATATAATTTAGACAAGTGATTGTGAATTTCTGGATTTTATTTTTGATATTCTGTCTCTCACTGTTAAGATTAACCTACCCTTAAAATTATAGACTGTTCATGTCTTTGTCAGTGGGCAAACTTACAAAATCAGCAAGGGATCAAATACTTATTATTTCCTGCACTATATTTCCCCATGCTGATATATGGCCCCGGTTGCCTGCTCCTACGGTGACCCACTCCTTGCTTCTGGTTCCCGCTCTACCACATGTGTTCCCCCACAACCACAACCAGATACCATACATCTGGACCATAAGACGCACACCCACTTTCCCCAAAAATTTTAGGGGAAAAATAGTGCGTCTTATATTCTGAAAAATACATAAAAAATGGTGACACAAACCAATTTTGTGGCGCTCCTGCGACCAGGGTGGCCACATAGGGAACTACAGCCAGGCAGAAGGTGGGCAGTTTGTGCATCAAACACCCTCACAGCACACACATCCACAGGAGCACAGCACCCAACCCGGAGCCCGGGACTCTAGGTGGGCAAGGGGTGGTGGGGTTTAGAGGAAAGTGGGTGGGAAGAAAGGTCAGTTCACAGATAGTACAAAAGGAGGAAAAGAGGAGGAAGGAGTTAGTAGGCCGAGGTAGGCTGAGAAGTAAAGACTGAACAACAGACAGAGTGACACATCCTGGTGGGATTGGGCTCCCTGGAGACGCAGAATCCACAGAGTCACAGAACCATGGAAAGAAAGCTCGTCCATAGCTGGCATCCCAGGGGAGTGTGAGGACAGAGACCAGACTGGTATCACCGGGTCCGAGGAATACGGCCGCATCGACCAACTACCGGCGGAATAGTTTTCCCTGATTGTACTGGAATTACACGGGTTAGAAGGAGGCTGGTAATCCCTTGGAAGACAGGGTTACTGCAGGCTAGGCAAACACCAGAGTGTCGGCTCTGAGGGGGACTGAAGTCATACACCAGCTCCCCAGACAAACCGGCGTGGTGCTTTAATTCCAAGTTGGAGTTCCTACTACCAGGGTTGGAGGCACAGCAGCAACGATGAGGACCAGGCTTACTGCCCGCACACACTAAGGGGGAAGCTGCATACAAGGGGCCGAGCTGCCGCCATACAACCCGCGGAGAGAACAGAGAGGGAGAGAACAGCTTGAAAGGACACATAGAAAGAGTGAGGGGTCTCAGAGCGACAGCTTGGCTGCAAAGGGTTGAGAATTCCTGGAGTTAACTGAACTGTGAACTGTGTTGAGAACTTTACAGTGACTTGTGTGACTTTGAAGAACGTGAAAGTAAACCCGGTGAACCCTGCTTTAGTGTCTGTGTCTGATTCCAGGTATACAGAACTGTTATTGTACTTCTTACCCTGCCAGGAGCAGCCTGACCCGCGGCAGGCTCATCTATCCAGCTGCAGCCCATCCATCCCTCCATCCTCCTGGCAGAGCTGCGCTTCAGCGGTGGTCCCATTACTGACCACAACCCGTGGGTGGCGTCACGACAAATATCCATTGCATATATCCCCTTTTACTTGTGAGAACCCGGGACACGGTCCGGACCAGGACCGTCGTGACATCCCCAGCAGTACCCTGGTCCGGTACAGAGCACCCCATCCCAGTGGGCTCCACAATTTTTTTTAACAATGTTCAGGTTTGTTTTAGTCAGTTAAATAGTAACAAATTATGCATGTGTAACACCTGATGATGAGACCCTGAGGGATGTGGATCAACTGAATCAGGAACACTGTTCACCAACCTAGGAAAGCACACCCTACTTCTGCTATAGTCACAGGAGGTGGAAATAGGCTTAGCTGGAATGTAGCTGACAGATTGCAACCCTAGGGGATCCTGGTCCTCTGGCAGGCTGTCATCACAGAACAGAGTCCAGAGACAGGCACAGAAGGCACTGGTGGACACAGTTTAAGAGAGGAAAGTTTAGCAGATAACAGTAGTAGATGGGTACCACAGATACCTGTAGCAGGTGGGCACAGCTCATTAGTGTAGCAGGTGGGCACCGCAGATGACTCTAACACTGTTCACTGACATTCAAGGAAACACAGGCAGCAATTAGGCACTGTAGTAAGACACAGTACAAGGGGGACCTGACAACTATGAAAGCAAAGCTAACTAGACACGATAATCAGGTACCTTCCAATAGGGAAAGCTACCTGAAATATACTATGCCTTTCAGCAATTGGCTGAGAGACACTTCCTGGTTAGGGCACGCTGACATCTACTCTGTATGATGTGCTGACCTCGAGAGTTAGCGGGGACAGAAAGAGAAGGAAGAAGCAGAGCACTGGAGTTAGGGTGGTGAATATGGCAGCGTCCCTGACATGCGGAGTGCAGGGATGTGGCTGGGATAAGTGTAAGAGTTTTCAATCCCTTATGCATCATCTTTTTTAGGCCCCCAAAAAACCTCTCTTAGATACGAGGGGCATCAATATTTTCCCTGGGTTCCCAATATCTCTCCTTAGGCCTGAAGCCTAGTCAATTAAGAAAAAGGTTTTACCTTTCACCTTTTCAGGGCCAAGATATATCTCTTTCCGAAGTTGTTCTTGGAGCTGAATGGTTGAGGAGAGGTACTAGGATCACTGAAGAACCATCCTAAAACCACAGGTTTAAGAAGCGAGACCTGGAAGGCATTTGGTATGCGAAGCAAGGCAAGAAGCTTCCATTTATACGAGACATCGTTAATCCAACTTAACATTTAAAAAAAACGGATGTATTATGGCCCCAACCTTTGGAG
Organism: Allobates femoralis; assembly: GCA_033576535.1. Classification (NCBI taxonomy): domain Eukaryota; kingdom Metazoa; phylum Chordata; class Amphibia; order Anura; family Aromobatidae; genus Allobates; species Allobates femoralis. The sequence goes on along the minus strand of JARQOC010000001.1, from coordinate 70,419,248 downwards.
GATGGAATCTTTAGGCACACTTTGTCGCCTGTGAGGAAGTTGGGGGAATCCAAACGCCTCATGACGGTGTATCTTTTCACCTATGCTGAAGCCTTCTCGAGAGTGTCTTTCGTCTTCTCCCAAATCTTGGAGAATTCTCTTGAGAGAGCACCAGCTGCAGGGATACAAGAGGCAGAGGCCACTAGGAGAGGAATACATGCTTGTAATTCAGCGTACAATGACAGAGATTTTGTGGAAGATTTGCTGATATGGTTATTATAAGAAAACTCTGTACAGGGAAGCAGCCTGACCCAGTTACTATGATGCACATTGGTTAAGTGACGTAGAAATGATGACAGGATCTGATTGATTCGCTCTACCTGGTCGTTGGTCTGAGGATAGTAAACTGAGAAGTCCAGAGACACCTCAAGAAGTTTACAGATTGCCCTCCAAAATTATGATCTGAATTGTACTCCTCTGTCAGCTAAGACATGTTAAGGAAAGCCGTGGAGCCTGAAGACCTGCTGTATGAATTGCATTGCCAATTCTGGAGTCATCGGCAGACCAGAGAGAGGAACGAAGTGAGCCATTTTAGAAAAACGATCCACCACTACCCAGATTACAGTGCAGCCCAAGGAAACTGGCAGGTCTGTGATGAAGTTCATGGCAATATGGTGGGAAAGGATGCAGATGACCAGGTGGGAGCCATTTAGGAGTCTTATTTGTACCACAGGTTTAGCAGGAAGGCAAGATGTCCACGATGTCATGGCAAAGAGAGGGCTATGAATAATGCGGAGAGATGAGCAACAGTCTTCTTTTGCCCGTCATGGACAGCCAGCTTGGATGAATGACCATTCTGCAAGATTCTCTTCCTGTTGTCTTTGGAAACTAAGGTCTCTCCCGGCGGAATCATAGATACGTTTACTGGAGCTATCGTTATCATCTTGACAGGATCAGTTATATGTTGTGAGTCCTTCTCTTGATCAAAGGGTACAAAAGACCTCGAGAGTTCTTACGCTTACGGTAAAGATTAGCGACCACCTGACTTGCTGAGTATTCAATCTCTGTCCAGACTGGAGATAAGTCATGTTTTTATGGTCAATGTATATTGTTCTGTCCCCATCTGATGGCTGTAAATCTAAGCACTCTAATTACCAGTCCCTTAGATAATTGTATGCTCAGTACTTACCCCATCAGGGGCAACAGACAGTTTTCAACTCGATCGCCACTGCAGCTGTAGTAAGACAGGAGAACACTGTAGTTTTCTTCCAAATCTTGTATTAGGCACAATAAACGATAGGTAAAAAGGAATAATCTGCACAGGGGATATACACATGTGTCTTCAGTAATGGCTTCTGCAGACTAACTGAGGAAGAAGGGGGGACGTCCTGTACAGACACAACTAAGGCAGCAACTTAGGGTCAAACTTAGTAGACAGTCAATCTACCTGGTAACAACAAAGAATTACTGATTGGAGGAAATATATAAATACAGAGAATAGGCATTATAGGTTGTTCCCATTCGTGGGACACAACATATATCACTGCAGCAAGGGAGCTCCCTCTAGAAGAAACCTCCACACCTCTAAAGCCAACATAATGGTCAACAACTCTTGGTCACCTATGGAGTAGTTGCACTCTGGAGCTGAGAGAACTCAGAGAAGAATCCACAGGTGATTAGTTGCCCCAAAGAGGATTCCTGAGAAAGCACTTCTCTGGCTCCAGTGGATGAGGCATGCACCGCAAGAAAGAATTGCTTATTCACCTCGGGCCCATGAAGCACAGGAGTGGATTCAAGGGTGATACGACCCCAAGGGCCATTAGCTACCCGGGAATGGGCTACTGTACTGCTCAGGAGTCAGTGGGATTGAGACCCAACTCTGTAACCCTGGCGGTGTCAATAAAAGTTTGTACATTATGGTTTTGGGGAAGGTTGTGGTGACGCCACCCGTGATGTCTGGCTATTGATGGCCGACCCTGCGGTGTGAGATGTCTGGGGATGATGGAATTACAGCTAAGGAGGTATCACGGGTGGAGTGGTTCCCCAGGGCAACAGGTATAGTCTATGGCGATGGTAGGCCGTTGGGGTGCAGGACTGCGGGTGCGGAATAACCGACAGATCCACAGTACATAGACTCCTTTACCTTTACTGGTAGTTGCAGGTTCAGACCAAGACGCTGTCCAGGTGATGTTATGAATCCTAGTCGCCTGGAAGCAAGTTGGGAATTTCCTCACCCTGAGAGTTCTGAGGCCTTGCTGTTGCGCTCCTCTTTGCTGGTCCTGGCTGCCTATAGCTAAACTGCGACCCTCTCTTCCTGCTGGTAAGTATCTCACCCGTGTGGCAGGCAGCTTGAACCCTTCTTCAGTAACACTCCTCTAGCGGCTGTCCCTAATTGTCACACTGGGGAGGTAAGGGAATCAGGTAACAGGTAGAAGAATTGGGCAAAAAGGGTTCAGGAGAACCTAATCTGACCCTGATGCTGGGTCCCTGGCTCGCCCTGATCTCGGAGGTACCTCTGATGGTGAGGAGTTCTCAGCCGCCACCCTGTACCCTAAAACTCTTGATTAGCCCTAGGCTGAGGGCCCCTACTTCGGACTCCGGTGGCCGTTTCTGGTGCTCTGCTCTGGGGTGAGCCGGCAACTGTCTCTGCTCCCCAGGCCCCCTCCTCTGCTTCCTCAGACCCTCTCCAATGGGTCTCTCACACTTGCTCACTCTCGCTCTCTACTCTGCCTGCGACGAGCCTGGCAATGTTCCAGTCCACAGGACGTCTTCACAGTCCTCTTAGGAACTAAACTGACCAACCCTGCCCCCAGGCTAGAATTAATAGGGGGCTCCCCTGAACCCAGGTGCTGAGCTCCCCCTTCTCGTCTGGAGTCAGGAAAAGTGTTTCATGCTGTGGGTTTACCTGGTGTGGATACCCCTTCTTGTTTCCAAGCATGACATTTTTTAAAGTTTTTATATGCTTATTTGTATTCAAAAATCCATTTCTGAACTAAATTTCGTTTTTTATTCGTTTTTATTTATTCATCTTATATATAATTTTTATTCCATGACTACATTTTAATCGTTTTTCAAATAAAATTCATTTTAATTTACTATTAATTTACAACATTAATCTTCTCCGGATACATTGCCACAACATGATCCTTGATTTCTTGATAACCTAAGGGAACACAGAAAAAAACAAAAAATATTTTACTTGTCACTATTTGTTTAATTATTCAATTACTTCATTTCATCATGTACACTTATTACTCCTTTTAATCTTCTTGTACTTTTTACAATTTTATGCACAAGAACATATTAACAGAATATATGAGTTTTTCACTCCTGATCTACTATTTACAAGTATTGTACACCTACTTTCCACTAACGTCACCACTTCTTACTAATACAAGATTGGCTCTCCGAGCTAAGCGATTGAATACTTGGTTGTTAAAGGGATCCTGTCACCCCCAAAACACCTCTAAACCTATTAAAACCTGTCCCTAGAGCATATTAACACTTTCCCTACACTCCTTTTACCTCCTAAATGCAGCAAGTGACATTGAAGAAAAACGTTTTTATAGTACCTCATTAGTGATGATAATGAGTGACTATGCTATTCATAGTCACTCATCCAGGCTGCCCCTCTTCTTCATATCACGCCTGAATAGGCGTGATCTACATGCCAGATTCAAATTGCCGCCTCCCTGCGCGCCTCCCCTCTCTCCCATAGCGTCCGGGCTGCAGTGTGGCTGGGTGACGCGATCCGCGTCATTCCCGGCGCCGGGTGACGTATTTACACCGGCGCCGCGCTGTCAGCTTCAAAAAGCGCACTGCGCATGCGCATGGGAGATCCTCTGATCGATGGAGTCCTCCTCTGGCGCAGCTATGGGACGTCATCAAGGCTGGAGGCCAACTGTATCTTCTTCGATGGTTTTTGCCCCCACATGAACTATACAGCTTTTTGTTTATTCAGCCATACTTTTGGTTAGCTGCTGCACCTGCAATCGTAAGTCATCAGGGGTAACAGTTTCTAGAGTCTGTGTACTGGCTCCCACTGTGGCCGGGGAAGAAGGTCCCACCTCCGTGTACTATGTTAGAGCCAGTCACTGGGAGAGTGCTGTGCTACTGGCAGTTGGTTTTCGCAGCACTCGAATGGCCTGGTCTTTAAAACAAAGTCCAGGTCAGGGTTTTGTAGGACCAATATATGTAGCTGAGTCCGGTGGGCATGAGACCAGTGCCCCTCAATAAACTTCTTAGTCAACAACTTGTTTTCATCTCGTGCACTGTTGGGGTCTACCTGCTTCATGGCCCTCAGCGCCTCTTGGAGATTTAATGCATAGTCCCATATACTGTCCTGCACCCATTGTTTGCACCCATAAAACCTTATTTTAATTTCCGCCGCAAGTTTTTCAAGACTTCTTTCAACCTTGCTAAGATTTGTTTAACAGTTTTTTCGTCAGTGTCCAGCCAGGACTTTACTTCCCTTTGGGCTGCACCGTCAATTGTCTTATTAGAATGACAATCTTCTGGCTCTCTGTCAGGGAATATACTTCGAACAACCTTTTCAGTCTCTCCCTGAAATCGTTCAGGGTGTCCGATTCTCCTGACTAATGCAGAACCCATGTCACTCCCAGAAAATATGGCATCAAGAACGGCATGACTGGCGCTGCTGCTGGTGCCGCAGCTATGGCTGCGGCCTGGTGTTTGGCTGGAGCTGTGACTGGGGTTGTGGCCGTGGCTTGGGCGGGGGCCAGGTCCACCTTAATTCCCTCTCCCTCTGGATCGGACATCTTTCTCCCCTCTAGTGAACTGCAGCCACGTTCTCAGTCTCTGTCGGTTTCTCAGTCTGTGGCTCCACAGGTGGGGAGTATCGAGCGTACAGGGGATTTCTGGGTCAGGGCCTCCTGCGTCCCGCTGGCTGACATCCGAGTGAGGGGCAAGGTTTCTCTTTGCACCCTTTCTAGGGTTCCGCCCATGATAGCACACCCCTTTTGGCTTCCTGCGCGCCATGTGGTAATGGCAGCTATCACACAGTTCAATAAAGTCTATGGCACACAATACCCGTCGACACCGGGCACGAAATCATGTTTGTGATGCCAGGAATGACATATTTTCCCGGGACCATGGGATGCTCAGAACCGGGCTACTGTACTGCTGGGGAGTCACGGGGTCGAGACCCGGCTACGTGACCCTGGCAGTGTCAATAAAAGTTTGGGGATTATGGTTTTGGGGATGATTGTCGTGACGCCACTCGTGATGTTCAGCTATTAATGGACCTCTGTTAATTAAGGAATTGCAGCTAAGGTGGTATTGCTCCCCACGGGTGGAGTGGTTCCCCAGGGCAATCGGTATAGTCTATGGCGATGGTAGGCCATTGGGGTGCAAGACTGAGGGCTCGGAATAACCAACAGACACACAGTATGTAGTCTCCTTTACCTTTACTGGTAGTTGCAGGTTCAGACCAAGACACTGTCCACAGGTGATGTTATGAATACAGGTGGCCTGGAAGCAAGTTGGGGATTTCCTCACCCAGTGAGTTCTGAGGCCTCCCTGTTGTGCTCCTCTTTGCTGGTCTTGGCTGCCTATAGCTAAGCTGCAACCCTCTCTTAATGCTGGTAAGTCTCTCACCCGTGTGGCAGGCAACTTAAGCTCTTCTCCGGTACCACTCGTCTGGCGGCCGTCCCTGAGCTTTTGGATGCTGCTTTGCCTCCAGGTGCTTTGTTGTGGCTGGGAGATGTGGAGTCTCCATCCTCTGGTTTTGGATGCTGGGTCGGTAGTACCCGCACAACCTCGGTCTCCGGTGTCCATTTCTGGCGCTCTGCTCTGGGGTGATCCAGCAACTGTCTCCACTCCCCAGGCCCTCTTCTCTCCTTACTCAGACCCTCTCCGACAGGTCCATCACACTTGCTCACTCTCGCTCTCTACTCTGCCTGGGACAAGCCTGGCAATGCTCCAGTCCACAGGACGTCTTCACAGTCCTCCTAGGACCTGAACTGACTAACCCTGCCCCAGGCCAGAATTTATAGGTGAGCTCCCCTGAACCCCGGGCGTTTTACATCACAAGGGAGGCGGGAATTTCAAAACTAAGGTGGAACAGGACAAGAAGCGAGGACGCCCAGCGGGGCATGCAGAATGCTGACGAGGAGGGGAGAATGGAGCCCGGAGTCCTCCTTTCCAGTCTCCTAGATAGAGACCATATGTAAGTTAAAAGTCATTTTTCTAAACCATTATAGGGACCCTTTAGGTCAGTGAGGGATGGTTAGGGATGAGCTCACAAGGTGCAGGACAGGTAATGATAAGAGAGGGGGGAAAACGAGGTGACAGGTTGCCTTTAAGTTACATTTCCATGCAATACATAGTTACCCCTAATGGTTTCAGAAGGCAGTACAGTATATCACAATTTAAAAATCTGTCTATGCAGGGTATTTCAAGTATCAGAAAACTAATCAGTGACCGCTAGAACAATATATTTCGAAATTATCACATACCGTAAATCTGAATCTCATTAGATAAAATTTGTTCCTAGATTCTAGGAATATGAAATTTACGTCAGTACCTGATTCAGTTTTTGTCCTTAAAGCAACTATAAGTTTGTGTTCAGCGGCCTGAGATGTTTCCCACACTGATTGTACACACCGATATAATTCATACTCTCCGGGAGATGATCAGTCAGGACAAACATCTGCTAAACATATTACTCTGTCATTCCGTGACTTCAGCTCGGGCGGGGCTCGCAATGAAATAAAAGGAAAAACAGTTTACAACAAGTACAGAAACAGTTTACATCTTCCTTTAAAGGAGACCACTAGGTGAATAACATAACCGCTACATCTCCATCTACATTTATGGATGGTTTATTTACTTAGTTTATTTTTAATGTGTCTATAAACAATGATCATGTTCCTGGTTAGAATAGTCTTCTGGGATGTTTCTGTAATCTGTATAATTTTGTACAAAGCTGTAGTCGCTCCCTGTGTCACTGCGTGGTGCTTTTGTTACACTATGTACATATAACCCTGCCTTCCTTTGTATAAAATCAAAATGTACTACTCCCAATAATACCAGTTAATGAGTAGAGATGAATGAACTTTTCAAGATTCGGTTTGGGTCGATGAACTTCTCTGTGTTGAACAAACCTGTTCTACTCGCCGAATAGTAGTGGTATTCGGGTACTCGCTACTCACCGAGTAAATTGGGATTACTCGGGAGTAGCAAGTGCCGAGTACTTTTGCAGTGCATCAATAGATACACTGCAAAAGTCCTGTAAAAGAGAAGAAAAGTGGTTACAAAATAAAAAAATCGGATACTTACCTTAACCGACGGCTGCACCGGGACCGGCCGATATGCATGGAAAAGGAGATAAAACTGGAATGGTATCCACGGTCCGCGCTGCTGCTCTTTATCCAAGGATTTCACAGGAGGTTATTACCATCAAAAAGTCCTTTATTTTGTCACACCAACGCGTTTCGGTGCTGTCCCAGCACCTTCCTCAGGGCACCTGAGATGCCCTGAGGAAGGTGCTGGGACAGCACCGAAACGCGTTGGTGTAATAAAATAAAGGACTTTTTGATGGTAATAAGCTCCTGTGAAATCCTTGGATAAAGAGCAGCAGCGCGGACCGTGGATACCATTCCAGTTTTATCTCCTGATTTCCCGCGGTTTTGTGGAATTGGTTGAGGTTCTGCAGCAGCTGCCTTATGTTTTCAAACTGGTTGTGGGTCTCACAACCTTAAAAGGTGAGTGGATATCCTTATAATCCACATTACAACTACAGTGTCTTTTTGATAAGGCACAATCTGCGCCTCTTGTATCTCCTCTTTTTTTCTAGTATGCATGGAAAAGGACCTTTCACTCTCCCAGCCAATCAGATGGCTGGGAGAGATCTGGCCAATCAGATGCCGCCACGTCACAATCACGTGATCGCTAGCGGCCACCTGATTGGCCAGATTGCAAGGTCCTCTCAGGTACACCGAGGACCTTGCCATCTGGCCAATCAGGTGACCGCTAGCGATCACGTGATTGTGCGTGGCGGCATCTGATTGGCCAGATCTCTCCCAGCCATCTGATTGGTTGGGAGAGTGAAAGGTCCCTTTCCATGCATAGATGTCCACTGGCCGGTCCCGGTGCAGCCGTCGGTTAAGGTAAGTATCCGATTGTTTTATTTTGTAACCACTTTTCTTCTCTTTTACAGGACTTTTGCAGTAGTACTCGGAATCGCTATACTCGCAACGAGTACCAAGTACCAGAACATACTCGTTGCGGGTATAGCGATTCCGAATACTACGGTACTCGCTCAGCCCTATTTACAACCCTTATGACAGGGAAGCATCAGAATGTCAAGAATGTGTGGACTGATGGCAGCGGGTTATCGTTTGACCTCCTTTGCAGGACTATCTGACGTGGAGTCCTATATTATAAGAGGACTGCTGATTTTTTTGTTTTCTAACCCCCAAGAGAAGAAGCAACTGTGTGTTGCCAGAGGGAGGGGTGCGGTGAGGAGGACATTTTCCTATTTTTTCACTTTTCGAAGAGGTTGTTTTTGTGGCGACTCCATCACTGAAAGACGTGTTTGGTTTTCTTGTCTTTCCCTTTTTCTATCTGGATTGTGATTGGATCTTCGGGAACCTTTCTCAACCCAGAGTTCTGGAGTTGCAATGGTAACTGTAAGTTCCTGTGCTCGGGCCTCACATATGAACTTGTTTATTTTTTGCAGGAAAAAGTCGGGACAGTTTTGACACCAAATAAGTGGAGTGGTCGTAAGGGCCAGGGTATTCGTTAGCCAGGCCGGCAGTCTTTTGGGGTAGTCACAGTGGTGGTAGCCCAGCTCCTTTGCCCTGACGAACCAGTTAAGGGAGTTATTTACATGGGAGTTATAGTTGAACGTGACACCACCTGTGGTGCCTAGTCAGGGATGACCAGCGCTGCTTGTGCAGTTCCAAGGGGATAGATGGACGGGCAGTTTGGATGGTACACTCCCCACAGGCGGAGTGGGCCCCTGGGATATAGTAGTCTATGTGGATAATGGTGGTGATAACATTGTTGCATGGTATGCAATTTGGAGGGCGCCGGATATATGCAGGAAGACACAAGGGGTGCAGTTCTTTTGCCTTTTCTGAAGAGAACGTGGTGAAGTCTGGGGCACTGGTTACGAGGTCCAGGAGGGTTTGGTCAGTCTGGAAGCAGTCAGAGTCCACTTCGCCAGGTGGGTTTGGAGGCCTGCCTGCTGCACTTCTCAGTTTTGGGTTCCAGCTGCCTGTGAGCTATTCTGCGGCCCTTTTCCTTCCTTCTTGCACTCGCTCCCGACTAGCAGACAGTGTGAGCCTGTACTGAAACTGCTGTCTTGTTGCAGATCCGGGCTCTTGGTAAACTGTTGTGCTGTCGTGCCCCTGCTTGTGGCCAGGAAACTTGCAATCTCCTGTCCTCCATATTCAGTTCACAGGGCATGCAGTCCCTCTGTAACCCAGGACTCTGGCATCCTCAGCTGCGCTGCTCTGGGGTGAGCTTTCCCAGTTTTCCTCTCCCAGAGCTCTCTCTCCATCTTCTGCTTGGTCTCCCTTCCTCCTACACTCTCTTTTTACCCTTCTTCTAACCCCTCCCCCAGCTGGAAGAAGCAGCTCCCCTGAACTTGAATCATGGGCTCCCATTTCCGGTTAGGAATCAAGTCTTGTGTGCGCATGCGGGGGTTTACCTGATGTGGGAATCTTCTCCTCCTTCCAAGCATAATATCACCTCCGGTGAGGGAGGGAATACCACTGTGGCAACCAGAACATTGGGGCGCCATGCAAGCATTTATGGCAGCTGCCAAGGTCACAGGCCTGTGCTGAACACTAGGGAGTTGCTACGGTATTGTTAGCCAGATACCTGGGTATGACAAGCTAAGTGGTGTATGATTGTGTTAGGATATGTAGAGCCCACTGGGACGAGGGTACTCGGTACCAGACCGGGTCTTTACTGGGGAAGTCACGGGTGGTCCTGGTCCGGACCATGCCCTGGCAAATAAAGGGGGATATTTACAGGGGATTGTCAGTCGTGACGCCACTCACTTGATGCGGCCAGTGATGGGGGCCGCCGCTGCTGCAGAACCTCCGGGGATGATGTAGTGGCAGCTTAGGTGGTATAGTTCCAGTGGGTAGAACTGCGTTCTCCGGGGCAGTAAGGGTTAAGTCTATTGTGGAGTTTGTAGCACACTTACTTTGCAGACGCTGCAGGGATCTCTCCTCCTGACTGGTGCTGACAGGCTTTTTCCTGTTTGGAGAGAATCACTTTCATGCACAAACACAAGGGAAACAGTTCCAGGGTTTTCCAGTTTACTCTCAGTTGTTCAGACAGTTCACAAGTTATTTGCAGTTCTTACACAGTTCAAGTACAGTTCTTAACCCACAGGCACATTCTCCCTCTCCGGGTTCCCTTTGCTCTGCAGCCAGGCCTCTCTCTCTGTGACCCCTCACACAATCTGCTATGTCCTTCCCGGGCTGTTACGTTCTCTCTTTACTTCGTGTTGTGCGACACTGGACAGTATGGCGATGACTCGGGCTCCGGTGAGTCCTACGTGTGTCACTGAGCTGCCTGTCCTTAGGGTAGGGATCTCAATTTGAAACTCAGACCCCCCATCATGTTGTTTGGGGATGCCGGGTAAACTACGGTCCCCTCTAGAGCCGACACTCTACTTCAGCCCAGCCTCCAGCAGTCCTCAAGTCTGAGGCTCTACCAGGCTCCTTTCCGTCTGTGTCTCTTAGTATCATAGGAGGGCTACTCCGCCTGCAGTAGGTTGCTTTAGCTGCGTTTCTAGGGCCCGGGTTACACTGTCCCTCTCTGTCCTCTCACACTCCTGGGGATCCGGCTCTGGATAGGCTTTCTCTCTCCTCTGGCTTGCACTGGCTCAGTACAGATTCTGCGTCCTTCTGCCCTCACTCTTCCAGAACGTGTGGCTCTCTGTCTGCTCAGCTTCAGCTCAACCTGCTGCTGTTCTCTGGCCTCTGCATCTCAGCTTCTCTGCTGCTCTTGGTCTTTTCTGTTCAGCTCACTACGGCCTACTCTTGGTCTTTGCTGTTCAGCCTACCTCGGCCTACTGAACTCCTTCACTCCTCCCCCTTCCTATATACTGTCAAGCCACCTGACTACGGGTGTGCCCAACCCACTCCTCTGAATCCACCACCCCTCAATCTCATAGAGTCTCTAATCTCAGGGCTGGATGTTACCCTCCTCTTACACGTGGGTTATGTGGGCTGTGAGGGTGTTGGTGTGCAACAAGTGTCCTACCTGCCTGGCTGCAGTTCCCTTTGTGGCCTCCTGGACGCATGGGTGCCACAGATATATTAGTGGATAAGTTTGTAAGTCAAGGTCCCAGATACTCGCTTCTTGTGCATGCACTAATTTATACCATTCTGGTAGTGCTGAGTTGGTTTGTTTGCTTCATTATCCTGTGTTAGGTAAATTATGTCTCCTGTGGATCCTGTTATACTGAGCTGAGTCTTTGGTGCGGGACTCTGATCCTGGTCCTCTGGGTTTGGGCATTTGTATATATGCATATATGCAGGGGTGGGATTAAAATTTTTAACAACAGGTTCTCTGTTTGTGTTTATAAACCATGCCCATTTTAAGCCACACCCTGTTTAAGTGCCACACCCATTTTGTTCACCACACCCAGTTTTATACACATGTTCCTCAACCACAAAATAAAAAGCATTAAAAGAAAAAACAGATATTGCGCCACACTGCAACTGGAGGAACTTAATACACGGTTTTACTATGTTTGCACTAACCTTTACTGGTTGTGCAACACCCCGCACAACCAGACTGATGGCTTAATGTGGATCACTGTAGTGACAAGGGCCAATATTCCCTCCCCCTCAGATACTCTGGGCCTGGTGGTCGGCTCCTTAGTTCCTCTGGAGATGGAGGTGGGCTCCTTCACTCCTCCACTCGAAGAGGCAGACTCGCTGCATTGGCTTCCGTCCCAGCTCCACACTGTGTATCAGTTGATCATTCAAGGGTGGGTCTTTATGATGTACTGCCAGGTACTGTGGATCTTAGAGCAGCTCACACACCGCACTCCCAACAATGGAGAAGGAGATTAGCAAATAGAAAAACAAGCGGTGTCAGAGGTTTGGAGCGCTAAAGAAACCACGGGTTGGTGATTAAATTACCGATAATTTATTGCACGGACAGCACGGGTCCAGTATGCCACAACGCGTTACGACGCACAGATGCGTCCACTTGAGAAAGACGCATCTGTGCGTCGAAACGCGTTGTGGCATACTGGACCCCTGCTGTCCGTGCAATAAATTATCGGTAATTTAATCACCAACCCGTGGTTTCTTTAGCGTTCCAAACCTCTGACACCGCTTGTTTTTCTATTTGCTAAAATAAAAAGCATGGTAGTTTAAAAATAAAAGACCTTTTACCTTCTTACTCTTCCTATACCTTCACTTATAGCCTCATTACCTCCTTTCAAGTACCAGTTGTTCCAGTCAACCTCAGTCACGTTTTACCTTGGCTTATTGTATTAAAGGGTTTTCTACAATTTTTGAAAATTATTACTTAAAGAACCCTGCTCAAATTGGAAAGAACAAACTCCTGTCCACCTGTCACCTCAACTGTCTGCTGCACCTAATCTCTGGCCTCAGCAGCCTCAGGCCAAAGATGTGCAAAGGACCACTGAGGCCAAACGTATGACTGGAGCAGTCAGGATATCAACCTAGACAGTTATAAAGGTTCTCCATTCTTGGACAAGGCCTTTCAATTGGCCTAATGGTTCTAATAAAGTAAGCATACCTTTCTCCCAGACTGCAGCACTTGAGAGCAGTGGTCATCCATCAGTAGATGGTGGCACACTACAGCGCTCACATGACAGTATAATGTTGTAAGATTGCGGTGTACACAGCACTTGGAGCAGAGCCCCCTCAGGAGGTAAGTATAGATTTTTTTTACACATTAGGAACATTCAAAAAGGGGATATTCAATAGTGGATGTCCCTTTTTAATGAATTATAGCCCTCTTAGACAACACTGGATCACAAAGGCTTTGCTGTGTGAGAAGACGCCACCAAAGAGGAAAAAAAATGGTGACAACACAGCACTGAGGGCCAGTGATGCATTCAGAGTGATGGATGAGGAGGCACCAAAATGTGTCGGTGAGACACATTGGCAGTTAAGGAATCCTAAGGCTTTTCCTTGCCTTTTGACTCACTGCATGCCGGCCCTCACCGACCCTTTTTCTGCCTTCTGACACACTGCATGCCAGCCCTCACTGACTCTTTTTCTTGCTTTCTTACCCACTGCATGCTGCCTCTCACTGACCTTTTTCTTGCCTACTTACCACTGCATGCTGAGCCTCACTGACCCTTTTTCTGCTTTCTCTCCCACTGAATGCTGGCCCTCACTGATCGTTTTTCTTGCCCTCTGACCCATTGCATGCAAGCACTCACTGACTCTTTTTCCTGCGAAGCTGCACTCAACCCATGACTGTTATACATGGAAAATGACTGAATAACACAGATATCATCTACTGGAATAAATTCAGGCTCGGCGTGTGAGCCTTTATCTAAGGAAGTGACACGAAATATGACGTACATGTATGTCATATTTCATTGAGGAATTAAAGGGTTGTCTGGTCTACATCCTCATCTGCCATTAGGAATTTCAGGGCTCCATACTGGCAAAATTTTCGGGCCACCTTGATTCTCTGCTTTCATCCAAGCTCCACCCTCACAGTTCCATTGCTCACTCTTGGAAAAACTTCTGCATAAATGAGGAGGCTCTATATTATAGAGACTACTGTGGGCTGTATATGTGGCGCCCCCACTATGCAGGCGTCACAGAGGGGTACTGCACCCACAAAAGCGGTGCAGATACTCCAGCTGGAAGTAGATTTCAGGCTGATGGGTGGAACATACACATAATGCACCCCACACTAGATCACATGGTGGGAGGTACCTGGGAGGGAACAAAACCACCTCCAGGGGGAGAAAGGAGGTCTTTGGCTGGAGGCCTTTTGGGCTTCAGGTCTTTTGCCTCAAGGTCTTCGACCAGCAGCCAGGCAGTGAGCCTAAGGGAGCAAGGAGGGTCTCTCGGCTGAGGGACCCGGGAAGGACTAAAGGCAGATCCCAGGCGCAGATAGCCAGTTGGGGATAGAGGAACTTCAGGAGTTCGCCCCAGGAAAGACACCGGGCAACGGAGCCCGCACCTGTGGGATCCTCCAAGGACCAGAGAAAATCCGGCGTTCTGAGGGGTATATATATATACTGCCCAGACACTTAAGCGATCAGAAGAGGGTACCAGGTACCACTTGATGGTTCGGCCAACAGAAGGTAACCCGACAGGAATGAGGAGAGTGCGAGACAGCAGGAGGCCAAATCCGTTTTATGGGGTCAGACTTCACACCAACTACTGGGAAGCAGGGAAGAATTGACGGAGAAAGGCACACACTGAGAGTTCCATCCTATCATCTGAGATCTGCTTGCAGCCACCCGTTAACTACTTGTCATTTAACATCTTACTGCACTGAGAACTGTAACGAATGCTGCTAAAGTTTTTCAGTAAAGTACCCGGAGTGAAGTGACTTCGACTCTGCTGCATCTTCTTTTCCATGAACTTATTTCTTTCACAGGATCGCTGCCCCGGAGGTCCCGGAGGACTACAACATCTCAGCCGCAATATCACCGACCTCAAGAGGACTGTGGCGGCGCTGGTGGTACTTCACCAGAAACTACAGGTGGCGTCACGACAGCTAACTCTGTAAATAATCTCTTGCACATAATCCCCTTTTTAAAAGAACCGTCCCCCGGGACACGGGATCAGGCACGGCCGCCATTCCCCGTGACACGGTTAACCCTTTTGCCGCCTGATACCCGAGTACCCCAAACCCTGGGGCGACACATATACACAATAACAGACTACTGTGGCTGCATACATAATAAGAGATGGCTGTGGACTGTATACACAATAATAGACTGCCGAAGGCTATTTACACAATATAAGACTGCTAAGGGCTGTATACACAATAAGAGATTGCTGTGGGCTTTATACACAATAAGAGACTGCTGTGGACTGTATACACGATAAGAGACTGCTGCGGGCTATATACACAATAAGAGACTGCTGCGAGCTGTATACACATTAAGAGACAGCCATGAGCTGTATACACAATTGGAGACTGCTGGCTGTATATACAATAGAGCCTGTGGGCTGTATACAGTATGCACATAGCACTACTGTACACACAGGTCCACACTATATATACAGACACACCGTAATACAAGATAGTTTTGACCTGTATTATATATATAGTATGATGCTGTGTATGAGCCGGAAACAGGAGCCGGAAGACTGACAGACATCATTATACTCACCAGCGAGCAGCCCTCCGAGGTCTAAATCCTGGCATGCTATGGTGACTTCCTGTTTGTACTGTGCATGGTAGCCTATTTAGTACATGCGCAGTACAAAGCTCACAAGGAGCAGAGGGCTGGCTTGCCTCAGTCACTGAAGATGTCAGATTCGGCATGCCCTCTCTGCTTCGATGGCTGTGACAGTGACTAACAGATTGATGCCCATTGAAGAAGAGGAGGGAGGGTGGGGCCTGGGGGCCAGAGTGGGGGCAACGGGGGAGAGAGGCTTAATAAAGCTTTAATTACCATAGAGCCTGGCGGGCCCCTCCTTCCTTCAGATCCCACAGAACAGTAAGACTATTAATGCCCTGATGGCGGCCCTGTTTGTATGCTGTGAGAATCTTTAGTGTCAGCATTAGGAATGGCTGTGATGTGGCCGCCATTGTGTGATATGCAGACTCCAAACCAGAATCCAACTAGAGGAGAGTGGTCTCACTGAATGTGCGAGGCCAGAAAAAGTCAGATTCTGGCCTGCAATTTGCATGTCATATGTGGCACCCCAGGGGTTAATGTGCCACAGTAACATCACACGGGTTCCCTCCCCACAACACACTGACCTACACTAGCACCTCTGGGCCAGGAGGGGGAGCTCAACCAGCTCCCTTATATACTTCAGGTCAAGAGGAAGCAGTTGGTTAGTTCCTAGGAAGTTCAGTACGAGGCAGTACTAAGAGAGGGAGATTGTGGTGTAAAGGAGCTGCGCCAGGCTTCTCCACAATCTGCTACTCGAGTCCAGGCCTAGCCAGGGTCTGAGGAAAGGAGAACTAAGGACAGATAAACACATCTGGGAGCTTGAGTGCCATCGCCACTCGCCCCAGAGGAGCGCACAGAACGGACACCGGATCCAACACTGTGAGTGACACACACAGCACTGTAAATCCGGGTGTAGTGGAGTCTCTAGACCACCACAATACCAGAGCAAAGCAACACGGCGGGATCAGCACCACATAGAAGACTCAAGTTGCCTAGCCAAGTGGTACCAGCAGAAAGAGAGAGAGAGAGAGAGTGAGACAGTGCCAGCAGCTCAGCTAGAAGCAGCAGCAGGGCCACACACACACACAGCGCAGCACGAGGAAGCTCAGGACCCGGACAGGGTGGGAGCAACCCGGCCCCAGTATAGACTCCGTGGACTATAACCTGCAGCAACATCACAGTAAAGCTTTAGAAACTACAGAAACGTGAGTGTGTGTTCTTTAAACCTGTCTCCACTATCCATCCCTTCATCATTACATCCACCATAGACTATAACAACCACTGCCCCGGGGAACCCGCCCCTACCTACGGAGAGCAGTACCATCTAAGCTGCCTAAAATCACCCCGGAGGTTCTGCAGCAGCGGTGGTCCTCTTACTGACCACACACCGTGGGTGGCGTCACGACAAACTGTATCCCCTGTAAATATCACCCTTTTACTTGCCAGGGCCGGTTCGGACCAGGCCCTCCGTGACATCCCCCAGTTGCAGTAGTAGTGAAAAAAAAAGAATTCACCATCCTTAAAGGGAACCTGCCAGCTACTTTATGCCCCCAGACTTATCACTACCTGTCCCTGCAGCTTCCTAGTAGATCTCTAAGCATCCCTGTCTGACCTAAATGTGAAGTATTATGGTTGAAAAAATGCTTTTTATAACTCACTTTTCCCCCCATCTTCTAGGCGTGTGGGCGTTCTCTCTGGGTCCATTTTCCCTCATCGCTCTGTGGTTATTACATCCTGGTGACCCTGATAACCTAATTCTTTTGCGGGCTCCCAGTGTTTGAAATCCACAGGCCTCCTTCCCGGTGTGACAATATGGCCGTGTCATTTCCGATCCTGTGCATTGTGGGGGAGTAATTTGGTGTACTCACCAGCTTTAGAATGGGCATGCATACTCTGGGGCCATCCAGGATAACCAATACACCTCCACAATGCACAGGATTGGAAATGACGCGCCACTGCGTCATACCAGGAAGGAGACCCATGGATTTCAAACACTGGGAGCGCGCATGGAAATTAGGTCATCACGTCCACCGGGGGTGATAACCTTAGAGCGAAAGGGGACATGGAGCCTTAGAGAACATCCACACATCTAGACGATGGGGGGGAAAGTAAGTTATAAAAAGCATTTTTTTCAATTATTAACTACACTATTAGGTCAGACAGGGATGCTTAGGGTGTACTAGGGTGCTGCAGGGACAGGTAGTGATAGGTTTGGGGACATAAAATAGCTCACAGGTTAAAAAAGTAAATTTCTGTTTTTATGGGATCCTCAGCTTTTTGTAAATATTAGAATCACTGAGCATGTTAGTAATCTGCTTTTCGTATAAACCCACATCCATTATAGTTGTCTCATCTGTATTTTAATGGCTTTTCTGGTGAGTTTTTTAATTTATAATTTAGCCAAGTGGTGTCCACTTATGTGGATAATTTTTCATAGAACAACTCAATATCTAGTTACGAGGACAAGGGCAGCCTATGCACACTGTTACAGATCGTTCAATGCACACCGGGAGCAGGGTTGGCCTGTATAAACAGGTTATTATTAACTAGCAAAAGAAGCAATTGATTGCTTGTTATTTAGTGCCCAGGGGCAGCCTGTGTTGGCAGACCCTAAGTTGCTGTCCACTGCCTGATGTCAAGTGTACTCCATTTTAGAAGTAGATAATCCACTATATTGTCATGGTGAGCTTGGGAAGCACCCAAGCACAGTACAACGAGGGGGGAAAAGGAGTCCCTGATGCTAAGGGTAAATGGTAGATGGTGACCCCACTGACACCTTTCTCCCCTAATAACCCTATATAGCAATACCTCTTCCCTGTCTGTCCCTCAACAAAGTTTACATAGGGATCAGACAGGGTGAACACTGCTAACAACTAAGGGAAAACTCCAAGGAGACAAACAAAGGGGAGAGGTAGACACACTTAGCTGAATGAAGAAAAAGATAGCAAACAACACCGAAAATCCATTATGCACTGCAAAGACAGGAAGCAACACCACCTCCAAACACACTATCAACAGCAATGCATCATGGGAGCTGAAGGGTGTAAATAGAGACAGCTGAAAGGTTGACAGGTAGGAGACCTGTTGGGGCCTAGTGACCTCCAGCTATCATCAAACAGAAATACCACTTAAAGGTAGAGAACAGCAGTTCAGTATTTTGGCTGTTTGGCCAGACACTGATACATGTGTGGCCAGGCTCCTGAAACGCCCGTGTCACATAGATTACATAAAGATATAACAGAGAGATGGGTTTTCAGATTGGGGCAAGCAAACCATTGAACAACTGTAATAGGCATGAATTCCAGTAAGTGTGAGAATAGGAAGTTCTAGGACCTATAGTACAGCCAAAATACTGATGTAGAGGAACCCCCTGCTCAAGTAAAAGAGTAGATGGAAAAGATAGGCTTATCAGACTGGTTAGACTTATCTTTATTTTCAATATGCAATGGAAAAACAACCTTTCCGTTTACTATTCATTTATATCTGTGATATCCAGTCGTCCAGGACAATAAAGTCACAGCTCTCTAGCACAACATTGGTTATGATGACGGCTGACCTCACTTTGACTCTCCAAGAAGAGGAACATGAAGCTTAAATAAGACATAGAAAGCCATAGCTCGTCTAGACTGCTGACTTTAATCTGTTCTTGGCCTCACCACAGTCGCTTTGCGTGATGAAGATGTTTGATCATAGCTAATGGGTACATGGAATACCTTCATTATAATAATGGGATTTGGATTGTTTCCACTAAAGAACATGGAATAAAATCTTCAAATGTCTATAAGCTGTAAATAAAATAAAAATGCCGTTCCCAACGTGAAAGCATAATGTACCCTGTATGAGGATGCCAGGCTCCAATGTCAGGATCACCTGGGGCTGTACAGAGGGGTCCTTTGGCCTGGTTAGTGGACTATAATGCATTGTCTAGACATTTTTATTATCTGGTAATACTGATCGGGATTACATATCTTTGTTGTTATTATTTGTGACCCTTTATTGATATACTTGATTAAGAATGTGAACATTAAACATACCAATGGGGTCTTTTGTTCTACTGTGATAAAGATGATCTCTTTACAGGGAACCCTCTAAGTATAGGAATTAATTCATATCAGCATGTTGTCTCTTGGCAGCATTGCTAACATTACATTGTTTTTCTTTATTTTTCTAAAAAGCGTTTTTGTGGTTTCTCATATTAGTTGTCTCTCTTCATCACATACTATAGACAACTGAATCTCATATCTTGAATACCTGCTGATTACTACAGCATGAAAGGTTCCCTTACTAGGTGCGGCTGGGCCTAGTACTGTAACTCAGTTGCATTCAAATGTGAGTGACAAAAAAAATTGATGCAACTAAGTTGATACCTGAGAAGAAAATTGTTAAATTTTTCTTGCACATTAATTCGTGAATACAGCCTAAAGGATATTGTATTGCTCGTAAGGGCAAGCTTGGGGGATTGGACCCATGGGCTGCGTTACCAATCTTGACCTGGAGGGGCGTAACTAAGTGGCTATCTCATCTTCACTAGAGCCTCTGATGGTGGGGTAAGACTTGTGCTGGAAGGTAGCCATCAGGTACTACTCTTGGGGATCTCGGTACCTCGACAGTTGGCTCCAAAAAGTTTGGGAATGCTGGCAGGTTCAGTCCCTGCTGGGGGTAGGTGCAAACTAGATGGCTGGTAGAGCAGGTGCTGTAGGTATGGCAGCAGGGCTGGTTCAGGCTGATACAGTGAGTATGGCAGCAGGGCAGGTTCAGGCTGATAGAGTAGGTGCAACAGCAGATTTGATTCAGGCTGACGCAGTCGGTATGGCAGCAGGGCTGTTTTAGGCTGATTCATTTTGTACGGCAGCAGGGCTGGTTTAGGCTGGTACAGTGGATATGGCAGCAGGTATGGTTAGGTGGTTATGTGAGCTGGGCTGGATCAGGTTGATGCAGTAGTTACAGCAACAGATCTAATTCAGGCTGATGCAGTGGTTACGGCAGCAGAACTGGTTCAGGCTGATGCAGTGGGTATGGCAGCAGAGCTGGTTTGGGCTGAAGCAGTGAGTATGGTAGCAGGGCTGGTTCAGGCTGGTACAGTGGGTATGGCAGCAGGGCTAGTTCAGTCTGATACACTCAGTACAGCAGCAGGGCTGGTCCTGGCTGATGCAGAGAGTGTAGAGTGTAGCGCCCAGGCTTTGGGGTACTCGGGTGTCAGGCGGCAAGGGTTAACTCTCCTGTTGTCACGTGGAATGGCAGCCGCGCCTGACCCCATGTCCTGGGGTTTCTTTTGAAAAGGGGGGTGATATTTACAGGGGACTATTTACAAGGTTTGTTGTCATGACGCCACCTGTAGTTTCTGGTGATTTGCACCAGCGCCGCCACAGTCCGCCAGAGGTAGATGGTATCGCGGCTAGGATGGTGAAGTCCTCTATAGGTAGGACTGGACTTCTGGGGCAGCATTCCTGCAAAGAAAACAAGTTCATGCAAAGAAAGTAAGCTGAGTCCAAAGTCACTGTTCCTCCGGGTACTTAACTGGCATTTGTATTAGTTGCATATAAAGTTACAGTGCTGTACTCCTGATGGTGTGAGGACAGGTAGCTGAACGGGTTCGCTGCAGGCAAATCTTAGGTGGTATGGTGGTGGTGGACCCTTGGTGTGTGCCTTTCCTGCTTCCCAGTGGTAGTGTGAAGTCTGGTTCCTTAAAGCCAACCTGACCTCCTTCTGTCTCTCTCCTTTGCTCCCGTCGGATAACCCTCTGCTGGCTGACCGCTGAACCATCAAGCAGTGCCTGGTACCCTCTTTTGGCCGCTCAGGTGCCCGGGAGACGTGTAGACTTCGCTGGTCTCCGGATTTTCTGTGGTCCTAAAGTATCCCACAGGTGCGGGCTCCGGTGCCAGGTAAGCTTTCGGGACTGAACCTCCTCAAGTTCTTTCTAACTCCCTTCTGGCTGTCTGCTCCTGGGATCTGTCCTCAAGCCCTCTCCTTCTCTTTCATCTCTCCTGGTCCCTCGGCCAAGAGATCCTAAGCACTCGCACTTAGAGGCAAAGAACTTCTTGTTCCCCCTAGAGGTGGTTTTACTCCCTCCCGGGTAACCTCCCACCGTGTGATCTAGTGTGGGGTGCTGGTTAATGGGTTCCACCCACCATCCTATGATCCACCCGCAGCTGGAGTATCTGCACCTCTTTTATGGATGCAGTACCTCTCTGTGACGCCTGCTTGGTGGGGCGCCACATACCCCCTTGATGGAATATACTCGTCTGCGAGTATCAGTACCTGTTTACCGGCAGTGAAAAACATTTTATATTCATCAACGTTAACGAGTAACGATATACATTCAAGCATTCTTGGTTTTCTTCCTATTACTAGGAGGCACATTACTTGGAACGTTACACATATATATATATATATATATATATATATATATATATATATAGATATATATATATATATATATATACAAACTTTGCAGTAGTTGGTTACTAGACCTCACAGTCCTCGAATCAAGTTCTTACTCTCCGGTTGTATTAACTGCTTATAAGACATTATCAACTCGGCCCAACGGGGACCGGTACTAACTATGCGGGCCCAGTGGTAATGTATTGTCCAGCACAGTCCACACAGCAATGTGTCTCTAGGCATAGAAAGTGCCTTAAATACTTTGTACCTCTGAGCCACAGGCTGAGAAGCACTTCCAGGTAGGGCATGCTGGTCCTCTAAGTAAAATAGGCTGTCATGCACGACGTAAGCACACTCACAGAAGACCTATGCAGTGTGTGCAGGCCCTGGGAGACGGAGTTAGGAGCTGGACCCCGGGAAGACGCAGCGGCACCCCTAGGTGGGAGAGTACGCTGATTACACCAATCTCCCTGCTGCGGAGACGCAGATGAGATGCTGCACAAAAATGAGTAAAAAATATCTTCATGACAAAAAAAACCCTTTAAGAATTTACAACAAATCCATAGGATGCGTCATATGAGAAATAAACCTATTAAGCATTTTATGATGCGTCCCAGGGTCGTGGCTTGGAACCTGCTGCGGTGTTTCTGTGGAGTCAAAGTGGTTATGATCCGGCTCCGTGACCCTGGGTCAGTGTTAAAGAGTTTTGGGGGAATAGGGTGGTTTAAAAGGAATGTTATTCATGACGCCACCTGTGGTTTGTGGCTATGAGTAGCCACCACTGCTGCAGAACCTCTGGAGACGATGGACGGGCAGGTAGGATGGATTGGCTCCCCATAGGTGGAACGGATCCCCAGGGCAGTAGATGTTGCAAGGTGTAGGGTGCAGGATGGAGGGTGCGCATTAACAGACAGACTCGCGTTTTGTTGGTTCCTCGAATCTTCTTCTGGCAATACCAATTCAGCCACATCGTGATGTTTCTGTGAGTCTGTGTAACCTAGAAGCAACTTGGGGTTTCCCTCACCCTGCAAGTTCTGAGGCCTCCCTGCTGAGCTTTCCCTTGTGGATCCCTGCTGCTGCTTAAGCTGAGCTGTGGCTCTTTCTCTTTCTCCTGCTTGTGCCAGTATGACAGGCAGCTCGAGTCCTTCATTAGCCCCACGTCACGGGCGGCTGCTCCTGGGCTCTTAACGTTGCTTTGCCTCCAGGCACTTGGTGTGGATGGGGAACTTGGACTTCCCCACCCTGCGGTATTGGCTGCAGGGTCGTTAGGCCTTGCATAGCCTCGGACTCCGGTGTCCGTTTCTTGTCGCTTACTCCTCTGGGGTGAGCTTGATACTGCTCTGCTCCCCAGGCTCTCCTCAACTTCCTGAGACCCTTGCCTTAGATCCCTTAGGTAGGCTTAGCTATCCTGGAATGAGCTCAGCACTGCTCAAGTCCACAGGATGTCTTCCTCAGTACTGCTCCTTACTGAACTGACTAACTCCACCCCAGACCAGAATTTATAGGGGAGCTGCCCTGAAACCGTGTTTTAGATCTCCCCCTTGAGGCCTGGTGGCAGAAAGGTGTTGGTTTTGCCTGGTGTGAATTCCCTCTGTTATGGTACCTTTACACGTAGCTACAGGTGACAGGTTTTCCACAGGTAACTTACTGGCTGCAGTGAAATCATGGAGACATAGTTCCATTTGTACACAGCAACAAGATAGAACTATGTCTCCATGATTTCACTGCAACCAGTAAGTTACCTGTGGAAAACCTGTTACCTGTAGCTGCGTGTAAAGGTACCATTATTCTCAGGTATGGCACTACCCCCCGAGGGAGATAATGACATAGTGGAATCAAACTCTGGGGTGCCACAATTATATTATCTATTTGAACACTTGACATTATTTTTCCATTTTTTGTACTTCAACATTGAGTCAGATATATTTAAGCCTCAAGTCTGTCCTCAGATAATAGCCACACCAATATAAAGAATGTACAGACAGGATGGCCCATAAATGCATCTGGTTATATCTTACATCAGATGCTGAGTTCGCACAAATATACGTATTCATGATGTCCCCTACTAATGTCTTACTGTTACAATTGCAGAAATGAGCTCTTCTTCTAACCTCTAAGGCAGGGGTCCCCAACTCTAGGCCTTCGAGGCCGCCAACAGTGAACTTTTCAGGATTTCCTTAGGACTGCACAGGGATCATCACCAGTGCAGATGATCACATTAGCACCTGTGCAATACTAAGGAAATCCTGAATACCTGCACTGTTGGGGGCCCTCGAGGCCTGGAGCTGGGGACCTCTGCTCTAAGCCAATTTCCACAATCCATAATTGGAGAAAAATAGATGGTTAACGTCCTGATTTATCATTTGCAATTTAAGTATCTTTTTATTGTCTTGTGATTTTTGCTTGTTTTCTTCTACATGAAATTCATTAATAAAGTGCATGCAGTTCAAGAATTTGTAACAAAATCAAAACTGTTCTTTATTTTTGTCTTTAATTTTTTTTTTTGCAACATTTTCGAACAAAAGTCGCATAATTCTTTAAAACTTAAAATAAAAAATCTGCCAGAAACCTCACTTCAGCCTTGGACCGGGGCGAGATGCGCCTCAAAAATGTGACTTTTGAAAAAGTTACATCTCTGGATAAGCAAAGTTGTCAAGGACAAATTATAAAAAAACAAACAAAAAAAATTTGGTCAATTTATCATTTGTGGGTTTTTTTTGGTCTTGTATTTATTGCCAAAATTTTATGATAACAACTTTTAAGGGGGGTTTCAAATTTGCGTTTGCATACGTTACGTCGGCATGCGTCCCAGTGTGTCTGCCTATGGATCCGCACTGCGTCCCTATGTTTAACATGTGGACACATGGTGGATGCGTTGGCATCTGGATGCTTGCATTTGCGTCGGGTTTAATTTTTTCTCTGCCGGTCACAATCGCAACTTGCTGCAAAAATTGTCGATTTGAGGCTGCATGATTTATATGCATGCATCCTGAATTTGACAAAGATTACATGGACTTTAATGGTGTCGCATTGAAATCTGGGTGACAGCGCTAGTAAACAGACAGGCCAATATAATATTCTCTCTCATGATTTTATTGGTTTCTACGGGTATTTTTCAGCCTACAGATCTGTAGTAAATCTGCAGTGCTGACATGCTTCAGTATCCATTCGGCTATCCATCTGCGTTTCTACACGCATACTGATGCGTACCGAATGATTGTGTGGCGCCCTGCTCACGCAGGTAGTCACAGACTTCTCTAATGCACAGTTGGGTTTCCACAGCAGGTACCTACTACATACAACACCTTCCACCCCGTCACAGTAGTAGGAGCTCAACTTGCTGCCCTTAGGGAAGATCTCCTATAAATACTGCTGCTGGGGGAGGAGTTAGTCAGAGTGTGGAGACGCTAGGAGAGCTGCGAAGACGTCCTGGTGATTGGTGCTGCGGTTAGTCCCAACCCAGTGACCCGGAGTGGCCCATCTACGTCCCGCAAGCCTGAGTGGGACTGAAGGGAAGGAATAGAACAGAAAGGGAGTGAGGAACTTGAGGGTGTTCATCCAAAGTGAACCTCCGGATATTGGGGTTCCGCACCACAGAAAATCCTGTCGCACCGTGGAGGCTTCGGCTACCCGGTTTCCTATGTGGGTCAAGAGAGGGAGCCAGACACAGCAGGGCAACACCGCAGTGATCAGAGAAGGTAACCCGGAGACCGCACAGGAGGAAATAAAGACACTACAGTCTGGAAGAGAGAGGAGGCAAGTCTGGCTGCAAGCAGACTGTGGTTCTAACACCATTACAGAGCAGAGGAGGCCTTATACCCACTTGCTGTGGGGACCCACTGTGTAACCTGTCCACCCGTCAGTGCCTTGGACCATTTTACCTGCTAACCATCAGTAAAAGGTAAAAGAGACTTTGCTGTGTGCGTGTATCCTTCTTCTCCGCTTCCAGTATCCTTCATAGACTGTTCCAACACTCCCTATACAATCCCCGCTCCACTCCAAGCTGCCCCTTCTCACTACGCTGCCCCGGAGGTCCCAGTCCTACCTGTGGAGGACTACACCATCCTAGCCGCGATACCATCTACCTCCGGTGGGCTATGGCGGCGCTGGTGCAAATCACCAGGAACTACAGGTGGCGTCACGACAACAAACTGTATATAATCCCTTGGAAATATCACCCCTTTTCAAAGATAGGCCCAGGACACGGGATCAGGCGCGGCCGCCATTCCCCGTGACACAGCAGACGCTACCCCTGAAGCCTGACATCCGAGTACCCCAAAGCCTGGGCTCGACAATAGTGTGAAAGCAGCCTAAATGGGGCACATGATTCCTCAATTTTGCAGTCAGAAATCTTCTCTTAATCTGTCTTTTACCCCTTCACAACTTATGATAAATAGGAATGTCATAGGCAGGGCCGGTCTGTGCAAATTTGCCCTTTGGTGCCCCCACCCAAATGAAGATTTGTTTTTCATCTGATTTGCAGAGCAATTTTACCTATTCAAATGAATGGGTCGGGGGGGAAAAAAATGGACAGACTTTGAAGCATCTGTGTTATTCTAGTGCAGTTGTCTTTTTCTTACTGTCCAATGTGCAAGAAGTTTTGGGGGAAACTATATTTTTTTTTCCTTCTTTTAGAAAAAAGGATTCCCAATGTAAAAAAAAACCATCAGTTTTTTCTCACATGTAAAAAAATTAGAAAAACCCCGTTGTTTAAGGAAGAAAAAAATGGTCTTGGCACCCTTCCCAGTCTAAAACGGGTCTTTGCCCCCACTCCAGTGTCTGTTGCCCTCTGCGTCATCACACTGACAAACCCCCCAATCACTGACCCGTTAGCGTCCCCGTGTAAAGGACAGGGAAAAGTTGAGCTAAAGATTGGTGCAATGCTGTTGAACTGATATCAGCTTTGATGACAATGGGCACTGGCCCAAAATGACAGAGACTTATGCTGGACAAAAGTGATTAAATATGCGTTTTTTCGTTTTTTTATTTTTTACAAAAAACTGAAACTGGAAAAAACTTTTCTAAAAAAAAAAAAAAACCCTGAAACTTCTTATACATTTTAAAGGGCTTTCCCAAAAGCAACGCTTTCTCCCATTGCACCCCATACACAAATATTTTGCCACCAAGTCTCCTCAATTATTTTTTACAAAAAAGGGTCGCCCCTAGCAGGGTTTCGAACTTGTGGTATCTCTCGCACACACCCCTGCCCCCCATTTACACCACCCCCCCCCCAAATCCCCCCCCCCCAAAACCCCTCCCCCCCCAAACCCTTTCCCCCCTGCCCCCCCCTAAACCCCTCCCCAACACCCCTGCCCCCCCCTTTCCCCCAACCCCCCTCACCCCCCCCGGGGGCCCTTCAGCCCCAAATAAAAAACCAAACCCCAAAGCCCTTTGGGGGCCCAAACCCGGGGGGGGGGTTTAAAAATTTTCTAAAAAACACGGGGGGGGGGGCCGGGGGGAAAAAACCCAAAATAAACAAAAAAAAAAACGGGCTTCCCCCCTTTAAAAAATTCCAAAAAACCCGGGGGGCCCCTTTGCCCCCCTGAAAAAATTTCTCCCCAAACCCAGCCTTTCCCTTTTTTTGAACAAACACCTTTTCCAAAAAAGGGGGGAAAAGGCTCCTTAAAATTCGGTTGGTTTTGGGTTCCGAAAAACCCAAACCAAAGGGTTCCCCCGGGGGAGGCACAGCAGCAACCACGGGGCCCCAAAAGGGGCGAGTGACGCCTGGCTGCAGAGGATTCAAGTGTCCAGAGTTAGTGAATGTGTTGAGAAACTGAAAACTGTGGGGGAAAATTGCCCTTGGGGGGGACTTGGGTTTTTTTTTGAAGAAAACTTACCAGAGTAAACCCCCCCCCCCCGGTTTTAAAAAAACCAGGGGGGGCCCCTTAGTTTTTTTTCCCGGGGGGGGGTTTCTGAAATTTTCCCAGGGGAAAAAAAATTAAAAAAAGAAAACCCTGTTAATTTTGTAATCCCCCCTCCCCCCCCCCCTTTGTCCCCAGGAGCCCAAAGGCCCCCCCCCGGCCCCCCCCTGCGGCCCCCAAAACCCCTAAAAAATTTCCCCCCTCTAAAGCCTACCACCTCACCCCCTGCCCAACCCGCCCCCCCCAAACCCCCAAAGCCCCCCCCTGACCCCAACCCAGGGGCCCCGCCCCACAACCGACTAATCCCCTTGTAAAATACCCCTTATTGTAACCCCCCCCGGGGAACCCCCAAAAAGCCCCCAAAAACCCCCCGTGACCCCCCCAAAACCAGTCCCCCTTTTTGTCCGGTAAAAAGCGGTTTTTTAAACCGAAAACCCCTGTCCCCCAACCCCCCCGCCTCACCCCAAAAATCAACAGCCTCCCCCCCCCAAACCATCCCCAACCCCTCTAACCTGAACCCCACATACGGTCTGCCCCCATTAAACCTCCCCCCCTAAAGCCTTACCCCACACACATCCTGTCCCCCAAAAATTTGTTTCCCCCGGGAACCCAATCATCCCCACAAAACGTGCCCCAATTCCAATGCCCCCCCAAAACATTTCCCCAACACACCCTGCCCCCCCCACCAAACCCAGCTTACCCCACATAACACCCCGTCCCACATCTCCACCTGCCCAAAATCCCAACCTGACCCCAAATCACCCCCTGCCCCCCATTTCCCCCCCACATCACCAGCCCCCCCGGGCCCCACCCCACCCACATAACACACCCTGCACCCTGTCCCTCACCACCCCGTATTTAACACAAGGCCCCTGTACCCCCCCCCCCATTCACAAAACCCCCTTCACCTGTCCCCCAAAAAAGCTGTACCCCCCATCACACACCTGCCCCCCCTTGGGAAACCCTCAAACAGCCTGTACCCCCCAAACCCCCAAAAACACCCGCACCCCTACACACCTGTTTTTAAAACAGCCAGGGACCCCCACACACACCCGAAAAAATTTTCCTTCCCCCACATCACACACCTGTCCCCCCAACCCCCCACCTCCCAAAACACATGCCCTAACCAATTCCCCCCCACTCAAAAGCGGGACCCCTTTTCACACAGCCTCACCACACCCATATTTTTCCCAAAAAACCGACCCCCTCACAGTCTGTACCCCATATCTAACCGCCCCCCCACTCACCCACTATACCCCCCCACAACATCCGTAACCCACCCCACCCTTACCCCACACACCGACCCAATCCAAAACCCCCCCAAAAAAGCCTGCCCCCCCTATCTCAACCTGTACCCCATCACAGTTGACCCTTCCTTACAAGCCTGACCCCCACATCACCCCTTTGCCTAACCCCCCAAAATCACAACCCATCCGGCCTCCCCATATTCCTCAAAAGCCTGACCCCTGTATTCACACACCCTGACCCATATCACACAGCCGACCCCATCAAACAGCCTGTACCCCAATCCACAGCTGTCCCCCCTCTCAACAGCCTGTACCCCCACTTACACAGCCTGATCCCCCCCGTTCCCCCTCAAAACAGCCGTACCCAACATCACACAGCCTGTCCCCCTCACACACCCTGAAACCCCTATCTCACCTGCTGACCCCTCATAACAGCCTGTACCCCCCATCAAAGCCTGTACCCCCATCACCAGCCTGTACCCCAACACCCTGTACCCCCTTTACACAGCCGTCCCCCTCATCAACAGCCTGCCCCCAATCACCAGCGGGACCCCTCACCACACCCTTTTACCCCCCATATTTGTCTTCCCACATCCATTACCTTTTACCGCCCCCTCCTCCCAGCTTTTTCCCCTTACAGCCTTTTTACCCAAACATAAAACTTTTTTCCCCCACATGGGTCCGGGTCAATTTTCTTTCCAGGCTGACCCCACCCACAGCCTGAACCCAAACATTTTTCCCCCCCCCTGCCATCACAGCTGTCCCTGGGAATGCTTACCCCAAATTAAAAAAAACAGGGGGACCCCCTCAAAAACGGGTTTCTGACCCTCCCAGCGCCCCCCTTCCACGACCTTTCATCCACACACTTTAAACCCCTTTGAAAACCCCTCCCCTCTTGATTCATTCGTCAAACTCCTCTCCCCACCCCTTCAGTGTTTTCCCGGACATTTTAAACTAACGGGGCCCCCTTTGGTCGGATCAGTCCACACCCTTTTATCCCGCTGTAATCCATGCACGTGATTAAAAAGCCCGGCGGGGAAACATTTTCCCTAAGGGGAATAGTCCCGTAAACCCTCAAGGGGGGCCTCAGGTTTTCCTTTGAAGCCCGGATTTAGGGAGCGGCAAGATCACTTCCTCTGACCCCCGGGGTGGCGGATCCACAGAAAGAATCTTTTTTTCAAGGTCACCCTTTATTGAACCACGGGCTTTGAATTCCATGGCCCCCTAGGGGCAGTTTTTAAAAAAAAGTAAAAAAAAAAAGTTTTAAAAAAAAAAAACCCCCTTTAAATTTTTAAATAACCCCCAAAAAAACCAAATTTTTTTTGTTTTTCCCCCCGATTGGAAAAATTTTTAATGTTTTTTTGGAAAAAAATTTTTGCTTTTAATTTTTTTTTGGTTTTAAATTTAAAAAAAATGGATAGGGAAAAAAAATTTTTGTTTTTGCTAGAATCCCAAAAAAATAGGCCCCAAAATATGGTAGGGCATGTATAAAATTGGGAATTTTTTTTTAAAACATCTTTTTTTTAATTGTCGAAAAAGTATACTTTTTGGTTTTTTTTAAAAATGAACCCCCCCAAGTTATCGTAGTTTTCTAAAAAAAAAACTGGTTCCCTTCCCCAAAAAATTTTTTTGCATTTTTTTTTAAATTTTGTTTGGTTTTTTTTCCCCCTTTTCCCATCACGGGGAAAAAAATACCAAAAAAAAATTTGAAAAAATAGTAATTTTTATTGGAAAACTAAAAAAACTTTAAAAAAGAGCAAAAAAACAAAAAACCCCCTAAATAAAAAAAGTCTTTGAAAAAAATTAACAAAAAATTTTTAAATTTTTTGAAAAAAAACCACAAACTTAAGGTTTTTTATTGTAATTTTGGTTTTAGGGGTCAACACTAAGTTAAAATTTAACACCCCGGGGTTACAAAAAAACGGGTGCTCCCCTAAAATCAGGCCTTAAGGTTTTCCTTCCACAGGGACTTTCCCCGGCATGTTCCGGGGGATGCGGGGGGGATCCCGAAAACATCCCGGGGGATTCAGACGGAGCAACTTACGCACGGGCATTGCCGGCCCCCTGTGGTTTGCCCGCAAAAAGGTAAGAAATGTTAAAGGCAAAACCTAAATTCTTCCCTTCCCAAACACAGGATCCCTAAAAAATGCCGTTTTTCCCAAAATTTTAAAACCGGCGATTGTGTACCCTTCTCCCATTACGTCCTTCCACCGGGCAAATCCCGGCTGTGCAACCCCCACGCCCCTAGTTGGGCAACTGCCGCGTTTTCCCCCGAATGACGGCCCTTAAGAGAATTTTGCAAATGAACCCAAATAAAATAAAATTTTTTCCAGAATTGAAAAAAATTTATAACAGGGCCATCTTTCTAAAAACCAGTTTTTTAAGACTCAGCCAAATAAAAAAAAACAGCCCTTAACCCCTCCCAATCCACGGTAGGTTAAAATTTTGAAAAGTGAAAATTTTCCCACCTGTTATTCAACTAGAAACAGTTTTTAAAAGTTACGTTGGGTTTTCAAAATAACTTAGGGCCAGGCAACCATATTTTCGGCAATTTTCTTTTTAAAAAATAAAAATACTCCAAAAAAAATTTTAATTCATGGGGCAAAATCAATTGTTTTTTTCAAGCTGAATGGTTTAAAAAAAAATTCAAACCTTTGAGGTCTCATGGTTTATTTCCCCGGATTTTTAAAAAGGGGAACTTGGGGGAAAAAGGGGGACCCCCCAAAGGGGGGGGGAACAAAAAAGGGGTTAGTTTTGGGGAGTCCATACTCCCCTTTTTCCCCCGGGCATTTTAAATTTTTATAAAATTAAACCCACCCGGGGTTTTGGAATTTAGGATGGCCAACCGCAGCTATTTTCCACTGGGGGTTGGGGTGCAAGTTTTGTCGCTCTTAGTTAAAGGGGGGGCTTTATGAAGCAATAATTTTAATTTAGGGGGGCATATCAGAAATTTCAAACAAAAGTGTAATTTTCACGTTTTTTTTCCTTTTTGGTGTCAAAAAGGGGGGTGCTTTTCCCTCACCCAAATCAAAGGGGGTAATTGGGGTCACTTGATTATACCCCCCCTTTTAGTACCCACGGGGTATTTCCCGGTGTAGCTTTTCCCCCCCTTTTTCCCCCCTGCCCGAAATTCAACTCATTCCCCCCAGGGTGGACCCCAAAAATTCCCGGGTTTGGCCCCTTCCCATTTTGCTTAAAGGGAAAACCTGCCCCCTAAAAAGATAAATCCCACCTTTCAGATGGGGAAAAGACAAGTTTTTGTTTAAGCTTTTGAAAAAAAAAAGTTATTTAAATTCTGTTTTTGTTCCCCGGGAGGGTTTTTAAGAATTTTTGGGGTAGTATCCCTCCTGTCTTAAAACCCACCTAGGGCCATTCCCCCTGATTCAGAGTTTGTTCCCCCGGCGTGTATAAAAAATAGAAAATGGGGAGGATCCTTGAAAAAACCACCTGTGTCCCCCCTAGTGAGCATTTTTTCCTTTTTCTTTTTCTTGGGCGTTGTGCCCAAGATTGTTGAAAAAAACCCAAATTGTGACCTGCCCCCAAAGGGCGTAAAAGGGGCATGCGATGTTAATCCCCCTTACCGGGGAAAGGGGGGGCCATAAAATTATTTTGAACAGAGTGCAATTTTAATCGGGGGAATCCCCGGGGGCTCACAAAGCAGAGGGGTGCGGGCCCCGAGGGGGGAACAGCCAAAAACCCCCCTGGCCCCGGGGGGGTTTTAAAAATTTTTTTTTAAAAGTCTTTATTTCTGTCAAGGCCCCTTGCTTAAACCCCTTTCAAATCAGCCCTTAGTGCTCAAAAGGGGCATTTTTTCTTTGAGCCTGGGGGGGGGAAACTTTCGCTTTAAGTGCGTTTTTTGGCATGTAAGAAGTACAGTCACACCCGGATTTTAGCGCCCTGTACCCCCCTCAATAGTCGGGGCCCCGGTACCCCTTGGCCCGGGCCCTCCATTGCCTGCGACCAAAAGGGAACACCCCCAAAGGGTGGATTTCTCACTTCCGTGCCCTGGGACCCTGCTTTGTCTCGGGAGTTTGCACTTTCTCCCTTTCCCCGGGGACGAGCTCCCCCGGGCTCCATTTCCCGGGTCTAACCCCACTAACATTGCCCTCTCAATCTTCCTTAATGACTCCTGACTGACGGGAAGTCTTCTTTCCTCAGAGATTCCATGAACTCTTCTAGAGTTTTCCCCTTTTAAAAAACTGTCACTGCCCCATTCTCTCCGCCTTTTTTGATTGGTTCTTTCAAAAACTCCCTCTTTCCTACTGGGCTTCCAATCCCTATCTAAGCCCCTGTTCCAAGCCAGGGAGGGGGTATGCAGCTCCCCCCATTTCCTGGGCTGGAGTGGTAGGTGGTTGCGGGTGTTTGGGGAACCGGGTTTGCCTTCCCTGGGGGGGGGGCCAACCTCTTGAAAGGTGCAGTCCCCTCTGTGGCGCGGACCTAGGGTGAACAAAAGCTTTTTCTTGTACTGTCCCTCCTTACTACATGATAAAGCGAGCCAGGCCTACGTTTGGGATCTATGTCGTTTAAATCAATAAAATCATATTGCTCCTCAGCTCTCACCCCTTTTTTTGGGGACAAGAAATTCAGTATGCATAGTTTTAAGTTTCGGGGGACAGGAGCTCCCAGTTGATTGGGGGAAAAAAGAGATGTGGAAACCCCCTGCGGACCAAATTGCACGAGGTATTTGCCCCTGTTAGGGTGTTTATTCCCACTCTGGGGTAGGATGGACACAAACCGGCCAGGACCCCCGGCCCACACACTAGGAACTATTGTAGTGGGGAAGGGGAGAGGAAATAGTTAGGGGGAAGCACCTGGGAGGAGTAAAGTTGGGAAAACGTGGGACCATGAAAGGGGTTTAAAAATGGGTGAGAAAGACTAAAAAGCAGGAGGGGACATAGAAAACGAAGGAGAGACAGTTGAAAGCAGGAAAAGAACTTGAGGGGGATGGGTTTCCAGAGGCCAAGATTGAGGGCGGGGGAAAGGAGGTGGCTCCTTTTAGAAGAGGGGGGTCCTGAGGCACAGGCAGTAAACTTTCCACCCTGGGCTTTCCATTGTCAAGGAGGCGTGAAGGGACTAGGCCGAAAAAAAGGGGCCCCGGGGGCCCCCAAGATTTGGGGAGAAACAGACAAGGACTTCTAGGGTTGACCCGGTCGAAAACACACATTGCTGAAAAGGTAGCAACCATGGGGCTAAGGGGAGACCTGCAGTTTTACCCCTAGAAAAGCCCAAGCTTGGTAGAGCTTGTGCGGTGAAGCGAAGGAGGAGGAGAAGCAAGGCAGTGTGAGACGCGGGAAAAAGGGACGAAAAGGGGGGTGCTGGTTATGTGTCATCCTCCTACAGGGGTAGCTGGTCCCGCCCCCGAGAACCCGTGTCAGCAGGGGGTACCAAAGATGTGAGTAAAGATCTAAAGACTGCAATATGCTGTGTCGTGAATTTTTTAAAGCTCGAGAGCCCCAGAAAAATAACTACAACTCCAAAGGTCCTTCTGCTACCGGGGGGGTTTACCCCCTACCCATAGAGGGCTTAAACACTGTGCCCCTCCCATCGGCCCCTAGGGAACTGTATGCAGCGGGGCCTCTATAACGAAACCCTGGGGTGGGCCACGAAAAAAAAAGTACCCCAAATCGGAATCCCTGTCCAAATAAACCCCTCCACGCCAGAAAACCTTCCTAAAAAAGAGAGCCACCCCCCCCGAACTTTTAATGACACGCCCGGGGCAGGGCGGTTCGGTCCTGTGATCCCTTGATGAAGCTTCAAAGCTGGTTTGAGTAAATTAAGGCCCTGAGGGGGTGTCAGGCCCGGGGGAGTGCTGAATTATCATGCAGTGCTTGCTCTGTCCCACCTGAAACATTATGCACCATAATTTAAATTTTCCGGACATGAAAATGGGTCGCCAGCACACTGGGGGCAGCTTGGTCCCCCGCATTGACCCCTCCCCCTTGGACCCTAAAAAATCCCCCCCGCAAATCCCCTCCACCCCTGCAACCCCCCCTCCGGGGTATGAAAAAAAAAAAAAAAAAAAAAAAATTTGGATTATAAACTTTCCCCCCCTTTGGGAGGAAAAAACAGTTGTTTTATAATCTGAAAAATATGGTAAGCTTTTTTCACTTTTCCCTATGCAGCTATAATTCATTCTTAGTTGACCTGTGACAGATGTTTTGGAGAAAAAATAGTAGACATCTTTTCGCTGATGTAGTGGGGTCTCCCTGTAAAAAAATGAGTGTCTATGTTGAAATTTTTTTTTCCCCTGTCCACCCCCTCCTTGTGTTTCCTTTTAATTGTGTAAGATAGTTCTTGCTAGCCCCACACTTGCGGCTCATCCGGGTCACCAAAGGGCCCAACATGTCGAGATGGGGGGGTTGGGGAAAGGACCCATCTAGGGATTAAGGGAGTCAGGGGTTGCCCCAGATAAGTTCAGGTGGGCCCTTACCCTTTGTCAGCTCCTAGTTTACGTCTTCCAGGTTTACCCCTCCTCTCTGGGCTATGCCCGAATGATCCTCCCCCGTGTGACAGTAGCACAGTTTTCTCGTGTGTCTCATCATAAAAGTCTAATGTTGGGATCAGCAGATCCTGCATTTATAAAATGTCTGCTGGGGGTTGTCCTGGTCCCCCTATCTCCCCGTGGGTGTGTCCATCGGACTTAACTGACTCCCTGGTACATGGCCTGTGATGTCGCAAAAGGGCCTGTTTTCCCCGCTTGCAAAAACATGGTGACCTGGCGAGTCTGGGCTGGTGAAGTCCAAATCCCGGAAGTAAGAGATCTGGACTAGAGACAGGACCAAAGAAGCCAGTACGTGAAGCCTAAAATCCGTTAAACAGGGAAAAAAAAGATTGGGAATTATGGGCAAATTAACTGCAACCCAAATTGAAATTGACTTATAAGTAAAAAATTTTGTAAAGTGTTTCGGATGTACCATTTAAGAGATTGGCGGTATGTCGTTCCCCGAATTTTCATGGCTTACAGTGGTTTATGATTTTTTAAAAAAACCTTTATCGGAAAAGCACGGCTACTTTTCAATTCGCTGCCAAGCAGTGTACCCCCCAAACCCCCTTTGTGATCCTGGTCACAGGTGAAAAAAATAAATTTGATTCCAATGGGGCCACATATAACATGGTTTTTTATGGATACCTTGAAATCCTTTTTTATTGAAAATGATTTTGGAAAAAATTTTTAAAAACTGTGATGTATTTAAAGGGGGTGGCAAACAGATGACAATGAAAAAAAAAAAAATATCCTTGTTTTCTATAAATTTAATTTTTGAAGTTTTAAAATAATTTGTGAATTTTGCCTTTCAATGACAGAATGTAGACATGGTGGTTTTATTTTTTTCACTTTTTTTTTAATTTTTCAAAAGGAAAAAGGGATTGAAAAGTATAAAGAAAAGTTAAACTTTAAAAACACAAGTGCAAATTCCAGGATGTCTCAAGTAACAAAGACTCATAGCGATGTCAGGATAATGAATTTACAGGAAAATTGAAAATTTCATGATCCCCGATAACGGGTCATAACAGTTTTCATATACAAAAAAATTGAATAGGTCTGTTGCTTTCTGAAGAGGAAAGCCTTGAAATGGGTGTTTCGAAGACAAAAGGGCCCTAAACACACCCCCCGTAAATGAGCAAAATCTTGGTTTTTTTCCCAAAAAATTGAGGTTTTGAAGTGGGCACCCCAAAATAGGGCCTTAATCCGATAGACACTTGGGGGGACACAAAAATGCCATTTATGAGGGAAAACAAAAAATGCTAATAAATGTGGATTAGTCAAAGCATCCTGGGGGGAATAAAAAGTTGACAGGTCCGACTTTGGTTGACTTAGCAATATACTGTGAAGCAGTTCTAAAAAACTTGGTATCAATTAATTAAAGGTGGGTTTATTTCCCGGAACGCTAAATCTTTAAAAAAAAAAAAAAAGATAAAACTGGGGATGGGGTTTTTAAAACCCCAAAAAGGGGTGAAAATTTTCCCCCCCCCCGGCTTATCGCGAGTATACCCCCCTCATTTTTTGGGAAACCCCCTTTTTGGGCCCCCCCATGACGTTTGGGGATTACATTCCCCGTATCGCGATAGCCCTCACTTTTACGAAAACAGGGAAAATCCGGGGGGGGAGGCCCCATCCCCACATTTAAACTCCGAAGGTAAATTTTTTTTCCCCAGCGCTCGCGGGGGGGCCCCGCGTGGATGGGGGGCCAAATTTGGGGGGGCCCGTGGGGCCCTGAATCCATGGGGGTGATATACCACTGGGGGCTGGAAAAATGGGGGGTGTTTTACTAACCCCCGGGGCGTTAACTACCCCTTTCTGTATTTATACCCTTTCTTATTACCACTGGGGCTTTTGGATACTAAAACCCTCTTAAACTCCACTCTTACTAATGGGGGGAATAAAACCAATGGGTGCTGTTTCTCCACTGGGTTTACTACCCTTCTTTTATATCCCGGGGTTTTTATACTGGGGGGTTTTTGTATATACCACTGGGATTTTACCACTGGGGGTTTCACATCTTTTACCACTTTTGCTTTTTGTCCCTGGGTAATATACATGGGGCGCGTATACTACCCCGGGGCGTTCTCCCGGGGCTGTTTCTACTGGGGGGTTATGTTTTATACCAACTTGTATTTTCAATGGGGGGCGATACTAACTGGGGCTGTTCTACCCGGGGGAACACTACCGTTGATCCCACTGGGGCCTGTTATCCATGGGGCCCGAGATCCTGGGGGGGAAAAAAACCCGGGGCTGGAAAACTAATGGGGCGTTTTCCCAAAGGGGCTGAATAAAGGGGGAAACACCATGGGGGGAAACCCTGGGGTTTTATTCCTCGGGGCTGGCGTGTATATTACCACTGGGGGGGTAAAAAACGGGGGGTTTTAAAAATGGGGCCGTTTTTTCCTGGGGGAATATTGGGGGGGAACCCACTGGGCTGCTGTGTTTAATGGGGTTTTTTGGGGCTGGTTTAAATGGGGCTCCTGCTGTAAAATTGGGGGCTTTTAACATGTGGGGGGATATTTGGGGGGGTTTTCTGTATTTTTTTTTTTCCCCTTTTTCTGGGGGCTGTTACCGTGCTGGGGACCCTGCTTAACCTTTTAATAATTTTCCCATTTTGGGGGAAAAAAAGGGGGGGTGGGTTTTTAGGGCGGCATTACACAAATTGGAAAGATTTTTTTTTTGGAAAGGCAAATATTGTTTTTTTAAAAGCCCCGTTCTTTTTTGTTATTTTCTGTAAGTGTTTTAAAATTTACCCCTGGTTTTTATGAAAAAATGGCAATGTTAAGAAGGAAATTTAAATTTGGAAAAAAATTTTTTTCTGCCTGAAAAAAGACATATATGCATGTTTTTCCCCTTTCGAATGAAAAAACAGAATTTTTCCTTTTCGTTTTGGGGTCAGTTTTCGAAAACCATAATTTTTAATTTCCTAAACGGGGGGGGAATTTTTAAGTCAAATATCAAACTTTTCAAAGACAAAGTTTTCGTACTTTCATTAGTTTTGAAACCATTGCCTTAAAACGCTTGGGGCAAAAAAATTTTTGGAACCCCAAGGCTTCCAATAGAGGAAATTTTGGTCCATTCCCCTAAAATGGGTGAACTAAGCCTTTGTAGGTTCCTCTCCCCTGCCCATTGCATTACTTTTCCTTTTTTAAATAGCCCAGGTTTTGCCTTTAAAATTTGGGAATGTCCATTTTGGGAAGTGCCCCTTTCCAGTTCCCCTCTCTTCCAAAACCCCTTGTTTTGTTTCTTGGGGTTTTGGCTGCGGCCAAAGGATTTTTGGACCAAACCCTCCCTTCCTGAGCTGGACTTCCCTCGGTTTTTTTGGAATAAAAGTTTGTGTTAAAACACATTCAGTATATTTAGGGTACAAAATGGTCGGGGCCGAGGGGCAGGTCCCCAAAATACCTTTTTCGGCCCAAGCACCGGCCCCAATTTTATCCCTTGGGGACCGAGTATTTTTTGGCATGAACCCCCCAATGCCCCCCCAAAAAGTCACAAAAATATCGAAAAAGTGGCTGGGAAAAAATGGGAAAACCTGGGGAAACCCCTTAAGCTTTGCCCTTTATGTGTGCAATGTTGTCAAATTAGATTTTAGGGCAAGAAAAGTTCAAAATGCCAAAAAGGGTTTCCTTTTGGAGAAAATTTTAAGGGGTAAAACCCACTTTTAAACCCCAGTTTTTTTGTTAGTTTTTTTGGATACAGAAAATTTAAAAAAAAAATTTTTCCTCCTTCCCCGAAAAGGATGTGCAAGGGGGCCTTTGGGCCTTAAATAGCCCCTTTTTTTGGAACGGGGGGGAGTATGGCCCCTTTCAGGGGACCAAAAATTGGGAGGCCCCCCCAATCCCCTGGAAAGAAAACTGGGGGGGAGAAGCCCTAAATTTGTTTCCCATTCAAAGGACAGGTTCCCATTGTAAGCCATTCTGGTGGCAAAAAAATTTACCCCGGGGGGGTTTAATGAAAAAAAATTCCCCTTGAAAGGTGGGGGTTTCTCTAAATAAAAGTAAAAATTTGTTTTCTTGGGCTTGCCACAGTCCCCACTGAAACTTGGGGTGGTGGAGGAAAGGAGGACAGACAGCTAGCCAAAGTCCAGAAGGTTGGGGCCCAATTTGTTGTGGGGAGGGCATAATTTCCCGGCCAAAATTTTTTAATTCCGATTCAAAATTTGGGGGTGGTGGGTGAAGTCGCCCAACCCCAACCCTTGTTCCCTCTTTTAGGTACCTGCGATTTTTTGTTGAAGGCGGGGGTTTTTAAATGATTCAGCGGCACAAAAACAGGGTCTCAAAACGTGGGACAGGCCGGTTCCAGGTTGGGGTTCCGCTACTGCCGTGGAAAATAAATTTAAGGGGACAGGGAATTGGCATTTTTCGATGGAAGGTATCCCTCCAGTTTTTGAAACTTTGCGCTTGGCAAACCAACCCCCCCAGGGTGTGCTACGGGGGTGCAAAAAAGTAAACAGGTGTTCCCCTCCCGCGGATTGCCTTGTCCCCTTCCGGCCCAAGCCAGTTGTAATTCGGGTTTACCCGGGAGACTTTTTCGGGAAGGGGAAAATTTTTGGTTTTTTGCGACAGGCCTTTTTGGGGTTTCAGCTTTTTTGCCCCTTTCCCCTCGGGGTTAAAAAAATCAGGTGTGGGGAAAAAGGCAAACCCTTGAGTTCCCCAAATTATAACGCAGTCCGAAAAAAGGAAAAAATTCTGTTGTTGTCGAGGAAAGTTGGGGACTTCGGGGCCCCCCAACACTGCTTTGGCCTGTGGTCTATCCTCCCCTTCCCTGTCCTCTGGCCTCACCTGCCAGGTTGGGGTTGTATGTATACCCTCAATTCTGGGCTTTAAAGTATTTTTCTTTATCTCCCTCCTTTTCAATCCCCCCTGCCTTGGGGGAGATGAGGGTCTTTTGTAAAAACCATACGTTCCCTTGGCCCAATTTATTGAGCTGCCCCCAATGGCGATTTTACAAATGGTTTTTAAGGACTAGGCGGGTGGTGTAAGTGGGCTGCCCCCGCCCTTGGTGGGGCCTCAAAAGGGGGGAATTGGGTCCATTTCCAC
Organism: Allobates femoralis; assembly: GCA_033576535.1. Lineage (NCBI taxonomy): Eukaryota > Metazoa > Chordata > Amphibia > Anura > Aromobatidae > Allobates > Allobates femoralis. Next base: position 70,378,908 of record JARQOC010000001.1, on the reverse strand, counting down.
TTAACCCCTTAGTGTGGGGAAAAAGGGTATTGTGTGGTCCAACACCCGCCCCCCCTTTTTGCTACAACCTACCCAAAATGGGTTTTGGGAACCCCCATGGGGGTAAAATTTTGTGGGGAAAGCGCCGGCCCTGAAAGCCCCCAAGGGTGGCAGAAGTGTGGTGTTTCATTGGGCAACAAAGGCCCCGTTTACTTTTTCCACAATCCAGTCCTGGTTGAAAAGCTGCCCAAGTTTTGGGCACATGGGCCAGATGGTTTACCGCCCACCCCAGACCGAAGGTTCGGCCCTTGTCACAAAAACCTGGGGTTTTCGGTTGGCTATATCGCCTGTGTTTTTAACTCCCCCTCTAAAAGGGTTTTGGGGTTTTTTCCCTCACATAAATTAGTTCAGAAACCGTTTAAATTAGCCAAAGCTGGCTCAGTGTTTTCCATTGGGCTGCGTGGAGGGTAATGGAGGGGGAAAAGGGGTTTTTTGGACCTGATTCGGAGGTTTACACTAAGGGTGAAAAACCTGACGAGTTTGGGGCCTTGCAACCTTTGTCAAGGATGTTTAATAGACTGGGGTTTTCCCCTTCCCGAAAATTAACCCGTGGATCAGCGAGGTTTACTCCCCGCCCCACAAGATTGTCCAGTGTGTGGTTAGGTGAACTTTGCCAAATGCTTTTTTAAGGGGATTTTGTTTTTTTTGGCACTGTTAAAGCCGGGAGAACCCGGGGGAAATGGTGGTGGCTATAGAAATGGGACCCACCGCCCCATCCCCTGTTCCCCACCAAAAGGCCATTTTCGTGCGCAGCCAAAAATGTGTGCTTTCTGTGGGCTGGGGGGTTGGCAGCGATTTGGGTTTCCGGATTGGGTATGGATAACAATTTCTTGGGACAGGAGTGGGTTTATATTTCTATTTCTTGTTGTGCAATACGGTAAGGGCAAGGGATTTGCAAGCAGTATGGCAGGGGGATTCTTCATGCCAAAAGGGAAAATGAGCGGTGTAGGGAAATGTTTGGGACTTTGGGTTCTCCAAAAGCGGTCTTTTTTGTCGTTTTGGGGGTGTTCAGGGCATTTTTCCCTGCTGATGCTAGCATGGAGTGTTGAAAGGGCCTTTTTTTTTAATTATTGCGAACCCAAAAAAAACACCAAAATCGGGAAGAAACATTGGGCCAATTTCCTTTGTTTTCCAAGTTTTCCTGCCTTCCTGCTTTCGGAACCCTGTTTTCCCGGCCCGTTGTGATGCAGCCACTCCCCCCCTTTGCCCGGTTTTTTGAGTCCTCCGCCCGGTTTCAGTTTCTGGATTTTACCAGTTTTCCATTGCCCCTGGTCCTCTTGATTTTGGAAAAATTGTGTTCAAAAGAATCTTGTTAAACATTTTTCCCCTTCCCTTTTCCGGGATGCTCAAAATTTTACTAAAGATTCCCCATGCCCCTTAATAAGGGGGGGAAAGGGAGAAATTCAAAAGATATGAAAATTCTTAGGTTTCCAAGTTGGGATCGTTATTTTTGGGGGGCATTTCGGGATGGGGGAGGAAGGAGGGTCAGGGTGTTGGAAGTCTTTTTTCCGTTTTCAACTATGGGGGAAATTACCTTGAAGATAGGTATTTTTGCCAAGTGAATTAAATTTGCTTCCAAAAAAATTTGCCTTCTTTTTAATATTTACTGTTCGGTACCCTAAAATTGGGGCAAAGGGGGAAAAAATGGGGTTTTTTCTGGGAATTGAGGGTTGAAGGTCTCCCCCCCCCTTTCCCCCCCAAGCACTTTTTCCAGGCCTTTGGCATTCAAAAATTGGGCTGCCTTTTACAGCTAAAGAAGGCGCCAAAAGTGGTTTTTTACCACCTAGAACAAAATTTAAATTTAAAAAACAAGGGTTGTTGTCAAAGTTGATGGGGGAAAGTGTTTTGGGATATTTCCCCCTAGTTGGGTAAAGAATCAACAAAGTTTTTTACTCAATTTAGATTAAGATTTTTTTAATCACAGCGTGGAACAGTCGACACAACCCTGACGGTATCGGTTTTCGTATAATATTTGGGCCCAAAGCCCTCCTCCCGAATAAGGGAAATAAACAGAAAAATTTGGGCCCCATTTGGAACAATTTTAAATGGTTTTAAAAAGGGGGCTGGAAGTCAACATAATGGCAACATGTTTTCAACATTTGGGCCCAAAAAACCCCCTCCCCTAAAAAGGAAAATGTTCGACAAAATTTGGTTTTTACTGAATAGATTTAAATAATAAGATTTTTCCCCGGGCAATGTCAAAAAAGTGACGATTACAGTTTTCATACTATTTGGAGCTAACCTTACTGTATAAACAATTAATAAAGACTGTTTTGGAGGGCCCCACAAGCCCCCGTGTTATGGGCTTTACTACACAAGAATTAACTAAAAATTTCCACCGGATAGCATTAATCCTCAGAAGGATGTTTTAAGATTTAATGCACCCACTAGCTCAAGAAAAATCGTTTGTTCCCCAGAATTCCCACACTGCCTGCTACAGATTGAGGCCTCAGGCTATAAAGAAATTGCCCCCGTGCCCTCCCAACATTTAATCCCCCAAAATCTTCATACGGTTGAGCCAACCCTCTTTTGCGGCTTTTTTGTAAAAAAACCCAAAAAAGCAATGGACTGGCTACAAGCTTCTCAGATTTTTGGATCCCCATACCCGAGTACCGAATATTGGGGAACCATAGTACCATACTTTACCCCCTAACCTTTTAATATTTAAATTGCCCAATACTATAAAAATTAAAAAAAACAACCCCCCCGTCATGTGGCAGCCGCTCTCTATTTATTGGCTTACTGAGGACTTACCTGTTTTTGGACGGATTGGGCCCAGCCTCCCTCAAGAAAAGACATCTGGCTTCATTTGGGGGAGTTTCATGAAGGAATCTTTTGGGGGGTTCGGCTGCAAAAAGGCGATCCCATTAGTGGGGGGCAGTTTTGAAAAGCCCGGAAAATTCTATTTCCCCTTTTGACAATCGGGGACCAAATTTTTTGGATTTACAACCCCCCAAACCAAAAGACCGAGCTGGCTTCGATCAAAATTTTGGCGGGAAAGGAGTCCGTTTTTAGCGCCCCAAAATTAGGGGAAGGCAGCCCTTACAGGCATGCTGGACAGAGAGAATCTACGGGTTTCAGACTCATACGGAGTTGACCCCTACTTTTAAAATGGAAAATCTAATGAATGTATGTAAACCCCTTGGACATTGCAGAAAGTGATACAGTCCCTTTTAAAAACACCCCCCCCCATTTTCCGGGCAGGCAAAAATTTTAAAAAGATTGTAATTCCTAATGACCTAAAATTGGGAAAAGGTTATTTAATTTTTGTAAAGGAGAAAAAACATCCGGTTTTTTTCAATTTTGGTTATGAAAACCCTGTTTTCCTTTTGTGGTTATCCAAGAAAATTGAATAGTTCTAAAGGTTAGTTGGAAACAATTTTTTTTTAACAGCAAAAAATATTTTTTTAGGGAAACCCACTTTTTTTAGGATTCACGGGCCAAAAGTTGTGACCAAAATTTTAGACCTGAAAGTAAATTTTGGCTTTCCCCCAAAGATTCGCTTCTGTTTTTTTTATCATTTTATCTTCTGGTTCTTTTCTTTTTGGCTTTTGAAGAATGGTTTTTTTCTGGAGAAAAAAAAGAAGGCTAAAAAAGATCAAAACCAAGAACAAATTATAGTGTCCATGGCAATTCCAATTTGAAACCATGCTTTTCCAGATATGAAGAGATTTACAAGGAAAATGGTGCTTTTTTAATAAAACTTTTAGCCATTTTGTTAAAAAATTTGCTATAGGGGTTGGAATTTAAAACTGGGGGTAATTCTTCTTTGGTTTTAAAAAAATCAAACAAAAAGGTTTTTGTCCCTTTATCTGAGGTTTTGATAAAATTTTAAAAACCAAAAAGGCCCCTTGACCACCTAGTTCCCAACCCCCCAAAGTCTCATCGGAAATTCCCTTCTTTCTTTTTGGTTGGCCCCCTGACCTCCAAAAGGGAAAAATGGGCCCCCATTCCCCAACAGAACAAAAGGGACTGGGAAATGTCTCCTCAGAATAAGGGCGCCAAAAGTCCTTCATACGAAAAGGTCCCCAATACCACCTTCCCAAAACAATGGGCCCCCACTAACCTCCTCCTAAAAATAACCCCCAAGGCTTTATACGTAAATTCCCCAAAAGGTCCTCCTACAGAAAATGGGCCCCACAAAGCCCCTCCCTAAAAAAGTAAACTACGTTTCTCCTACAAAATTGGGCACACAAGCCCCTTCTCAGTAAATACCCCCCATTTTTCCGCCATCGAACAATACCCTCCCCAAAAGGTCCTCCGTACAAGGAAAAGGGCTCCCTTAGTCCTCTAAAAAAGGCCCTTTTGTCCCAAAAACAAACAATTGCCCAATAACCCCTTTTGGACGGTAATGGGTCCTTCTACAAAAATGCTCCCAAACCCCTTTTATTAAAAGTCTTTGTCCCCATAAAAATTTTGGGCCCCACCAGTCCTCTCGAAAATGACCCACGGCCTCCAACCCGTTAAAAGGCCCCCAGTACCCCTCCTCTTAAAATCCTCACATATTTTCATCACAGAAAATGACCCCCACAAAACCTTCAAATAAAAGAGCCCAGATCCTTTTAAAATGTTTAAATGGGGCCCCCGCCCAACAAAATTTACCCTTTTTACAATTAAAGGGCACACTGCCCCGAACAGAATAATGGGCCCCAAAAACTCCCCTATCTTTTAAGGGGCCCCAATTTTCCTCCATTAAATTTAGGACCAAACAATTTTAAATAAAAACCCCCCACTTCCCCCTGCTGGGTTGGGGTTTTGGGGAGGCTCAAGCCCCACTTTGGGTTTAATTCATGTGACTACCCTTGCTTTTGTAAGTCAAGCGATGAGGGGGAGGAGCCCATGGCTTCCTTTTTAACATTGTGTTTAACTGTAGGCCCTGTAGGCAAGTAAAACGCTTGCGGGCCAAGGGTTTGCAGTGGCAAAACAGTGTTACCCCATTAGGGTGGGGGGGTCGCCTAGCAAAACGCGACCATGGTCTAGGCCATATAAATTCTTAGTGATAATTTTTAAAGAGGACCAACCAGCAGATTTTAGGTCTATAAAATGAGGGCCCTTACCTTACAGGCATGGGTAAACCTTTCTTCAATGTTCCCTGTATGATTGCTGAGATAAATGTTTTAAAAGTCCTTTGAAATTTTGCAGCCGGGGAGGTGTGCAATTGATAAAGGGGCTGGGTTTTTTTTGTATTTCTCCCCCATTTTCCTAAGCCCAAACCCCCCCCTCCCTCCTTCTCCTCCCCCCATCTACCTGCAGGAGAAGTCCCCCCCCCCTCCACTCCTACCCATTCCCATCTGTCCCCTCTCACAGACTGGGACAGATCCCCGGGATTCAGCAAGTCACAGATGACGAAGACAGAGGGGGATTACTATGAAGCATGCTGGGGGAATTTTTGTGTTTGGGATGTGCAGACCGGGGTGATGAGCATGGGGGGTTGTAGTGTCACTGCCTCAGGATCGAGATCCGAGCATACAACTCCCAGCATTCCCAAACACAATATGAAAACCCGAAACTACAACTCTCAGCTGCTCCATCAAACATCTATAGATACGAGAACTACAACCCCCGCATCCCATCACGTCTGCACCCCCAGAGAGACTAAAACCCCCCGCATGTCCCTAGAAGTCCCCCTTGTGATCTGTGATTCCCAAAGCAGGGTTTTTCCAGTCTGTAGAGGGACAATCAGGATGGGTAGAGACGGAGGGAAGGGTTGGGGCAGGGGGCTTCTCCGCTTTGATCATCCAAGCAGGGAGATGGAGGGGGGGGAGGGAGCGAGGGAGGGGGAGGGTTTTGCTTATTGAAAAGGTTCAGTAATAAAAGAACCCCCCCTCTTATGCTAATTGCTGCACCTCCATCCCCCCGCTGACATTTTTAAGGACTTTCTATTACAATCTTCACAAACTACATGGAATATTGAAGTAAGATATGATTGCCTCTATTACTGTGCTTGTAAGGCACGGGCTTCAATTTATAGCCCTAAAACCCGCTAGTGGTTCTCTTTAAAACCCTTTTTACAAGTAAAAAAGACACACCCTGATAAAAACACATCACTGAAAACTGTGTTTTAATCCCAACGCATTGTCTTAGATTACATACCCAAAGTTCCCCTTTAATTTTTCTAATTTTTCATCATTCTTTTTTTTTATTAATTTAGGAAAAGCATTCAAAATTAAATTTGGGCTGTGTACTTATTGCAACATTTAAACTAAAAAGGTGCAAGATATTAATATCCCTTCATTTTTGAACAAAAAGAAGGTTAAAAAAGAAAAGTATACAAAAAGGAGGAGAAAATTCCCTTGTCCACTTGTTTTGCTCTCTCTTTCTTTATATAGAATGTGAAATAAGTTTTTTTTAAAAGAAAACCCGAGTACCAGGGCTGTCACTGAAATTTAAACTTAGAAAAGGAAAGAGATAAAAAAAAAGGCAAATTGCGCATTGCAGGAAAGGGAAGGGTGCCCCATAATGCAATGTTTCAGCCCCTTTGGGTTGTGTCTTTACAGGGTAAATGTCTCTTACTTTTGCCATATAGGGTAGAGGTTTACTTTTATTTTGGTTTGGGTTTAAAACCCAATTTGAAAAAACCAACCCTTTTGCTGTCAGTTTGTTAAACATTTCCCTGACCCACTTTTATTTACGCAAGATGCTGAAATGCCATTTGTAAAGATAAATCTTTTTGTTCTTACCAATTTTAACTCTGAATGATAACGGTCTTTCTTTTACAGTTTTACAGGTCTGAAGGGTTTGAGGTGTGATACTGGACCCCCCTGGAATATAGAGAGTCACAAGTTCCCTTTATTAAAAAGGGGTTTCACAATAGAGAATGGGGGCACCCCCGGGAATTGGGGGTTTTCCCCCCGACTTCAACCACATTTAATAAATGTGCAATTTTTGACACATATGTGATGTGGAATCTCACCAAAAACCTCTTTCAATCATCAAAGTTTTCCTGGTGTGCGGCCTTTCAAAAAGGAACTTTATGACTGCTCTATTTCAGGGTCCATTTTCCACCCCACACCACTTCGGGACCCGTAAAAGAAAGACCCTTATCAGTTTAGAGTTGCAAATTTGATGTAACATAGAGACTTTGTTGGAATATGTTTACTGCAACAACTCTTTCTGTAATGAGTGTTTAGTTGCTAGGTCTGCATTTTTGTCAATAAAGGTAGAGCAAAAAATAAAAAAAAAACCAGAAAGGGACAGGAAAGCGGACTGTATTAGTCCCCTTTCCCATTGAAAGGAAGCTGTTGCAGACGTGCAAAAGAGACACTAGAAATGTTTCTTGTGATTTTTTAAGCTTATTATTTTGTTCCTGATTGTTCTTGAAAAAACCAATGATATTTTTGGGCCCAATTGTGAAAAATCGCTGCCCAATTGGGTTTGGGCACAGAGTAACCAAAACAACAGTAACTGAAAGCAAAAAAAACACAAAACAAAAGCAGCCCAGAGCAACAGTTTGAAACAGGATGTCCACTAGCAGCAATCCTTTTATGTTCCAGTGCCAAGCCTGATATTAGATAAACTACGTCCTGGAAAAATTCAAGGGGAAGATGCTGCTCATAAGGGTATGTATAAAATATACTCAGAAACTTGCTCCTCCCTTCCGATATTGGCTAGAGAAGGGTCAGAAAACACAAAGCACTTCTCCCCCTGTTAATGATGATCAGATTTTGATACATGAAGTGTGCAACTGCAAAGGAGATGTGTGATGAGTTATAGAAAGTGCATGAAAGACAATCTCACAATAAATTTATTCATTAGAAAGCTGACAGTCAAGCTAAGTGATGGGCCCAAAAATGCAGAAAATATATAAAAAAACCTTTGGGCAGTTTTACATCTGCGCTCCGGTGCGTTTGGCAGCATTTCGCTAGGCAGGTGGCAGCGCAGCCATGTGACACACCCAGGGGGGGGGTACTCAGCTCTCGGGCTCAGTCTGGGGATGTCAGGGTGGGGTGCTGAGGCTGTGGCCCCGGTGGGCAAAGAATAAGGGGGGGTGCTTGAAATAAAATAAATCGTTTGTGACGCCACCCGCATATCTGGGGATTCACAGCACCCCTACAGTCCTCCCGGGGGTTGATGGGGATTGCGGAAATGGGTGTAGTCCTCCCCAGGCAGGGGCTGGACTGCCGGGGCGCGATTTTTGTGGAAAGAATCATTTTTTTCAAGAAAGGATGCGCAGAGGCGATAACTCACTTACCGGGTACTTTACTGGAAAACTTTTAATCATCGTTACAGTCTTTCAGGCAGTAGATGTTACAAAGACAAATGTACGGGTGCTGCAAGTGGAATTTTTGGTGATAGCTGAATCCCCCATGGTGCCGTCGTTTCTTCTTTCCCCTTGCTCCCCGTTTGGGGGTGAAGTCGATTCTTAAAGATAGTCTTACCTCCTGTGTTCTTTTTTTCTCCTCTCCCCTTTTACCTGTCGGGTGAAACCCTTTTCTGGTCTCTGCACTCCCGTGTACCTGATCCCCCCCTTTTTGGGCCTTTTGGGGGTCGGGGCTGTAGCTGTGACCTCCCCGGGGCATCGGGTTTCTGTGAGCCCTTTTAGGACCTCACATGTGCGGGCTCCCGGGACCCCCCTTCCTTTCCTGACTCTTGGTTACTTCTTGCTCCCCCCATTGAGTGGGAACTCCCTCTTGAGTTACTTCTCCTTTCTCTCTCTCTGTTTTTTGGGGTGTTTCTGTCTTGGGGTTCCCCCCCTCCTTTCTCCCCCCCAGGCCCGGGTGCCCGGTTCACCCCGCTCCCCAAATCTCTTCCAACTCCAACTCCTAACTCATAGTTTCCCCCTGGAGGTCACTTTGTTTTCCCCCCCCCCCGCTAATGGGGGATGCGAGTTCAGGGTTCCCCCACTGGGCCTAGTTCCACTTGCGTGGGGTGATACACCACTTTTATGGGGTTGTAACCCCTTTTGTGGCACCTACATGGTGGGGCGCCCCACATGGCGCTAAGGCCAAAATGCAAATGAAGCACATTGCGCCAGCGTGCCATTTCCTTTTTGGGGGAGTGCAGACTGAACCCGGAACGCAAGTGTGTAAGGGCCTGTGACAAGTAATGCCCTAATCCGGGGCACTGGAAATGCGAATGCAACGTTTCTGGGGAGTGGGTGAAAATGCGCTGTGATTCGCCACATTCACACTTGCGCTTTTGGTTTTTTCTGCCGCACCGCCCTACAGGAAAGTGGGAATTAGCGCAATGTGTTTATTGCGTTGTGCCTTGGCAGTGCATGCAAGCACTACACCTGTGCTAGCCAATGCTGCCGACGCACCCGAGCCCAGATGTGAAATGGGGCTTAGGGTCCCTTTACACTTGCGTTTTTGTCTGCATGGCAGGATGCAGAGCAAATGCGTGCAAGCACACATACTTATATGAAAAGCAAGGGAAAAACTCTGCTTTTCTTCCCCCCCCCTAAGTATGGTGCCTGGGGAGCCAATCAGTGTTTTTGGGGCGGGGGGGGAAAAGGAGATCAGGGGTGGAGATCTCCCCCTACCGGCACAGCTGATCTCCCCCCCGGTGTCAGGGGGAGAAACAGTGATTGACAGCTGTTTAACTCCCCCGTGACACCGAATAGGGTGATTCAGTGAAGGAGATATGAAACATTGATTGCTGCTTTAAAACTCCCCCCGGGGCCCAAACCCCACCCATTCGGGTCAGGCGGGAGATTTTAAAAAAGCTGTCAGATCAGCTGTTTCTCCCACTACACCGGCGGGAGTCCTGTGGGGTCTGCTATTTTCGGTGGCCGTGGTGACACCGGCGGCCACCGGGGAGATTTCAATTAGATCTGCACGTCTCCTGGGCTTCATGCGGGGACACTGCGACCATTGGATCCATGCATTGTTTGTTCCTTGCGGGCGCTTGCAGATAAAACAAGGGGGCCTCAAAGGGACACAAAATTTTTGGGCATCCGAAGCAAACGCAACCAAAAGAAAACCAAAATACGCGGCACATGCGTTCCCATGTTAAACATAGGAACGCAGTGCGCAAGCCTTTTTGGCTTGGTTGGTCCTGCGCTTGCACACGCGGTGAAGGCGCCTTAAATTGTGGACTGCCCAGGGTATTTGGGGAAAAAATTAAAGATTTTCATGTTATGCTTGCAATTCTATAAGGGCTTCCCCGAAAATTATGACACATGTACTGCATAATGCTGGCCAGTGATGACCACATACAGTTGTTTTAAAAGGGAAATTGTAGATGATACAAAGAGAACAAAAAATATTAAAAAAGCAGTAATGTATCCAGAGTAGAAAAAGATTTAAAAACCAGGATTTCTTTTAAAAATAAGAGCATTAAGAGAAACTCATCAATGTTTTGGGTTTTAAAAAGCCTGCCCCTTTAAAGCAGATGTGGAGTTTGAAAGCTAAAAAATCAGCTTAAAAAGCCGAACAGTCATAAAAGGGTTTTTTAAAACTTTTTAAAGGGGAAAATGTCTGCATGTATTGAAGCTGATTTTTTCAGTACAACCATTGCAAAGCATATTTGTGTATAGATTTGGTGCAAACAGCCATATTACCAATAACAAGGATTTTCTTCTCTGACCTTAAAGGGGTTGTCCGGGCTTGTGACATATTCTCAGTGTATATCCAGCCTGCCTAATGCTGACAATCACTCATGTACTTTGTGTCAGTATTTTGCAGTGTTCCTGGGATAACAGTAACTGCTTCTGAAGAGACACGACCTGAGGGTGTGTGCTGCCATAATAATGTTATCTGCTAGTGTCATCCTACTCTACTCAAAGTCTGCCCTCCATAGAAACACCCCCGCCCACCATAGCAACAGGCCCTCCCCATCCACATGATCGAGCCCTCCGCACACATTACCAAATCTTCCCCCTACAGCATCGATCCCAGTGCAGAGAGCAGACCTCCTCCCAGCCACACACAAGTGAAGTAAGGAGAATCTGCAGTGACGAGCAGGCAGAACTGCTGTTTGATTTCAAGAAGCATTATTATCAGAGACTCCTTCCCTCACTGTGGAGTGTGCAAGCCAGTGATGGCTGCCTGGAGCTTCTTATCTTCACAAGGTTTGGCAATCACACTGGCATGCTGTAACAAAGTACTGCTGAGTGAATGACACAGTTCATGTCTTCACACAGGGGCAGATTTGGTGCAGTGTAACAGTGTGAATACTGATTGAAGCAGCCTGTCCAATCAGTACCTGCAAGAGAATGAAGTCTTGGGGGTGTTTGTATGGAGTATACTGTATATGATACTAAGGATTCTGATACTAAAAATATAGGGCTTGTCTAGGGTTGTTGAGGAGCCCTTCCTTCCTTTTTATGCTTCCATCCTTACTTCCTATCATTCCTTCCTATCCTTCCTTCCATGAACCTGTATCCTTCCTTCCATCCTTCCGTCCTTCCGTGAACATGTATCATTCTTTCCATCCTTCCGTGAACCTGTATCCTTCTTTCCATCCTTCTGTGAACCTGTATCCTTCTTTCCATCCTTCCGTGAACCTGTATCCTTCCTTCCGTGAACCTGAATCACCTGGTTCATGGAAGGATGGAAGGAATGATACAGGTTCACGGAAGGACGGAAGGAAGGAAGGATGGAAGGGAGGATACAGATTCACGGAAGGATGGAAGGAAGGATAGAAGGAAGGAAGTAAGGAAGGATAGGACGGAAGGATACAGGTTCACGAAAGGATGGATGGATACAGGTTCACAGAAGGAAGGATACAGGTTCACGGAAGGATGGAAAGAAGGATACAGGTTCACGGAAGGATGGAAAGAAGGATACAGGTTCAGAGAAGGATGGAAAGAAGGATACAGGTTCACGGAAGGAATGATACAGGTTCACGGAAGGACGAAAGGATGAAGGAATGATACAGGTTCATGGAAGGATAGCAAGGAAGGAAGGAAGGAATGAAATAAGGTAGGATAGAAGGAAGGAAGGCCTCTTCAACAACCCTAGACAAGCCCTATATTTTTAGTATCAGAATCCTTAGTATCATATACAGACTGTCCAGACCCACCATCAATTCCCCTCCTCTCGTCGCACAGAAAGCACACCAACAACAGTTACTTTTCAATTCTTTAATGAGAGATATCAACATAACACATACTCATAACTTCTTGTAAAACACTTTCATTGTGGTTTACTTTTTTCTTTTGTGGATAAATCAAAGCTCAAGCAAGGCACAAATTCGCCAGGTCACGCGAGTGCAGGAGTCGTCTGCCACTGGCCGTCCAGCGCAGGATAACTCTCAAATCACTCTCTCCACCGCCATGGAGGAGCAAAGGCAACGCCTGAGCTGCGACCCCCACCCAGAGAGAGCACAAGGCCTGTTCAAAGCCAACCCGTAGCACGGACAAGAAAATATCGGTGCCAAACCATTCAGATGTACTCCGTTAGACAGCTTCAAGAAACTAGGGTCAGATTCTAGCCGCAAATGCCATACTGATGTATACCAATGCAGTTGGCAATGATAAGTATCATATCCCCTTGAATTAACGAAAAACTGGAAAGCGGCTACCAAGGTAACCCAATCATATACTGGCTCAAAATTCCTTCCAGGCGCCTGGCTGGACTATGCTGGGAACGACCATGCAAATAACTGACTCCAATTCAAAAAACGTGGAATTTAAGCATATCAGCTCTTGTATATTACAACAGCTCCGCAGGGTAAAACAAGGCCGAGGATGCCATGACCCATGCAGATGATGAGGACGACCAGGCCGGAAAGGGGTCTAGCAATTACACTACTTCGGCGTCATTCAACACGATTTTAACTCCTTCTTTCCCAATGAAACTTCGAGCCCAAACACCAATTGATCTTCCTCCAGCAGAAATTTCTCCCCACCGAGCGACCCAGATATATATATATATATAAAACACTGTATATCCAGGGCCCCAAACCATCTTCTTACTAAGGCCCAACACCATCTGAAAAAAAAAACAACGTTAGCAATCTAAACCATCGCAAAAAAAAACAATATTGTAAAGAAATGCCCTCTTTTTTCCCCACTTTTTTTTTTTTTTTTTTAATTTTTTAATACATTCTTTGTATTTCACTTTTCTGAGCCAAGGGTTGAAAGGGTTTCCCCTTTAAAGCAGCAAGCCACAATCGCCCAGTGCTAGCAAAAAAACCCCCAGAACGGATCCCCCACTTGTAATGGCTCCGCTTTAACCCCGCTTCACTTCAACCCTTTTAAACACTTAAACAACTCAATTCCAAAACTTTACCCCCGCCCCCCGAGATGCCCCCGCATAAAACCCGTATACACATATATATATCCCACACTTATATATATGTGGCGCCCCGCAACGAGTGCGTCACGGGAGGGTACTGCCCCCCTGACCGAAGGTGAGTATTCCCCGTCTCAGTGACTAATGGGTTAACTTAAAGGGTTTCCCATAAAAACCACATGCAACATCCAGAGACAGAGGACCAATAGGGTCCGGGGGGGGAGGAGTGTGAGATGTGCAGTGGGGGGAAAAAGAATAGAAAAAGAAAGTTAAAACGTGGGAGAGACAAGTGAAAGGGCCCGACGTCAGAACCGAAGATCTAACAGGGAGGGCCCCGAGAACCCGGTGACCCGACGTAAAAGGGGGCCAAGTACCAGAAACCCAAGTAAGGGGTTTCAAAAAACGCCCCGCGTCGAGTCCCCCCGGGGGCCCCGGTTCCAAGGCGGTATAAAAGGGTCCACTCGCATTGATACATACATACATACATACCCTGCGCATCCCATATACATACCCACACTTTACATCCCATACAAATACCCACACTAGATATACGTACTTATATATAAGCAAAACATATCCTACACATACATCCCAAACCCAAATCTATTTATGAAACATGTTTTTGGGATTTGGGGGGTTTGCTAAAAAATTTTGAAAGTAAAATTAATTTTAAATTTTTATCTGAATGTACCATTCATAACCATTCCTCTTTTTGTTCTCCATTAAACTCCATCGTGCATCTCATGCTACATAACCCTTTTTTCCTGCCCCTACCCCAACCCCCAATATTTTACTACTCACCAACAAGCCACGGGCAAAATTGGAAGCTTGATAAACCCTTCCGCCAATGAGAGACGCGGGTAGAAATACAGATCAGTCCCCGAGCACCACGGAAAGCCCCGCCCCAAAGGGAAAAAATCGCCACAGCGAAAAACAGGAAAGCTGAATCCATCCATCCTCTTTGGAGCAACAGCCACTGAGTTACAATGAAAACTGAAGTCCTTAATGGAAAGTCCTCTCACTACTGTGTAATAAAGAGTTTTCCTTGAGGACCGGGTGCGCCCCCCAGGGTTTTCATGGGCCAGAGATCCATCTCCTCAGAAGCTAATAGAGGGGATACCCCTAGCTGGATGTGTACATCTGCACTAACATGTCTACCTGGGTCCCCCAAGTCAGGCTGGGGGAGGGGTTACTGTTCCATGGAGCATATTGCCTCCCCCTTTGTTACAGAGGTGGCTGATTATTTAGAGGATGGGGGGAGGGGGGGAGGGCAACTGGGTTTTTGTGTTTAAAATCACTGCTTACATATGGAAGGAATTGAATGCCCCAAACTGAGTTTTTTGCAAGCACCTGAACAGCCCTTGCCCTAGATACTTCATGTAAGTTTGGGGTAACCCCCTGGGGGAGGGGCTGGTAGTTGTGAGACCCCACAGTGTGAATAAGTGCTTGGGTGCTCCCTGATCCCAAAACTCCTGGTGCAGCCCGGGTGGGGGGGAAATGTTTAAAGGGGAGGGACTATGTGTTTAAAAATTGGGAAAACTGCATTGAATCTAGCTGCTGTGTCCTGAAACTTTCTGCCCTTCCCTGCAGCCAAAGGGGGGTGTATAAAAATTCCCTGCAGCAGGAAGTTTCATGTACGTGACCCCCTGCTTGCCAGCTGGACTTTTGCTACCCCCGTTTTGCCCATGGGCGTGCAGTCCCCCTGCTGGGTTAAAAAATGTGGTGGGGGGCTGTTCCCCACTGCAAAAGCGAGCGCAGGGTCTGCCCCCTGCTCTGTTCACTAAAGATCCCCCGGGGTCAAATGCAGAGCAGGCGGGAAGGTTTTAAATGATTCCTACCTGCCTGCTGCCGATTCGTGCTTCGCCAGAGGGGGGCACCAAATACGCTAAAAGCCCAGAAACCTGCGGCCCCCTCCCTAACGGGTCCCCTCCCCTTTCCGCAGCTCCAGCGGACCCATCTGTTCCAGCGCAAAATTTTGCCCTGGGTCACCATAGCCATGGGAGGAGAGACAAAATGCTCTTTGGGCAAGCAGCAGGGGGGAAAAAGGGAAAAAAGGCTCTATCTCCCGGGCATATATAACAGGTGGGGGTGGTTAGGGAAAAAGGGGGGAAGGTGTGACAGAAAACAAATCAGCCACTGTAAGGCGAGGAGGAGGGAGAGGGGAATTAACCCCAAAGAGGGCGGACAGTCAGGTGGCGTGGGTGATCCACAGTGCCACCCCAGTATACTCCATACAAAAACACCCAAGAA
>JARQOC010000001.1:69917191-70363341 GCA_033576535.1 Allobates femoralis | reverse complement strand
CTTGCAAATGACTCACCGTGGCCGGCGGACTCCGGTTGGTACAGGCGATTCTTCTCCCTCCTTGTCACGGGTGGACCGCGCCTGCCGGTAGTGGGGCCCGGTGTAGTGCAGATCAAAAATGAAGACGTCTTACGGGAACAGATTAAAGGGGTTTTAATTTGTTTTCTTCGTGACGCCACCTATGAGTAGATTCGGTAAGGGCTACCGACGCTGCGGAACCTCCCGGGGTGATGGACAGCAGCAAGATGTTACGCTCCCCACAGGCTGAGCGGTGATCCCCGGGGGCTGGAGCTGCTCAAGATGTTGTGCGGCAGCTGCGGTTACCTTTAGTTAACGACGGACAGTTCATAAGGAGACACGGACACAGATAGTCTCTGCAACGGTTCTTTACTGTAACCAGCAGGCAGTACATGGCTTACAGTGGTTGAGTAGAAGACTGGGTGGACTCAGCAGTGATAGTGCCCCTCAGAGATCCGCAGTGTACCTCCTTTCTACCTCCTTAGCTTCTCTTGCCAGCGTCGCCCAGGAATACCAGATCGGGTACGGGGAGGCTGCTTCAATGCCCTATCCATGATGTACGTTCTGGATGCTTTGGGGAGCCTTGGGTCCCTCAGTGGGTACACCGCTGGTTAGACGACTGGAAACTGGCTGGTGGTGGGGTGCTCCTGTAAAGCTGATCCTCCACGGGGCTGGTTCGCGTGGCAGAGGTGAACTGCTGCCAGCTTCGGTACCAGTGAACCGGCTGTGAGTTGTGGGCACGGGAGTCTTTTAGGAACCCGTGTAGATATGCCCAATCCCGGTAGTTAAGGCCTCAGGTGCTGACACCCGACCGGTGACGGCCCAGGGGCCCGCACGGGGTGCGGAGCCCCCGCTCCTCTCCAAGTTCTGTGTTCTAGGTTCTGCTCTAGATTCCAGACTCTGTTCAGACTGTCTAGATTATTGTGTGTTCTCTTACACTACCCTAACACTCCACCCACCAGGACCTAGGATTGGTCCTCTGTTCTAGGTGTTGTATGTTGGGTTGGATCTCAGAGTTAACTATTGCACTGCTTTGTCAGAGAATATTGCGGCTGCAATACTCCCTTGTGACGCACTCGTTGCGGGGCGCCACACTCCCCCTTGGTTAAATCAGCTTGTCCCCAAGCGTCAAACTACTCACATTACAGAGGTTTTTGCATTTTTATACACATATATGACACACTTTTATTAAAATAGAAAACAGGTAAAGGTATGCTTTGGTGATATAAGCAAAGAAACAGGTTAACACATTGCGCGGACTCGGCGGGCGGTCGGCTGTACTTTAACTAGAGTCCAGGCTGTAGCCGCAAGATCACACGGTCAGTGATTAACGGGAACAGAGTCATTGATGAAGTTCAAGTTTTAAAGTCACTGGCTCTGAGAACGATGGCGCACCCGGATAGCAAACCACCCATCTGCACAAGCATAGCGCTCGTAGGTGATAATATCGCCCCGGTATAGGTCGCGATCGGGATGTCCTCTTGGCAAGTTTGACTCAACGTCCCGGCGCCCCACAAACACCTCCTCATTCAAACCCACCTCCCAAGCGAACCCCCACCCGGTATTTAAGTTAAAGGTGGAAATTCTACCTTCACGGCGGAGTTCATCAGGCAGCGGCGGCTGGCGGCGAGCCTCGGCACGGGCCTCCATGTTGGCGCGTTCTCGGGCTTGCCACTCCTCTCGTCGTCTCTGGCGTACATCTCCGTCGTTACGGCTCGGGGTGTAGAGATGAGTAACGGAGCTGGTGGTTTGGCGGGAAGCTTGAACTTGGCGGGCTGTCTGTATCGGAACCTGGTGGAACGGCACAGGGGAAGGTGTCGGCAGTGCACCCGACCAGTGTACCCGAGCTGTGTGCCCGGAAGGAAGTTCCTTGTTGTCTCCCCAAGCGAACCCGGTGTCGAAATCCTCAGCGGTGCTGTGGGTCTCGTCGTCATCCTCTCCGACCTCTTCCTCGATGACCACATCAGGCTGCTCGATGATGAAAGACGTTAAAGCTTGTTCCGTTGTACAACAGAGCGGTGGTGCTGCGGGTCCTTCCGTAGGGACGTCCTGCAGGGCTTCCAGGCTGCCTGCCTCTTCATCTGTTTCCGCAGGTAAAGGTGTTTCAATCCCGGTTACCAGGTAGGCCTCGGCAATGGCAAGGGAAGCCTCCGGTACGGGGATAAAACAGGCGACTGTCTCTGTAGTGGTGAAACATGTCGCGGGTTCCTCAGTGGGAACCTGGTAGAGATCGAGTTCTTCCATGGAGCGTGTTATGAGCTCCGGCTCAAGAACGGGGTCGGTTGCGATGTTGGTCGCTGGAACGGGTCGAGTTGCGGCCTCCACCGGAATGACACAGTCTATTGGCTCAGGTGACGGAGCAGGACAAGTGGTAGGCGAGGGTGAGGCGGTCGAGAAGCTGGTGACGTCGTCTGGGCTTGGAGAAGCTGTACCCGGTCGGCTCTGCTGCATCGCATGGTGTAGTCGTCTGCCTAGGGTCGCGCTCCAGCTGCGAATCGTCCATTCCACTGTCTCTAGTAACCGCACCCGGAGGTCTTGTAGAGCCTCTAGCCAGAAGTCGGGGCTGCCATCTATGGTAAGGGCAGGATCCGGACCCGGTTGGCTGACGGCTGCTCTGGCCTCCGCCTCGACCTCCCGCATCAGGTCTTGGAGTCTCATGCTGGCCATTCTTCTCGGAGGGAAACCACACCCGTTCAACCGGTAAGACGTTCTGGTTGAGCTGGTGAAGAAGTCTTCTCTTTCTGTCGGTGTGTCTATGACACTCCCATTTCCTCTGGGCTTTTGTAGTCCAATCGTGGGAAAAGTCTTTGGGGTCCGCCCCCATGGTTGACTCGAGCAATCAGGGCGGACAAAGAGTTTGGCGCCTTTTGTCTTTAGCCCTCCCACAGTGAGGGGGGGGTTGACTCACTCCTGGGCTTCACGTGGCGGCTTCTTGTGGCGGGAACGCCATCTTGGGCGCCATCTTGACCCAATGGTGTAAAGGCGGGAAAGTTCTTTTTAGGACGAACAAAGTCCAATTGTAGACAATAAAGTCCAGTTTAAGCACATTATACCCGTTGGGTAACGGGCCTGCTCGTATCCTGTTCGTGACGCCATTTTCTGACTCACCGTGGCCGGCGGACTCCGGTTGGTACAGGCGATTCTTCTCCCTCCTTGTCACGGGTGGACCGCGCCTGCCGGTAGTGGGGCCCGGTGTAGTGCAGATCAAAAATGAAGACGTCTTACGGGAACAGATTAAAGGGGTTTTAATTTGTTTTCTTCGTGACGCCACCTATGAGTAGATTCGGTAAGGGCTACCGACGCTGCGGAACCTCCCGGGGTGATGGACAGCAGCAAGATGTTACGCTCCCCACAGGCTGAGCGGTGATCCCCGGGGGCTGGAGCTGCTCAAGATGTTGTGCGGCAGCTGCGGTTACCTTTAGTTAACGACGGACAGTTCATAAGGAGACACGGACACAGATAGTCTCTGCAACGGTTCTTTACTGTAACCAGCAGGCAGTACATGGCTTACAGTGGTTGAGTAGAAGACCGGGTGGACTCAGCAGTGATAGTGCTCCTCAGAGATCCGCAGTGTACCTCCTTTCTACCTCCTTAGCTTCTCTTGCCAGCGTCGCCCAGGAATACCAGATCGGGTACGGGGAGGCTGCTTCAATGCCCTATCCATGATGTACGTTCTGGATGCTTTGGGGAGCCTTAGGTCCCTCAGTGGGTACACCGCTGGTTAGACGACTGGAAACTGGCTGGTGGTGGGGTGCTCCTGTAAAGCTGATCCTCCACGGGGCTGGTTCGCGTGGCAGAGGTGAACTGCTGCCAGCTTCGGTACCAGTGAACCGGCTGTGAGTTGTGGGCACGGGAGTCTTTTAGGAACCCGTGTAGATATGCCCAATCCCGGTAGTTAAGGCCTCAGGTGCTGACACCCGACCGGTGACGGCCCAGGGGCCCGCACGGGGTGCGGAGCCCCCGCTCCTCTCCAAGTTCTGTGTTCTAGGTTCTGCTCTAGATTCCAGACTCTGTTCAGACTGTCTAGATTATTGTGTGTTCTCTTACACTACCCTAACACTCCACCCACCAGGACCTAGGATTGGTCCTCTGTTCTAGGTGTTGTATGTTGGGTTGGATCTCAGAGTTAACTATTGCACTGCTTTGTCAGAGAATATTGCGGCTGCAATACTCCCTTGTGACGCACTCGTTGCGGGGCGCCACACAAATTTTCTGTGTCTACGATTCTCTGTTTTCCCAAAGGTGCATTGCTGTATATTTTTGATTTGGGCAGTTTTTTACTTAAACTGTTTCAGCATCACTCATGGTACCTTTACACGCCGCTACAGAAGGTTGGAAACAACCGGGTGTCTCACGTGCACGAGCACGTTCCAACGGTTGAAAACGGTACCCGATACCACCTTTACACGCCGCTACAAGGTGCTCTACAGAAGATTTAATCTATCCCTGGAGACACCGCCGGGTGCCGCAAGTAACTTTCTGTAGAGCACCGTTCCTCATTTACACGCCGCTACAGAAGGTAATATGGGAGGACCTGGGGCAGCAGGGACAACACATAGGCGTACCAGAGTTGTGGATTAAGAGACGCTCATACGATGATTGGACAATGCAATAGCATCATGATTGGCCAGCCAGCGCAGGAAGGCTGGCTACTACATGATGCTATAGCAATTGTGTAGTGTGACTGGTCAGCTCCTTAAATATGCCGCCCTGTGCAGAGACAACCAATTGTAACGCAGGAGCTTCCACCAATGATCGCTGAAGGTGGGCGGTTTCCCGGAGGCTGTGTCACGCCCCATGGATGTAACTAGGTGTTGAAAAAACCTTCCTGTTCCTCCTTTAGACGCCGCTACCATCGGGTTGAAACCAACCTGTTTTTGAGCACTGCTCTGAAACAGGTGTCGACAGTGACGGGTGGCAACAACCGCCTTTACACGCCGCTACCTCGGGTTGTTTTGACGGTGCAAGATACATTTGTCTCCGACACCCGATTGTTTCCAACCTTCTGTAGCAGCGTGTAAAGGTACCATAAAGTATAATCTATGCGTTGCAGCACTAACACATATATCTGTATACTGCACAACCATTTTATTTTAGTTTTCTGGTATACTCCATATATTTTTTTGATTTTTTTTATATTTCTCTGGTGTTATTTTACTTCATCTTGGCTATATTTCTTGTCTCAAAAAATTCTCTACACCTTATTCAATTATTATTAAATAATTTCCACAGCACTTTATCACCTCTAAAAAAATTTTTTCTTCTTAATATTCCAATTTATCACACTTTATTTGGCACATCTCATGTCAACTTGTGTGTTTTTGAAAAATGTTCCTCACGGTGTCTTGACCACAAAATACTTTTTTCTCCATATTTTGGGTGTAATTTTAACACATGAGTTTTTTAATCTGCTATATAGGGTGTTCTTATACTGACTTACAGCTCCACTATCTCTTTTTTAGCTAACTGACAGCAGAGCTTGTTATTCTTACCTCTACACTGTGTGCAAAATGATTAGACAAATGAGTAAATTGATCACATGATACTATTTTTACATGTCCTACTCCAAGCTGTATAGGCTTGAGAGCCAACTACCAATGAAGTAAATCAGGTGATGTGCATCTCTGCAATGAGGAAGGGTGTGGTGTAATGACATCAACACCCAATATAAAGTGTGCTTAATTATTAGGCAAATGCCTTTCCTTAGGCAAAATGGGTCAGAAGAGAGATGTGACGGGCTCTGAAAAGTCCAAGACTGTGAGATGTCTTGCAGAGGGATGCAGCAGTCTTGAAATTGCCAAACCTTTGAAGCGTGATCACCAAACAATCAAGCGTTTCATGGCAAATAGCCAACAGGGTCGCAAAAAAGCGTGTTGGGCAAAAAAGGCGCAAAATAACTGCCCTTGAAAATCAAAATCAAGCGTGAAGCTGCCAAAATGCCATTTGCCACCAGTTTTGCCATATTTCAGAGCTGCAACGTTACTGGAAAATCAAAAAGCACAAGGTGTGCTATGAACAAGAAACATAAGATAAAGCGTCAAGACTGGGCCAAGAAATATCTTAAGACTGATTTTTCAAAGGTTTTATGGACTGATGAAATGAGAGTGACTCTTGATGGCCAGATGGATGGGCCAGAGGCTGTATCAGTAAAGGGCAGAGAGCTCCACTCCGACTCAGACGCCAGCAAGGTGGAGGAGGGGTACTGGTAGGGCTGGTATCATCAAACATGAACTTGTGGGACCTTTTCGGGTTGAGGATGGAGTGAAGCTCAACTCCCAGACCTACTGCCAGTTTCTGGAAGACAACTTCTTCAAGCAGTGGTACAGGAAGAAGTCTGTATCGTTCAAGAAAAACATGATTGTCATGCAGGACAATGCTCCACCACATGCATCCAACTACTCCACAGCGTGGCTGGCCAGTAAAGGTCTAAAAGAAGAAAAAATAATGACATGGCCCCCATGTTCACCTGATCTGAATCCCATAGAGAACCTGTGGTCCGTCCTAAAATGTGAGATCTACAGGGAGGGAAAACAGTACACCTCTCGGAACAGTGTCTGGGAGACTGTGGTAGCTGCTGCACACAATGTTGATCGTAAACAGATCAAGCAGCTGACAGAATCTATGGATGGAAGGTTGCTGAGTGTCATCATAAAGAAAGGAGGCTATATTGGGCACTAATTTTTTTTGTGTTTTGTTTTTGCATGTCAGAAATGTTTATTTCTACTTTTTGTGCAGTTATATTAGTTTACCTGGTGAAAATAAACAAGTGAGCTGGGAATGTATTTGTTTTTTATTAAGTTGCCTAATAATTCTGCACAGTAATAGTTACCTGCACAAACAGATATCCTCATGAGATAGCCAAATCTAAAAAAACACTCCAACTTCCAAAAATATTAAGCTTTGATATTTATGAGTCTTTTGGGTTGATTAAAAACATAGTTGTTGATCAATAATAAAAATAATCCTCAACAATACAACTTGCCTAATAATTCTGCACACAGTGTATATATCTCTAACTCTACCTCATTTCACTTGTGTTGGTATGGGGAACCAGGAGGATTTGTCAATAATGCTTTAGAGGTCATTTGTTGTCTGATATACAATCAGTCCATTTGCTGCTCTTTTGTAATTTTTAATAAAAAAATATTTTTGTGGGGTTCCTTTGGTTGCTGTAGGGATAATTTTCATGTCATCTTGTCAATATTTTAAATATGTTGTGTAGAGACTTATGTATTGAACAATAAAGAGATTTTGTACCATAATTTGGGCTGATAACTCATTTAACCTATAAGTATTTCTTAGAGTAGAGACTGGGTAGTGTGGTAGATGGAAATATGGATAGGGGGCAGAATGGGGGGACAGTGTCTGGGCAAAATTAAGAGGAGATAGTATGTCAGGGGAGTGTGATAAAGGGGCACAGTATAGACTGTGTAGTACAGGGAAAGCACAGTATTAAGACAGTGCACAGATGGGGCCCAGTATGGAAAAAAGAGAGGACAGTGTGGAGGGCATGTACCATAACAGTGTGTGGGTCATGTTTTGTGCAGGGAACACAATGAGAATCAATAATTTATTCACACACATCAGGGACATATTTTTATTCAGGAGCATTATAATCATTCTTCTATTTTGAAGGGTATTGTGTTAGCATGTGCTATAGAAGACAGGAGATGATCTGTGTATATGAAAACTCATCATGATTCATGGCACCTGGACAAAATGAAGAAAAGAAAGAGAGCGACTCCAATCAGAGATGTTGTTATCTATAGGGTACCTAGATGTAAATCAATATTTGTAATATTGACTAACTCTCATCAGTACATACTGATTGGATGTTTAGATTGTGAGCCCCAATCTGGAACGTATTTATGTTATATGTAAAGCGCTGTGGAAGTAAAAGCCCTATAAAAGTGAATAAATATTATTATCCCTATGGTTCTGTCATGCCACAGACTTGGGAGTGTCCGAGCAAAGCGTGTGACAGTGGTGTATGGACCAATGATGTCCAGCACACTACCCACAACAGCAGACAGGGGAATCAATGGGGGGAAGAAGGTGTGCATATACAACGCGTGGCCCTGCTTGTAGGGAATGGGAAAGATACCTGTGCCCTCACTGGGCCTGATGTAAACCCTCAGTACTGATATGGCCAGCAGGAGGACTAGTCCCAACCACTGCAATAAACAAGGCTAGAGCGGAAGGGGAGACAGATAGGGAAACAACAGGGAAACTTCACACCTGCTGCCACAATCCAAGGCAGCAGACGGCTTGACTAAGAACAGCTCTCCAGAGTATTACCTACACCTCAGGTACCCAGGTCAGGAATGAGTTCAATCACCAGCAAAGTTGATCATGTGACCATATAAAGGAGAAGAGGGTGATCACAAAGTAACCACAACTGGAAAGAAAAACAGGGAGTTTTCTAGCAACAGAAACTGACATTAACTCCAACACTGCCAAAGGCAAGAAACACGTATAATAGGAAGTCTCAATACAGAAAAGAGACTGAGGTCCCAAACCAGCCACAAGTCTCCAAAGCAAGAGAGATCCTCGTGATAGTATTCTGTATTGTCTGCAAACCGATGATGACAGATATAAAGAACCCCAGTATCTCATTACCATTGTAAAGGGCATACTTGTAGTTGTAGGTTCACAAATGTATATACAGTGCTGTGCAAATTAATTGGGACAAAGCAAGTTTTTCTTGCATTAATTTTACTATTGCTGATAAGTATTTTATCATTTCTTAGTGTCATTTTCCTTTTTCTTCCACATTTCCCTTTTCCTTTTAGAGAAAACGATCCAGTTTCATTGTGTGTGCGAATTATTCTTGAAACGGTAGATTTTCCAATACCAACAGTGGAAGCGATTTCTCTTACAGTCAGACTTGTATGTTCATTAAGAGTAATAATTCTAGACCTCATCCGTGGAGTAACATCCATTTTTACAGGCACGAATCACACTGAGAGAAAAAGTACACTAAACCACTCCTCACAGAAACAAGCTCTCACCCGAAGCTGAGGGGGCAGCTAGCTGTTATTTTCTAACTAAAACCAGTCAAACCACATTTTGTTACTCAAGGTTGTACACTCACACCTGTTCAAACCAGTTAAAACTGGTTTGAATCACTGACTGGTAACCCTAACTTCCGATTTTACTTAAAAAATGCTTTGTCCCAATTAATTTGCACAGCACTGTAGGTATGACCTGACATTAAAATTGATGTGCCATGTACTGATGCTGGTCATGGTGATATATCCCTGTACTGATGAGGGTTTTGATGCTATGTTTCTGTGCTGATGGGGATTCTGGTGATGTATTCTTGTTCTGTTATTGGTTCTGTCCCTGCACACATGTAACAATCCATAACTTGTAATATTGCATGATTCATGGCCATGTTAATTAAGTGTAGTGCTGCCTGACAAGTTAAGGGTCACTTTTTTTTAATTCATGTTAGGAGCATTGAAGGGGTTGTCCAAGAATTTGATGAGTCTGCAGCCAATCTACTTTATGTGAGTATAGACGTCTTACAGTGCATGCACTGCACATTATCAGCATTCTCTGGTGTCGGGCTTGAAAGTGGGAGAACACAAAACCACAAGTATGCGATTTACATATATGCAGTCACGTGTCGATTAGACATACGTGGCCTCGCTCAATGAGAATGAATTGAGCAAGGACAGACATGTCTAGTTAGAATGTGGCTAGAAGTAAGGAAAATTGCATACTTATACTCACTTGACCATCCAATCTTGCCACTTCCAAGGGAGAATCCTAAAGTGTGCAGTGCACGCACTATGAGAATTCAGAGACTGCAGTCACCTAGAGGAACTACAGACTGTCATCTGAAAACTGGAGAAGGTCTTTATTTATAGACTTAGCCTAGTAGCATGTGCAATCCTAACAATGTGTAGTATACTCTCTATAAGGATTCAGCTCTACTTGCTGGTTCCAGCAGCCATCACATGGACACTCTACTTGTATGTGATTTTTACACTTATTGACATGTGGCAGCTTTTCTTCTTGCTTCTCTCAGTTTTTCACTGAACATTAAATGAGGAAGAGGAGGCCGTTTGCATGTGATTGTAAATGTGCAAATTGTATATGAATGATTGGTCTCATGATGACTACTCAAACCACTTGGGGGGGGCGCCAAACTGAATTATTGCGCCAGGTGCTGGAAAGCCTTGATACACCTCTTTTTCCTTTTCACAATTATTTCATATGCATTTATTTTGGATGAACATTGTATTACTTATCAATATTTGATTATACTGATGCTTTTCAATTACCGTATATACTCGTGTATAAGCCGAGTTTTTCAGCACAAAAAATGTGCTGAAAAGTCCCCCTCGGCTTATACACGAGTCACTAACATATTGCGAGTCAAAAACCACACTTTCGGCACACACATTTCAAAAAGCGGGTGGGAAGAA
Source organism: Allobates femoralis (assembly GCA_033576535.1). Classification (NCBI taxonomy): domain Eukaryota; kingdom Metazoa; phylum Chordata; class Amphibia; order Anura; family Aromobatidae; genus Allobates; species Allobates femoralis. Next base: position 70,352,887 of record JARQOC010000001.1, on the reverse strand, counting down.
GCAGGGCACACAGCGCAGACCATCGGGAGCCAGAGCCCGCAAGCTGCGCAGAGCCTCCCGTCGGACCGGCCCCGCCAGGTACTGATGCTGTGATCCCGGCTGTGATCTCTGTGATAGCCGGGACCTGTGTGCAGCTTCACCAGCCGCGCTGCTGGCGGCGTGGGCGGATGCCCTCCCCCTCCTCCAGATGGCCCCCACCTGTCAACCTGTCACTGCCCCCCACCTGTACAACATTACACGCCCCCCCCCGCGACCTGTTTGCGGTGGGGGCGGATGCCCTCCCCCTCCTCTGGATGGCCCCCACCTCCGATGCCGGGTCTGTGCGGGTTACTCCGTCGCGCTACTGGCAGCGCCGGCGTTTCCTCCCCCACTCCTCAGGCTTCCCCATCCCCTGGATGGCCCCCACCTGTCCCTGCCATTCACCCCTCACCCCCCGATCCCCGTGACTGATCTCACCGCTCCTCGATCCCGCCGGTGTAGCCACCGCTCTGCCTCCTCTCCTCGCGGGAACGCCCCTCCTCCAGTGCTGCTCCGCCCAGAGGTAAGTAATAATTAATGAATGAATGATTGAATAAGTGAGTGGGTTCATGGATGGATGGATGGATGGGCTCATGGATGGATGGGTGTGAATGGATGGATGGATGTGTGCATGTGTGGTTGTGTGGGTGCACGGGTTTGTGGGTGTGTGGATTAGTGGATGTGTGGTGTGCGTGGGTTAGTGGATGTGTGGATGTGTGGGTGCGTGGGTGTGTGGGTTAGTGGATGTGTGGATGCATGGGTGCGTGGGTTAGTGGATGCGTGGATGTGTGGATGCGTGGATTAGTGGATGTGTGGGTGCATGGATGTGTGGGTGCGTAGGTTAGTGGATGCGTGGATGTGTGGGTGCGTGGATGCGTGGGTGCGTGGGTTAGTAGATGTGTGGGTGCGTGGGTGTGTGGGTGTGTGGGTTAGTGGATGCGTGGATGTGTGGATGCATGGGTGCGTGGGTTAGTGGATGCATGGATGTGTGGATGTGTGGGTGCGTGGATGCGTGGGTGCGTGGGTTAGTGGATGTGTGGGTGCGTGGATGTGTGGGTGCGTAGGTTAGTGGATGCGTGGATGTGAGGGTGCGTGGGTTAGTTGATGTGTGGGTGCGTGGGTTAGTGGATGTGTGGATGTGTGGGTGCGTGGGTGTGTGGGTTAGTGGATGCGTGGATGTGTGGATGCATGGGTGCGTGGGTTAGTGGATGCGTGGATGTGTGGATGCGTGGATGTGTGGGTGCGTGGATGCGTGGGTTAGTGGATGTGTGGGTGCGTGGATGTGTGGGTATGTGGATGTGTGTTTGCGTGGGTTAGTGGATGTGTGGGTGCGTGGATGTGTGGGTGCGTGGATGTGTGGATGCGTGGGTGCGTGGATGTGTGGGTGCGTGGGTTAGTGGATGTGTGGGTGCGTGGATGTGTGGGTGCGTAGGTTAGTGGATGCGTGGATGTGTGGGTGCATGGGTTAGTGGATGTGTGGTGTGTGTGGGTATGTGGATGTGTGTTTGCGTGGGTTAGTGGATGTGGGGTGCGTGGATGTGTGGGTGCGTGGATGTGTGGATGCGTGGGTGCGTGGATGTGTGGGTGCGTGGGTTAGTGGATGTGTGGATGCGTGGATGTGTGGATGCGTGGGTTAGTGGATGTGTGGGTGTGTGGATGTGTGGGTGCGTGGGTTAGTGGATGTGTGGGTGTGTGGATGTGTGGGTGCGTGGGTTAGTGGATGTGTGGGTGCGTGGATGCGTGGGTTAGTGGATGTGTGGGTGCGTGGATGTGTGGGTGCATAGGTTAGTGGATGCGTGGATGTGTGGGTGCGTGGATGCGTGGGTGCGTGGGTTAGTGGATGTGTGGGTGCGTGGGTGTGTGGGTGTGTGGGTGTGTGGATGTGGGTGTGTGTGGATGTGTGGGTGCGTGGGTTAGTGGATGTGTGGGTGCGTGGGTTAGTGGATGTGTGGATGTGTGGGTGCGTGGGTGTGTGGGTTAGTGGATGCGTGGATGTGTGGATGCATGGGTGTGTGAGTTAGTGGATGCGTGGATGTGTGGATGCGTGGATGTGTGGGTGCGTGGATGCGTGGGTTAGTGGATGTGTGGGTACGTGGATGTGTGGGTGTGTAGGTTAGTGGATGCGTGGATGTGTGGGTTAGTGGATGTGTGGGTGTGTGGATGTGTGTTTGCGTGGGTTAGTGGATGTGTGGGTACGTGGATGTGTGGGTGCGTGGATGTGTGGGTGCGTGGGTGCGTGGATGTGTGGGTGCGTGGGTTAGTGGATGTGTGGATGCGTGGGTGCGTAGATGTGTGGGTGCATGGATGTGTGGGTGCGTGGATGTGTGGGTGCGTGGATGTGTGGGTGGTGGGTTAGTGGATGTGTGGGTGCGTGGATGTGTGGGTGCGTGGGTTAGTGGATGTGTGGGTGCGTGGATGTGTGGGTGCGTGGGTTAGTGGATGTGTGGATGCGTGGGTGCGTGGATGTGTGGATGCGTGGGTTAGTGGATGTGTGGGTGTGTGGATGTGTGGGTGCGTGGGTTAGTGGATGTGTGGGTGTGTGGATGTGTGGGTGCGTGGGTTAGTGGATGTGTGGGTGCGTGGATGTGTAGGTGTGTGGGTTTGTGGATGTGTGGGTGAGTGGGTTAGTGGATGCGTGGGTGCGTGGATGTGTGGGTGCGTGGATGTGTGGGTGCGTGGGTTAGTGGATGTGTGGGTGCGTGGATGTGTGGGTGCGTGGGTTAGTGGATGTGTGGGTGCGTGGATGTGTGGGTGCGTGGGTTAGTGGATGTGTGGGTGTGTGGATGTGTGGGTGCGTGGGTTAGTGGATGTGTGGGTGCGTGGATGTGTGGGTGTGTGGATGTGTGGGTGCGTGGGTTAGTGGATGTGTGGGTGCGTGGATGTGTGGGTGCGTGGATGCGTGCATGTGTGGATGGATGTGTGCGTATGTGTGACTGCATGCGTGGATGCGTGCACGAATGGATGTGTACATGCGTGGATGATGGGTGGATGGATGGATGGATGCAACAAGTGATCAAGTGTCCTCTTCTAGTCTCAGGGATCATAGTCGTGGTGCACTGTATGACAGATCATTGCCATACAGTGCACCATAACTCTGACCCCAGAGACTGTAGGAAGAGGACACTTGATCCCTTGCTGCAATCTCTGGAGCAGAGGGGTTCGAGCATCGTGGGACCGTCGTTGTGGACTACGTCGGAGGCGATCGAGCGTCGTGGGACCTTCGTTATGGTCTACATTGGATCTTTCTAATAAAGATGGAGTCTGAATTTTGTTTGTGTTTTTTTTTCCAAATAAAAATATTTTTCTCTGTGTGTATTTATTGACTACTTACCAGAGATTCCTAATGGCGGGTCTAACATTGGCCCAATATTATGAATCTCGGGCTTAGTGCCAGCTGCCAATAAAAAGCTGGCATTAACCCCTTTATTACCCAGTTAGCCACCGGCACCAGGGCAACTGGAAGAGCGTGGGTACAGCGCCAGAAAATGGCGCTTCAATGAATGCTCCATTTTCTGGGGGGCTGCGGGCTGCAATTCGCAGCATTGGGGGCCCAGAACGCTTGGGCCTCTCCATGCTGTGGATTCCAGCCCCTGGCTGTCTAGTTGTACCTGGCTGGACCAAAAATAGGGCGGAGCCCCACGTCATTTTTTTTCTAGAATTTGTTCTAGAAATAAAAATAAAATGGGCTTCGCTGTATTTTTGGTTGCCAGCCAGGTACAACGAGGCAGCTGGGGGCAGTCCGTAGCTGCCAAGTTGTCCTGGCTGGACCAAAAATATGGCGAAGCCCCACGTCATTTTTTTTTATTACTTCTACCAATAAAATGACATGAAGCTTTGCCATATTTTGTTTTTGCTGTAACTGGATTGCTCCCCGGTTACAGCCATCCTCCTGCTCCTGGCTGTGCAGTGCGGGTACCAGCCTGGATCCCTCCCCAGTTACGGTACCTGCATCCTCAGACCTATCAGGCGTGCGGTCCCGGTCCCCCCGCCGTTTCCGTCCATCCTCGGTCTCCCGCGCTCCTGTGGTTCCTGTGCAGAAACCTCAGAGGGCCCGGATCCCTCCGCCTCATCTGCACTGTATTGATGGGGTGGCCTGTATCCCTCCGCCCTCCTATAGCGATGGGCGGCATGTATCCCTCCGCCCTGCTGTAGTGAGGGGGCGCCCAGTGTCCCTCCACCCTGCATAGGTTATGGTAGACCCCTGTGTCCCGGTCAGCACACAACCAAAAAGTCCCCTGTGGCCAGACATTGACCTAATACAAGGTTTGGACACAGGGGACTTTAATTACAGTGCCTGGCCCTAAGAGGAAGGAGGTGAGGCACCATTGTAGTAATGTACCGTGTGTTTAGTTACAGTAGCATAATAGAGCAGGGGAAAGAATAGAGCAGGGAAAGTGCTGGGTTGTCAGGGAAAGTTCAAAATTTTATTCGTATCCATTTTCATTTGTGAAATTTCTCAGTACTGGTAGCTGCTGCATTTCATACCCTAGGCTTATACGCGAGTCAATAACTTTTCCCAGCTTTTGGGGGCAAAAGTAGGGGGGTCGGCTTATACACGGGTTGGCTTATACATGAGTATATATGGTAGATTTCCTGGACATTTGATTAGCAGACCAGTAGAACAAAAGGCTTTACCATTATTTTGAAGTGCTTAATACACATAATATTAGGTACCTTTTTTTAATATACAGTTGGGGACAGTGGTGTAAGTTGAAGCTTATGGGACCCAAATCCCCGATGCAAAAGCTCCAACTGGGGCCCCAATTATTGCAAATCTATAATAGCATTAGTCTTTTTCTATAGGTTCCAGGGTTTGGATACAATTACAAACCCAGCACTTATTGTAGTTATACCCCTGATTGGGGGTATAAAAGTGCATTAGTAGTAAATGAACTTGGGCAAGCAGTCTTAAGAACCCACATACACACTTCAAGTAACGCAACTGATCCTATCACAAGTCATTTCATTTTTGCTAATTTTACAGCTCTCTTCTGTTTACAGCAGGATCGGTTTAGCTATTCGCAATGTATATGCATATTGCCAGGGCCGGTTTTAGACAAAATTGGGCCCTGGGCACAAGTTAAAAGTGGGGCCCCATCTGCTAACAAATTGCACCATCACACACAAACATTTGAGTTGTATTTACTGAAACCTAGCGTTTTTCACGCCAATTTTGATGAAATGGCATGCTGAGGTCAGATCTCCCTGGCTTATGAAGAGATATACAACTCTTCATGAATCTGTGGCATCTAAAGAGTGTCACTGCCGAAAAGTCTTGCTGATTGACAGCCAGATCCCGACAGTTAGGTATCAGTTTGCTGTCTGTCAATCTGGATGACATCAGCAGTTATGCTCCACTGACAGAGCAGAGTGGAAAAGAAGGAGCTGCTCAGTCAATGTGATTTCACTGGCATCAGGAGAATAGTCATCAGAAGACATATACTGCCCCACACAGGAGAGATGACAGATCCTCTATATAGTACACCACACAGGAGAGCCGACAGATCCTCTATATACTACACCATACAGGAGAGCCGACAGCTCCTCTATATACTACACCGCACAGTAGAGCCGACAGATCCTCTACATACTACACCATACAGGAGAGCTGCCAGATCCTCTATATACTACACCACACAGGAGAGCTGACAGATGATAGATACATAGATCAGAGATAGATAGAGTGATAGATGATTATAGATAGTTGATGATAGATTCATAGCTAGATAGTACACACACACACAGAGCTCTGCTATGCTCATATTATGCATAGTGTTATTTCCTATCTGTTGGAAAATTAGGTGTACATGGTGTGCACAGCAGAGAGGTGTTTGCAATGTGTAATAGCTTTCTTCTCATTATCAGGCAGCTCTGCACACCCTAGCTCTGCATTCAGCAGGCAGCATGCTCCTCGTTCACGTTCTTCCCCAGTCCCTGTGCTCAGGGTGATGCAGCAGTGCTGGCACCCCTCCCCACCCACCCTCCAGGGATAGCAGTGTATAGAGTACTAATATAAAGCTACAGTGCAGTGCTCCAGCAGCTTTTCCTGTATCTGGCTCTGTGGAGCAGCCGAGGAAATGCTGCTTCCTTATTCAAACCTTGCATTTGTGTACAGGGGGCCCTCACTCTCTCCTTTCTGAGGGCCCACTCCAATACTGTGTCACCCCCACTGACCCTGCAGACACTGGGGGCCCTCATCCTGAACAACGATAATAACTGAGGAGCCAATGTAACTTACTTTGGCCCAGAGAGTGATGCAGGAGGGAGCAGTGAATTCCCTCTGTTCGTCATCATAGTGCCAGTGAATGAAGAGAGGAGGAGGCAGGGGCTCCACCAATCACAGCACAGCTCACTGGCGCTCCACCAATCACAGAACAGCTCCCTGCCTGAGCTGTGCTACTAATCCAAAGGACAGAGTGCAGTGAAAACTAACATTGATTGGATGTACTTTAACCAATTAGTGTAAGGCTGAGCTGCAGCACCGCCCTCCTGCAATACTGAAGACCGGAATAGTGCAGAGCAGTGATACCACGGTAACAGCTGATCGGAAGAACAGTGTTCCGGTCAGCACGCAGAGTGAGCGGCAGGAGGCCGCAGATGGTGGTGATATTCAGCGCGCACTGCTCTCAGGGAAGGAGAGCGGGGAAGAGTCGATAAACCTTCAGCAACATTATTAGTGTAGGACCCTGCTGGGGGCCCTTCAGAGGGTGGGGGCCCTGGGCAAGTGCCCAGTCTGCCCCCCCCATAACGCCGCCTCTGCATATTGCTACGATATTGGTAACTTGTCTTAAAGATACTTGATTAATATCAGATCAGTGGGAATCTGACATGCAGTACCTTCACTGATTGGCAATTAGCGGTCCTTGGGCCTCAATAAATACAAAGTTTACTTACTTCAAATGAAGCTGAACCTGGGGATGGCTACTACACAGTATATGGACATGTGGTGCTCTGTACTATGTGAATTTTCTATGAATTTAAGTCTTGGTGGAATGGTCGTCAGGATCGGGGGTACTCGACCAACCAGATTCAGTCAGGGGACTTACAGGATTCGGGGTTTCTTCACATGTGATTCTACACACCTAGTATATTTGCTGAAATGTCCCTGTGGTCTCGGATATGTTGGGGAAACTACCCAGCATGTCCGAGACCGAATCAACAAACATAAGTCCACTATCTGATGTGGACAAAACCTCCTTCCAGTTCCCTACCATTTCACCAGTTGCAAACATTTAGTTTCACAAGTTCCAAGTCACAGAGCAGGTCCTCATCAACAGACGGGGGGGGGGGGGGATGGGGGCAATCGTATACAACGACTAAAACGAGAATCCTTCTGGATTCATCAACTCCAGACATCGGAACCTCTTGGCATGAACAGGGAATGTGATGTTGGGTTATGAAAAGGGATAGTAGTGTTGTGGTCTGTTTCTAACCCATTCTCTTTATATGCGCTAACTTTGTTCATAGAGTCTTGTTCTGTTTTAAGGGTGGATTTCCGAGAGGGGACATATTGTGAATATGTAAATATATTTATTATCTTAAACCATTGTTGGGGTTTCTGCTCCCTTCGGTTAAGGACTCTTGCCCTGAGTTCAATGGGGGATAAAAAAACTCTCCTAATCAAGATATATTTAGGGGATATATGCCACTACTTCAATGTACTTAATTCATAGTTAAGTTTGAATACAGTTGTGGCCAAAAGTATTGACACCCCTTCAACTCTGTCAGATAATACTCAGTTTCTTCCTGAAAATGATTGCAATCACAAATTCTTTGGTATTATTATCTTCATTTAATTTGCCTTCGATGAAAAAAAACATAATTGTCCTAAAGCCAAATTGGATATAATTCCACACCAAACATAAAAAAGGGGGTGGACAAAAGTATGGGCACCGTTAGAAAAATCATGTGATGCTTCTCTAATTTGTGTAATTAACAGCACCTGTAACTTACCTGTGGCACCTAACAGGTGTTGGCAATAACTGAATCACAGCCAGTTGACATGGATTAAAGTTGACTCAACCTCTGTTCTGTGTCCTTGTGTGTACCACATTGAGCATGGAGAAAAGAAAGAAGACCAAAGAACTGTCTGAGGACTTGAGAAACCAAATTGTGAGGAAGCATGAGCAATCTCAAGGCTACAAGTCCATCTCCAAAGACCTGAATGTTCCTGTGTCTACCGTGCGCAGTGTCATCAAGAAGTTTAAAGTCCATGGCACTGTGGCTAACCTCCCTGGATGTGGACGGAAAAGAAAAATTGACAAGAGATTTCAACGCAAGATTGTGCGGATGGTGGATAAAGAACCTCGACTAACATCCAAACAAGTTCAAGCTGCCCTGCAGTTCGAGGGTACAACAGTGTCAACCCGTACTATCGTCGGCGTCTGAATGAAAAGGGACTGTTCGGTAGGATACCCAGGAAGACCCCACTTCTTACCCCGAGACATAAAAAAGCCAGGCTGGAGTTTGCCAAAACTTACCTGAGAAAGCCTAAAACGTTTTGGAAGAATGTTCTCTGGTCATAGGAGACAAAAGTAGAGCTTTTTGGGCAAAGGCATCAACATAGAATTTACAGGTGAAAAAAAGAGGCATTCAAAGAAAAGAACACGGTCCTTACAGTCAAACATGGCGGAGGTTCCCTGATGTTTTGAGATTGCTTTGCTGCCTCTGGCACTGGACTGCTTGACCGTGTGCATGGCATTATGAAGTCTGAAGACTACCAACAAATTTTGCAGCATAATGTAGGGCCCAGTGTGAGAAACCTGGGTCTCCCTCAGAGGTCAGGGGTCTTCCAGCAGGACAATGACCCAAAACACACTTCTAAAAGCAATAGAAAATGGTTTGAGAGAAAGCACTGGAGACTTCTAAGGTGGCCAGCAATGAGTCCAGACCTGAATCACATAGAACACCTGTGGAGAGATCTAAAAATGGCAGTTTGGAGAAGGCACCCTTCAAATATCAGGGACCTGGAGCAGTTTGCCAAAGAAGAATGGTCTAAAATTCCAGCAGAGCATTGTAAGAAACTCAATGATGGTTACCGGAAGCGGTTGATCGCAGTTATTTTTGCTAAAGGTTGTGCAACCAAGTATTAGAATGAGGGTGCCAATACTTTTGTCTGGCCCATTTTTGGAGTTTTGTGTGAAATGATCAATGTTTTGCTTTTTGCTTCATTCTCTTTTGTGTTTTTTCATTGAAGACAAATTAAATGAAGATAATAATACCAAAGAATTTGTGATTGCAATCATTTTCAGGAAGAAACTGAGTATTATCTGACAGAATTGCAGGGGTGTCAATACTTTTGGCCACAACTGTATGTCATGTACCAAGTCAAGCATGTATATGAGTATGTAGAGATATATGTTCTAACTATGTCTCCATTCTCTCTTTAACAGCGTCCTTGACTGCACTTAAACCTATCAGACAGCTTTTGAATCATCACTACACCTCTGCAGTCCGGATGGTATAGCTTGTCACTGCTGTAATTCACAGCGCTTTCACTTAGCAGTTTCGTTATACCGCGCATGCGCAGAAGTATGCGTTCCACCTGACGTCATATCCGTGCATTCCATCGCCCGATACTGGAAATGCGTCTTTAATTGACCACAGAGCAAGGCTTTTAACACAGCTGATAGACACACATCGGCACAACACTCCCAGGAGCGCGCGGTGCACGTCCTTACTGTCCACATCAGGTAACTTGCTATACTGTAACTATCTGCCTTCTCCTAGCCTACATCATAATGCAACTTAGTTTCTCTGTACTTAGGACTTCATCCTCTTCACAATAACCTAGCAGACCATGGACACAGGGATTGATAAGGTAATCATATGCATACATATACATGCGGGTTAGTGAAACACTGTCAATGATACTCTTAATAACCTACTAATTTCTCACAGTGCACTCTAGACGTACTAGAGTCTCACAACGCACCAGATACCTAGGCCAGATGTAAACCTGGGATCATAAAGCGAAGTGAGCATACTGTCTGGATAACCACCACTCATACAGGTATTGCCCTGTTATATATCTTAAAGTATCACTAACATGAACATAATTTTTCATTATAGACCTTTACCTAATATCTCAATTTAGAGAGGAGTTTCCATGAACACTCACTGAGCAATATTTGTTAGATACTCCAATTTACGTGGAAGTACAGGTATGTTTGAGTACCTACAACAAGGCTTTCGCCATATCTATATTCTTGATATTCATAACCTTCAATGATTGTTCTTTCTTCTTTCTTTTTTTCCTTGTGACGCTCTCCTGAGCTCTCTGAACAGCCTTCAGTTTACTTCTCTATGTTTCTTACTATATTCAATCTTCTTCCCTTATACCTGACAGAGGACTCTTATCTGTCAAAATTAGCCTTTTCTTGAGCACTAACCGTCTCACAATTTGTGCACTCACTTCGCTTATTATATATCCCCCAACGATGGACGTCTCAATACAGTTGCACGTCACCAGAAAGCTAATTTAGCATCACACAACATTACTGTGACGCGGACACCTAGTGCATAGGTAAACTCTTTATTTCCTTTTTTCTCGGATGACTTTATTGTAATTTCGTCCAGTGTTATAATATGATGTTAATATGAGTAACATGATGCCGTATTTTCTAGCCTTAATTTTTCATCCTCTGTTACAGGATATTCCTTTGTCATGCATATTTAGTTCTAAAATTGTTAAAGAAAACACACAATATCATGTTGTATTGATAATTCTTGTAATTATTTTGTATAGATAAATCCTTGACAAAGGTCAGTGTTTGACCGAAACGTTGGATAACTTTGCTTGTCACAGTGCTGATTTTTCAATAAAGGAACACTTTTTTCACCATTCATTGGTCTTTTCTGGAGTGCTGAAATATATCAAAGACTTGTAGATATTAATTTCTTCTGAGCACCCACATAGTAGGTGAGCTGAACCTCCCCTAAACATTCACTCAAGGGGATGTCATGGTGGCAGTCCCGGTGGTCGTGGCCCTGACCGAGCATGAAAAGGGGGGTATTTACAGGGGATTTAAAGAGTTTATTGTGATGCCATACGTGGATTCTGGTCAGGGTGACCAGCTCTGCTTGTGGTGAACCCAGGGGTATAGATGTAGTGGCAGCTTATCACTCCCCACAGACGGAGCGGGTCCCCAGATTTTAGTTTTAGAGCCACTGTGATTGATGGTGATAGTAGTGCAGGAAGGCGCAGAAGGAGTGGACAGACACAGGGGTTGCAGTTCTTACCAAGTTCTTTACTGTTGGTCTGTTCAGTCCAAACCCAGCTTGGGTACTGTGCTCTTCCAGTTTGCAGCTCGGCCAGCTCTCAGATAGTCCAGGAACACCACTGAGACATCTTTCATAAGCCTTTCTCTGCTGCTCTCTCTTTCTGCGCTGATCTTTCCTCCTTTTACCCCAGCGCCTTCGTGCTACTTGTCCCAAGGCAGGTGACTGCGGGTCCTGTCGAGCAATGGCCTGGCACGTTCTCTTGACCCTTTGTAGTCATTGTGCCTAGGAGTGTACACGGGGTTGGCAACTGCACTTGCAGTCCAGTATACTCCGGTTTTCTGGCTTGACATACAGTTTTCACACCAGATTGGGGTCGATCCCCTCATGTAGCTAGTTCCTCTACCAACGACCTGAATAGCGGTTGTAGATTCGGGGTGCCTCTGGGCATGGTTCCGTGGTTCCCCTAGAACTCCATCTTGCTACTCCTCACTCTTCACTCTGTCTCTCACTCTCTCTGACTAACTAACTCCTCCCACCTCCTAGACCTACTCCTCCCTCCAGCCAGAGGATTGGCTGCTCAAGTGTGAGCCTCTTTTGTCCAGAATCTTCATGGCTTGGAGTTAGGATGTGTGTTGGGTGTGTGGTTGGGTGTCTTAGCTTTGTGTCCCCTCTTACCTGAGAGCAATGGTACCACACTTGTGGAGTAGGTGCAGTACCACTGTGGCAACCAAGAGGCAGGGGTGCCACATTGACAACAGCAATTTGGTGGAAGCACTCAGTGTCCAGCCCCCACAGATCCAATATGAAGGACCTAATATGAGGTTAGGTCATTAATACTTTAGTCCTAAACAATCTTTTTAGGTCAAAATTTGTCTCACTTCCTAATGCAATTGATCATTATTTCAGGTGGTATAGATCGACTTATTCGGTAGACACTGCTGTTTTAGCTATTTAAATGGAGCTTATGAGATTAATAGAAGCCAGTGACATCTGCAATGTGTTTGCATGCTCATAAACATTGCCTTAGGATGCAAAGTTGCGGCCGGCGTTCTTTTAAGCTTTATGACACTGTGCCTGGCAAATGACCTTATACAGCTGTTTTGGTAATGGAACGTCAGGCAGGACCTCTACTGTAACTCCGGATACAAACAAATGCTCCAACCAATTGTCCAGCAACTCAAGTAGTTACACGATGCATAGTAGTCATCTTTAGTGATCTCTGGAGCAATCCCAAACCGCTCCTGCTCATTTTCATATAATTTCTATCAATTTGTAAGCAGCTGTTTTTAATGTATCCAAGTACAATAGCCTTTTTTCCCATGGGTAAGCTCCCGGCTTCTGATTTGGATTTGTTTTTCCCTATATGAGTACATTATGCTAAATTTAAATCTTTCTCCTTTCTCCTTTCATAAAAATAATTTCTCCATCAACATTAAAGCACCACTCCAGAATTTTATTTTTTATTACTCACCCTCTGGTCTCTTGTGACCGCAACTTGCGACTGTTCGGAAGTCAGAAGTTCCATCACCAGCTCTCAGTGTACGTCTATGAGAGTCAGAATGAGACCCAAATGAGGTGTTCATAGACTTGTCTTGAAGTATGACCTCCATGAAAAGCTTGAGCAGCCAGCAGGTCACAAATTACTGGAGACTGATGGAGTGGCACCGATAACAGATGAAGATGCCAGTGGGTGAGTATATGTCTAGGGGACTTAGATCAGAAGCACCACTCCAGTGGTGAAATAAAAAAAATACTGGCATGTTGCTTTAAAGGGTTACTCCCAAAATAATTTATCTCATATCTCTTGGCCGCCCAGTAGAAAAATAACAGGACTTTGGAGCTCTGTATATCCATCTTTTATGGAGTAGAAGTGTCCTTGTTTGACTTCAAGTGCAGTCATTGTACGGGGCTGTGGGAGAAAGCCGAGTACAGCAATCGCTTATTTCCAGCAGTTTCATAGACAATAACTTGAGCAGAGGTCTAATGTGCACTTCTGCTACCTACAAGAGCTAGGACCCTGAACCACATTCTCCGGATTGCAGACGGGTCACAGCAATCAGACCTCCAGCGATCAGCAAATTATCCCCGATTCAGAAAATCAGGGTCAACTTGTAATGTTGGGAGTAACCCATTAAATGTGTTTCGACCAGAGCAGGGTGCGTGGGGTACTCGGTCACCGGGCTTCTGTTGGGATGTCACGGTGGTCGGTATCCCCGGTGCCGTGCCCTGTGCGAACAATTGTACCAGGTGTTGTTGGTAAACGGTGGGGGTAAAAGGTTTATTTACAGGGGGACGTGACGCCACCTGTAGGGTTGTAAGGTGGTACCAGCGCTGCCAGCCGGCATGGGTGATGGAGGGGGGCAGCAGTGTGTGGTACAGCTCCCCAAGGTGGAGCTTTACCTCAGGGCAGCTATGATGGTATATGAGACGGTGAGGGAGGGCATGATGGGAAATGGTGGTGCAGTTCTTACCCCTCTGCTGTAGATGTTGATGATGTTCAGTCCTCTGAGCTGCGGCAGGAAGAATAACAGAAACAATTCTTGTTTAACTTTGCTTTATCGGTACGGCTGATGCATAACAATACACGGTACAGTTTGGTTTAGGGTGCTGTTACCAACTCAGGATTTCTCTTAAGGAGTCTTTAGATGTTCCTTCTCTGTCTTTCAGGGGTTTTATTCTCTTTCTAGATCTTTCTGTCTTTCCCACTTGGAAGAGCTCACCCGCCAGTCCTGCAGTCTGTGTCTAGTAGGCTTAAATTGACTATTACGGTCCAAATGGGAACAGCAGGAACGCACAAGTTTCCCACCTGACACCGGGTTTCAGTCTTTCCTCACTAGTGTAGGACCGTCTTTTGGGCATGAGGGGTGAGGTACCTTGTGGTGCTGTCAGCAACCCGGTCTGGTTGGGCCTGCAGCTCGTCGGCTTCGCAGTCAGGGATGAACTCCTGGCTGCCTCGGTATCCGTGTCACCTGTGAACCCTCAACATGACCAGCTGGTTCCTACCAGTCAGGGTCAGTTGCCATCTGTCCTGGGCCCCCACATATAGATGGGGTACCCTCCACTCAGCTCAGGCTGCCAGGCGTGACCACACTGTCTGCCTTCCCAACGCCGTCTGAGGTAAAATCTTAACTGTCACTCTAACTCTATCCTAAGCTCCGCCCACCACCTGTGGAACCTACCATAAAGTCAGTTTTCCCTACACTAAGTGGTGTGGTCCTAGGTGAGTGCTAAAAATAGACTCCATAAGCATTAAATCGTAACCTGGCAACTTACAAGTAAAAACACATTTTATATTCAAGTGTAATACCATTCTGTGGCGCATACCTGCAGGGGCGCCACACATGTGTTTATTATCTGTTCAGGTCCTCTGCAGTTGTGCAATGGCTGTATAAACGTATGAAAGCTGCTCAAGCCCCCCATACACTTTCGATAGCTGTCTATCTAGACAATGGTTCGTTTGATTATATGGCAGTCATCTCCCCCGATTTTTCCATACACAGGAGTGTTTGCTATTCCAAGCCCTACTGTGTTCTCTAAGCCAGAGCTGCTGCCAGACATCTTTGACAGCAGCTTATTGCTTAGAGGACAAACAGATGTGATTCTCATCTTCCTCATCATCGTCTGTTGGCGGCTGAATCCATTGATGTTTTTGCATTTGACCAATATTAGTCTAATGTGTATGGGGACCTTAAGTTTCAATTTTGTTCTGACAGGATAGCTGTCCATCATTAGGCTATTTATGGAGCCATTCTCTGCTGTGAGGTCTTAATAGTGGTGAACATTGTCCTTCCACTTTTTCACTAGCATAAACCTGTTTATTACTCTGCTGCTATAACAGTAAATGGCAGTAAATGGCTCAAGTCCCTGAAGGTAGGCAGCCCTATCTTTAGAGTTTAGTCATTTATGACTCGTTTATTGGAATAAATTAAATATCAATTTATTACTGTAATGTCAGAGCAGTTGTTGAGCCTTGCTTTGCAGAAAATTTGACCTTTATGTTATGTAATTGTGACTAATATTATTATTATTATTCAACGAAAGTAGGAAACCTGACATGAACTACTCACTAAACTGTTTTATTGCTCCTTATCTCTGATAAAAAATGTCTCCATTGTCCTTTTACACTAATTGCAGCAATTATTATATTCATACACCTTTATGTCAGCTGAACCTGAACAGTTTTAGTGCGACCTCATGATCATCCCATATATTTGGGGCTACCCAACTCTCCCCAACAAATGATGTTGAAGAGAAGGGTCGGGCACTTTAAATGCAAATACCCAATCCTTGTTCTCCCTGGAGATGAGTCGGCCCCAGAGGAGTCTGACAGCGGCTTACTCTGCTCTTTCCTACAGAACACATGAATAAAATTAATCTTACATGGTCCCAGAGGGAAAATACTGTTCAGCCTAAACAGGCAGTCAAATAGTGTAGACTAAGCTATTGGTAAGACATGGATCAAGGCACCCAACTCATCACTTACCGTACATTTTTTTTCAAGTGTTTTCTTATTCTGTTTTGTAATATTCATTTTAGTTTTTTTGTGCCAAATTCTTCAAAATGGGCGCATGTGGTTCATCAATTTTGCACAAAATAAAAAATTATCTTTATTTTTTAAACAAGATATCTCATGATCAGCTAAAATATTGCAAAATATGCAGGCATACATAAAGTCACACTGAGGTGGGACTCAGAGGGTTTGCTATGGGGTAAATTTGAACATAAATGTAATGACTTTTTAAGAACTTCTCTTATTTACACAGGACAATGTGCTGCCAAGATCAATGATTGTCAAGATGGTGTCTGTTATGCTTGTTCATTTATTTTTTAGGCCACTGGCGGAGACAGACAGAAAGGGACCTCTGTGCAAGAACAATATATGGGCACTTCGCAGCCCAAAATCTCATCAAAATGCAAAATTTTACCAGCTTTGGAAATGGAAATGGGTCCCTTACCTCTTGGGCCCCTCTGCGGCCCACAGGTTGCACCAATAATATGTCTGTCCCTGTTTTAGACATCCTGATAGTCGGGACCAAGCTATGCTAGGAATATTCATTCCCAGTTATCTGCCCATCTGATTGCAGCAGTCTACTCATTTACAGGTCTTTTATTGAAAGTAACCAGTGGCGTAACAACCGTGGATGCAGGGTTCTCAAGTGGGACCAGCCCGAGGTAGAGGGGCCTGGCACCTGCCGACCCCTGCGCCTGCTTTACATGAATGTGTGTACCTGAGGACATAGATCCATGTCATGGGCCGACGTCAGCACCCGGGACACCCAAGTCCCAGGGCCCTGAAGTGCCTGGGGGAGGCCCACGCCATCTGCCGCAGAACAGCGTCCCCTGCCCTGTATCCTCCAATGGTTGTGGGCACCTGGGCACTGTGTATGTGCCCCTGATAGTGGGCCCCCGGGAGCTCCCTGTGTGCTGCCGCCCCCTTTATAGGATTTAGAACATTAAAAGAGGGCCATACATCTGATCAATGTGGGCGCAGGGGAAGGGGGGGGGGCCCAGATCCAAGTTTCCATCGGGACCCTTCGGACTCTACTCCACTGAAAGTAACCAAATATCAATTTATTATTATTGTATTGTGAAAGCTGTTGTTTTTCCTTGGTTTTCAGTTCACTTGACATTTAGTTGGGTTACAGCTGATATTTGTAATTGTGACTATTATTATTATTATTATTGTATGAGTGTAGTGAAGCTGAAATTGATTTATTACTCCTTATCTGTGCTAAGAAATGTTCCCATTGACCTTCAACTCTAATTGTCGTAATCCTTATTATAAAGCAGTAGTCTCTAACCTGTGTCTCAGGATTCACATATGGCTCATGGGCCTGTTATGTGTGGCTCGTGACAGTGTGCCAGCTGGTGCATAAGCACTAGGTGTATCAAAAAGTAATTAAGATCAGGTCTCCAGTTAATGAATTATGTGAGTAGCCCCACATAGAAGAGAAGATCTGGTTTCCCATATACTGGCCTTGCGTAGCTCCCTCTTTAGCCATATACAAACTACTTTTTAGTCTTATTTTTATCTCACTGTAACTATTGGTTTGTATATGTTATTGCATAGCCTTGTTATAAGCATGTGTCTTAAAGGGGTTATCCGGGATAAAAAAAAAAACTTTGTCTAAGCACTAACATGCAGGTTGCTGCCACCTGCATGCCTGTTGTGCCTGGCACCGTTCACTGCCAACACAGAGTGGTTACAGACTCCTGTCAGCGATTTTCCAGATTCCACTGATGTCACGACTACAGAGGGAGGCGGGTTCTCCCCACGGTAGACGGGCACATAGCCAATGTCACGCTGATTGACAGCCGGCTTCCCCAATCAGGTAGCGAGGATTCGGCTGTCAATCAGCATGATGTCGGCTATGCACCCACTTCCGCACAGCAGAGCGGAAAAGAAACTGCAGCTCTTCTGCTTTGCTCCGTTTCCCCTACCATGCTGTCCTCGGGAGGAGCGGTCTGTGACCGCTCTGTGTCGGGGTTGAACGGATGTGGCAGCCACCTGTGCATGGGCACTTTATTTAATCCTGGATATCTCCTTTAAACAATGCATTTGTTATTTCTTGTTTTTAATTGTGTCTGTGTTTTCTTTCCCATTAATAAACTTTTGTCAATGACTGATTTGTGGCGCACACTGTGTGTCTAAGTTTGGTTCTTCTGGTTAAACAACATTTTAGATAACTCTTGGCCTACAATCATCTCTCTTGACCACATCCCACATATCATATCACATTAACTCTGATGTGTTCAAAGGTGGAGGTAGAGGTGACACTACCAAATTTCTCTTACCTCTCAAGCAATAGACTTTTATCATTTGATAGTTGGAGCATCTTCATAACCGTTAGATGGTTGACCAGTCTCGCTGAAATGTAATAACTTTGAGCCAGAATGTATAAGAACATGAAAATCACCATACATATTAGATTGATCTTGGACCGGTCAATCCAGACAATTTCAGCAGGACCATCCAACTATCCCACCAATGGCACAAATAAGGAAGTTCGATATGCACCACCCTTTTTTCTGCAGAAGATAAGTACAGATGTCTGACCATGATTTAAAGTACCCATACAATGTAGCTTACTGTTGTCCAAAGACTCATTTATCTAACAGCTCCCCCGCTCTGCCCCAGCACCCTGATATACATTAAATTTGATAAGGTTCAAACTGCCCGATTCCTGTCACCACGACATAATCTGT
Source organism: Allobates femoralis (assembly GCA_033576535.1). Taxonomy (NCBI): domain Eukaryota; kingdom Metazoa; phylum Chordata; class Amphibia; order Anura; family Aromobatidae; genus Allobates; species Allobates femoralis. Next base: position 70,334,440 of record JARQOC010000001.1, on the reverse strand, counting down.
ATAGAGAGAGTTGGGAGGCTCCCAAACAGTGCCGTAACTTGAAGCTTGAGAGACTCAATCCAAGAGCTAAAATGGGCCCCCAATTATTATTGCAAGTCCTTAATACAGCGGTGGGGAACTCCAGGCCTCGAGGACTGCCAACAGTGCATGTTTTCAGGATTTCTTTAGCATTACACAGGAGCTGGAATCATCACCAGTGCAGGTGATTATATTATCACCTGGGAAATACAAATATTAAGGAAGTCCTAAAAGCATGCACTGTTGGCATCAAGATCTGGAGTTCCCCACCCCTGCCTTAATAGTATTGGTCTTTTTATATAGGCCACGCGGACCTTTTGGGCCCATTAAGCTCCAGAGGCTAGGTGCGATTGCAAACCTTGCACCTGCTGTGGTTATGCTTCTGCTCCCAAACACATTAGATAGCTTACTGATCTGTGGTTTTGGGCCTTTCCTCATGCAGAAAATCACCTTAATGCTACCGTATTAGTGTTGAGTGTGCCATACACATTCATGAGCCCATATTAAACATAATGTAATTAAGTTATATATAGCTGTGACCATTAAAAATCAATGTTTCATCATTTAATGTTGGCCATTTAGCTATTAAGAAACTATAATTCTCAGTATGCTATTATTGCCTTGCACTTATTGAACAGAGGTTAACAGTGTAAATGTCAACACAATAAAGTGATTGGAATTACTTCTGATGTAACTAGGCGAAGGTTCTATGGCTTTAATACTTCTGCATGGCAAAAGGTTTCAAGACAACTTAAAGGGAAGCTATTCCAGATGTGCAAATATATTCAAGTAGAAGCTTAGGGAAGAGAGGTGTACCACAGTCCGCGCTGCCAGAATCACTCACATCAAAGAAAACGAGTAGACGATGTCCAGTTCAATCCTTCTTTATTCACCTACGCGTTTCAGTGCCATCCTGGCACCTTCATCTACTCGTTTTCTTTGATGTGAGTGATCCTGGCAGCGCGGACTGTGGTACACCTCTCTTCCCTAAGCTTCTGGTTTCGTCTTCACGTGTGTGAGACCGGTGGAAGTCCAGCAGCAGCCATCAGGATATTTATCCAAACAGGTCTACAAACCAGTTGTGGGTCTCACAACTGGAATAGGTGAGTGGTTCATTTTTCCTCACCTTAGTACTATCTAGTGTCTAGTGATAAGGGCACTATTGCGCCTCTTGTCCCCCCCCCCCCTCTTTTTTCGTCATAATATATTCAAGTGGAATTGTACTTGCATATTACAAAAATCAGCATTCACCAAAATGGAGACTGTAATTTCTTCCCGGCCAGATTCAGTAAATTGACTGTATAGGAAAGAACCATCAAATGGTTATTAATGAAAAAATACATATTTTCACTTCACTTCTTACCTTTTTGGGTCCTAACCGGCATCAGTCCTGGCCTCGTCTTCATGTGATAGCCAAGAATGTTGAATCCCTGGGACTTCTGGCTCTGATGAGGCATGGACGATTCTGTGCATGTTGGGATATCATAACGTTATGGTGTTATGCACACTTATGCAGAACTGACCCAGGCCTCTTCATGCTGGATCGGGACTTCCAACTCTGATGAGGCCGAGGATGGCTCTGTACAAGCTCATGTAAGGCCACTAGGACATGATCTTACCAAGGCCTCCATTCCAGGATGTCGATGGATTGGTGTGGTTGCTGAGGGTCTGTTAAAGGCCCCCACTGCTGTCACATTCGTACTCCTGTGAAGTCCAGCCTGTGGCTGAGCTTTATAGTAGACAGTGATTAGGACTATATACTGCAATAATACAGCATTATATGTACTGTATGTATATAATAAACATAAATATCAAAATATGTAAGATATCGTTTTTTTGATTGCTCACAACCTGAAAAAAATACAAAATAAAGCAATCAAAACAAAGTACCGTATGTTTCAGACTATAAGACACAACAGCTGTGTTTAATGCAGTAACAAGTTGATTCGCAGCATCAAAAGAACCAGACCCCGTGTGCCTAAAAATCGTGTTTTGGACTTTTCCCGCCAAATCGGGGCTTAATGGCGGCCATAGGAGCCTGAAGCCATGTGCAGGGGTGGCATGCCTAGACCCCCATCGTGGGCCGGCCGGTCCAAAGCGGGAAAAGAAAGGCCCGCCCTGGCTCCCCTTAACTCCAGGGGAGCCAGCCATCAATCCTAAAGAAGAGCCTCTGCCCCCAAGTGCTCCTACCAATGAGAAACTCGTGGGAGCTGAAGAGGAAGTCGTGGCCCAGGAAAGGCGGAAGAAGAGGATGCAAGAAAGAACGCTGCAGTCGGAAGATCTACAGTGATCCCGGAAGGTCCGCAGAGAGTACTAGTGGAGGAAAGAACTCTAGTGACCGAGTTGGCATGGCGGAAGGTGGAAGAAGTCCGGAGGTCCGAGACACCCGACGGGATGTGCTGCCCCAGCAGATTACCCGGGTTCATGCAGAGCAGAGAACCCGGATCCAGATCGACATCCACCAAAATCTGCAGTCCCTGTCTGTGCAGCCCAGCTGGGCTGGTGCCTCCCATAATACCTGGAATGAAGAAGAACACCGTGCAGAAGTCCTGGTTGATGTGTCCGTCCCCAGAGCTGAGCCGCAACATACCACCAGCGTGATCGACCCACTAGGAGCCCTGGAGGAGGGATAGTTACCGCTGCCGGAGCCCTTGATACCCGTGCCTACGACTACGGAGGTGAGAGGGGAACAGCTCTGTTGCTGGTCGGTGAGGAGCGAGACAAGTGATGACCTAATATTCTTTCTTGGGGACCCTCACTGGGCAGTAGGCCCTGCAGAAATTATAACCCTGGAAGAGTTTCTGAGGAGATGTATCCGCAAATTGGAGAAGGAAGAGGTAGAGAGGCAAGTACAAAAGCAGATTATGATCGCTCGTACCATAGAGGCAAAAGAGGTAGCCCGGCGTGATAAGGATGTGCAGAGATCCCCACGGCACCAAGGACAAATTGTGAAAATAATAGAAGACAAAGGGTTTTCATTTGCCCGAGAGCCCGGTGCGGCAAGAGACATATTTATTAACAGGCGAGACATAGAGGAATACTTGCCTGCAAAGCACCCGGACAGGAAAGTGCAAATCGGAGAGTGGGTGTCTTATAATGTAGTACCCGGAGAGAGAGGTCCATATGGAGTTAAAGGGAGGAGATTGTCTTTAAGAATGCAAGAAGAGAATGAGCCCCCAGGCCTAGAGGACCCAGAGACAGTTCACCCGGATCCAGCAGTTCACACGGATCCAGTCAATAACCCGGATTCTACCCCAGAAAACAACGCAGATGTAGAAGCGACCGTCGCAGAGGAGGTCCCCGTAAAGACTGCAGTGGATGCGACTACTCAGACCCCGAGCAGCTACCTGTTGATCCAGGCCTTGGAATCGCTGGAGTTATTCCCAAGACAGAGGGAACCACAAGTCCTTCCCTGGAAGGTGGGGAAAAAGGAATGAAGACCCGGATCCTGCTACAGAAACTGTAAGTGTGAATATGATGTGATCCTTATTGGCTCCATCCCAATCCTGAATGAGTGATAGCCTTTTCCCCTGTTTGTCTTTTATGTGTATCATGGACAAACAGTATCATGAACAATGACTTGATACGAATTTTCTCTGTATATAGTTGAGCACCCAGTATGCTCCCCATTGGTTTTAAGACCAAGTTGCACTTTGGGACTGTGCAGAGAACGTGAGCTGAACTTGCAGAGTGATTTTGAACTGCTTTTGAACCACTCGTGCTGTGTTGCTAGTTTTTTTATACTTTTTGATAGAAAAGTACACACTGTTTAAAAGACTTTTATACTTTTGCTAGAAAGTAATAAATCTTTTAGAAGAAACGTGAATATTTAAATATGTTTTAGCATGTGAAGTTAGCACTTAACCCGGTAGACCGTGTGCAGAAGGGTGGAGGAACTGGATTAACCCCCATGCACATTAAGTTAGGGGAAGCAAGTGCCTGAGGGTGGTGTAGCGAATCCAGGCCTCGTAAGCAGAAACGCCCGTGGACTAATGTAAATAGTTAATGTAACGTTACAAGACCCGTGCCTCCTTAAGTGGATGAAAAATACTGCTTAATGTTTATGTTTAATATAAAATAAAATGCCTTTTTCAGGGGAATCCATGCTGGACGGCGTGGGAACACGCCGGTTTAACTCCGGGGGAATGTGGCGCCCCTGCGACCAGGGTGGCCACATAGGGAACTGCAGCCAGGCAGAAGGTAGGCAGTTTGTGCATCAAACACCCTCACGGCACACACACCCACAGGAGCACAGCACCCAACCCGGATGGAGAGAAAGCTCGTCCATAGCCGGCATCCCAGGAGAGTGTGAGGACAGAGACCGGACTGGTATCACTGGCTCCGTGGAATACGGCAGCACCGGCCAACTACCGGCGGAGTAGTTTTCCCTGATTGTACTGGAATCACATGGGTTAAAAGGAGCCTGGTAATCCCTTGGAAGACAGGGTTACTGCAGGCTAGGCAAACACCAGAGTGTCAGCTCTGAGGGGGACTGAAGTCATGCACCAGCTCCCCAGACAAACCGTCGGGGAGCTTTAATTCCAAGTTGGAGTTCCTACTACCAGGGTTGGAGGCACAGCAGCAACCACGAGGACCCGGCTTACTGCCAGCACACACTTAGGGGGAAGCTGCATACAAGGGGCCGAGCTGCCGCCATACAACCCGCTGAGAGAACAGAGAGGGAGAGAATAGCCTGAAAGGACACATAGAAGGAGTGAGGGTTCTCAGTGTGACAGCCTGGCTGCAAAGGGTTGAGTGTTCCCGGAGTTAACTGAACTGTGTTGAGAACTATACCATGACTTGTGTGACTTTGAAGAACTTGACAGTAAACCCGGCGAACCCTGCTTCAGTGTCTGTATCTGATTCCAGGTATAGAGAACTGCTATTGTACTTCTTAGCCTGCCAGGAGCAGCCCGACCCGCGGCGGGCTCATCCATCCAGCTGCAGCCCATCCATCCCTCCATCCTCCTGGCAGAGCTGTGCTTCAGCGGTGGTCCCATTAGTGACCACAACCCGTGGGTGGTGTCACGACAAACATTATTCATTGCATATATTCCCTTTTACTTGTGAGAACCCGGGACACAGTCCGGACTAGTCAGTATTATGAACAAATGCACTCTCAGTAAGCGGTTTTGCTGGTGATAAAGTTGTGTTGTTTTTATTTAGTGCTGTACACATTAGACATGCGACCTGGGGTGACGTTTCGGCTATAATCCAATAGCCTTTATCAAAAGTCGCTGTGGGTGAATACAGAAAGTGAAAGTGTGAGACATAAATACATATATACAACTATATACAAATTTTATGTACATATTTTGGTATTCTGATGCAGAATATGGAAAGTAACAACATATTATCTGTATTATTTATATATATACTACTAATCCTTTAGCAGATGGACATCAATACATAGGGTAGAGAGATATGGTCTGTGTGTTATAGTTGGTATGAATCGAAGGTGAGATGGTTGTACAGTTACCTGTTGAAATGCATCTAAGGCTTAATGTTGTGCAGCCATGGAGTCCATATATGGCTATATCCACATTAAAGTATGCTCTGATGGAGCCTGTGGGTAAGATGATTAAGTTAGGAGTTGGTTACTCCAGTGTGTGGCTATATACTCAGGTTTTCTGTTTACCTCTTGGGGTATGGTGAGTGCCCCTGTGTGCTGGATAAGTATCCAAGTAGAGGATTCTGTGAAGATCATGTATGTTAGTTAGTCTATGTTGAGGTAGCTTTTACTTATCTTATGTGCTGGTGCTGTGTGCCCCTTGCCTCCTGTGTTGTTGCCGGCGCCTCCCGCGCTGTGGCTGGTAGCTGTGTTCCGAGGCGCCGGCAACAACACAGGAGGCAAGGGGCACACAGCACCAGCACATAAGATAAGTAAAAGCTACCTCAACATAGACTAACTAACATACATGATCTTCACAGAATCCTCTACTTGGATACTTATCCAGCACACAGGGGCACTCACCATACCCCAAGAGGTAAACAGAAAACCTGAGTATATAGCCACACACTGGAGTAACCAACTCCTAACTTAATCATCTTACCCACAGGCTAACCAGCTCCATCAGAGCATACTTTAATGTGGATATAGCCATATATGGACTCCATGGCTGCACAACATTAAGCCTTAGATGCATTTCAACAGGTAACTGTACAACCATCTCACCTTCGATTCATACCAACTATAACACACAGACCATATCTCTCTACCCTATGTATTGATGTCCATCTGCTAAAGGATTAGTAGTATATATATAAATAATACAGATAATATGTTGTTACTTTCCATATTCTGCAACAGAATACCAAAATATGTACATAAAATTTGTATATAGTTGTATATATGTATTTATGTCTCACACTTTCACTTTCTGTATTCACCCACAGCGACTTTTGATAAAGGCTATTGGATTATAGCCGACACGTCACCCCAGGTCACATGTCTAATGTGTACAGCACTAAATAAAAACAACACAACTTTATCACCAGCAAAACCGCTTACTGAGAGTGCATTTGTTCATAATACTGACTATATGCAGGGTCTTTGATGACCCCAACAAATAGCACCTCAAACTCACACAAGGAGTGCACGCCAATTAACTATTTATAAGACAGTCCGGACTAGGACCGCCGTGACATCCCCAGCAGTACCCCGGTCCGGTACCGAGTACCCCGTTCCAGTGGGCTCCACAATTTTTTTTTAACAATGTTCAGAATTGTTTTAGTCAGTTAAATATTAACAAATTTTAACAAATTATGCATGTGTAACACCTGATGATGAGACCCCGAGGGATGTGGATCCACTGAATCAGGAACACTGTTCACCAACCTGGGAGAGCACACCCTATTTCTGCTATAGTCACAGGAGGTGGAAATAGGCTTAGCTGGAATGTAGCTGACAGATTGCAACCCTAGAGGATCCTGGTCCTCTGGCAGGCTGTCATCACAGAACAGAGTCCAGAGACAGGCACAGAAGGCACTGGTGTACACAGTTTAAAAGAGGAAAGCTCAGCAGATAACTGTAGTAGATGGGTACCACAGATACCTGTAGCAGGTGGGCACAGCTCATTAGTGTAGCAGGTTGGCACCGCAGTTGACTATAACACTGTTCACTGACATTCAAGGAAACACAGGCAGCAATTAGGCACTGTAGTAAGACTGCACAAGGGGGACCTGACAACTAAGAAAGCAAAGCTAACTAGACACGATAATCAGGTATTTTCCAATAGGGAAAGCTACCTGAAATATGCTGTGCCTCTCAGCAATTGGCTGAGAGACACTTCCTGGTTAGGGCATGCTGACATCTACTCTGCATGATGTGCTGACCTCGGGAGTTAGCGGGGACTGACAGAGAAGGAAGAAGCAGAGCGCTGGAGTTAGGGTGGTGAATATGGCAGCGTCCCTGACATGCAGAGTGCAGGGATGTGGCTGGGATAAGTGTAAGAGTTTTCACTCCCTTATCCATCGTCTTTTTTAGGCCCCCAAAAAACCTCTCTTAGTTACGAGGGGCATCAATATTTTCCCTTAGTTCCCAATATCTCTCCTTAGGCCTGAAGCCTAGTCAATTAAGAAAAAGGTTTTACTTTTCACCTTTTCATGGCTAAGATATATCTCTTCCCAAAGATGTTCTTGGAGCTGAATGGCTGAGGAGAGGTACCAGGATCACTGAAGAACCATCTTAAAATCACAGGTTTAAGATGCGAGACATGGAAGGCATTTGGTATGCGAAGCAAGGCAGGAAGCTTCCATTTATATGAGACATCGTTAATCCAACTTAACATTTCAAAAAAACGGATGTATCATGGCCCCAATCCTTTGGAGGATGGAATCTTTAGGCACACTTTGTCGCCTGTGAGGAAGTTGGGGGAATCCAAACGCCTCATTACGGTATATCTTTTCATCTATGCTGAAGCCTTCTTGAGAGTGTCTTTCTTCTTCTCCCAAATCTTGGAGAATTCCCTTGAGAGAGCACCAGCTGCAGGGATACAAGAGGCAGAGGCCACTAGGAGTGGAATACATGCTTGTTATTCATCTTACAATGACAGAGATTTTATGGAAGATTTGCTGATATGGTTATTATAAGAAAACTCTGTACAGGGAAGCAGCCTGACCCAGTTACTATGATGCACATTGGTTAAGTGACGTAGAAATGATGATAGGATCTGATTAATTCGTTCTACCTGGTCGTTGGTCTGAGGATAGTAAACTGAGAAGTCCAGAGACACCTAAAGAAGTTTACAGATTGCCCACCAAAATCGTGATCTGAATTGTACTCCTCTGTCAGCCAAGACATGTTAAGGAAAGCCATGGAGCCTGAAGATCTGCTGTATGAATTGCATTGTCAATTCTGGAGTCAACGGCAGACCAGACAGAGGAACGAAGTGAGCCATTTTAGAAAAACGATCCACCACTACCCAGATTACAGTGCAGCCCAAGGAAACTGGCAGGTCTGTGATGAAGTTCATGGCAATATGGTGGGAAAGGATGCAGATGACCAGATGCGAGCCATTTAGGAGTCTTATTTGTACCACAGGATTGGCAGGAAGGCAAGATGTCCACGGTGTCATGGCAAAGGGAAGGCTATGAATAATGCCGAGAGATGAGCAACAGTCTTCTTTTGCCCGGCATGGACAGCCAGCTTGGATGAATGACCATTCTGCAAGATTCTCTTCCTGTTGTTTTTGGAAACTAAGGTTTCTCCCGGCGGAATCATAGACATGTTTACCGGAGCTATCGTTATCATCTTGACAGGATCAGTTATATATTGTGAGTCATTCTCTTGATCAGAGGGTAAAAAAGACCTCGAGAGTTCTTACACTAACGGGAAAGATTAGTGACCACCTGACTTGCTGAGTATTCAATCTCTGTCCAGACTGGAGATAAGTCATGTTTTTATGGTCAGTGTATATCACTGCAGCAAGGGAGCTCCCTCTGGAAGAAACCGCCACACCTCTAGAGCCAACATAATGGCCAACAACTCTTGGTCACCTATGGAGTAGTTGCACTCTGGAGCTGAGAGAACTTGGAGAAGAATCCACAGGTGATTAGTTGCCCTGAAGAGGATACCTGAGAAAGCACTCCTCTGGCTCCAGTGGATGAGGCATGCACCGCAAGAAAGAATTGCTTGTTCGCCTCGGGCCCATGAAGCACAGGAGTGGATTCAAGGGTGATACGACCCCAAGGGCCATGAGCTACCCGGGAATGGGCTACTGTACTGCTGGGGAGTCACAGGGATCGAGACCCAACTCTGTAACCCTGGCGGTGTCAATAAAAGTTCGTACATTATGGTTTTGAGGATGGTTTTGGTGACGCCACCCGTGATGTCCGGCTATTGATGGCCGACCCTGCGGTGCGAGACGTCTGGGGATGATGGAATTACAGCTAAGGTAGTATCACGGCTGGAGTGGTTCCCCAGGGCAACCGATATAGTCTGTGGCGATGGTAGGCCGTTGGGGTGCAGGACTGCGGGTGTGAAATAACCGACAAACACACAGTACATAGACTCCTTTACCTTTACTGGTAGTTGCAGGATCAGACCAAAACACTGTCCAGGTGATGTTATGAATCTGAGTGGCCTGGAAGCAAGTTGGGAATCTCCTCACCCTGAGAGTTCTGAGGCCTCCCTGTTGCGCTCCTCTTTGCTCGTCCTGGCTGCCTATAGTTAAATTGCGACCCTCTCTTCCTGCTGGTAAGTATCTCACCCGTGTGGCAGGCAGCTTGAACCCTTCTTCGGTAACATTCCTCTGGCGACTGTCCCTAATTGTCACGCTTGGGAGGTAAGGGAATCAGGTAACACTTAGAAGAATTGGGCAAAAGGGGGTCAGGAGAACCTAATCTGACCCTGATGCTGGGGTCCCTGGCTCGCCCTGATCTCGGAGGTACCTCTGATGCTGAGAAGTTCCCAGTCGCCACCCTGTACCCTAAAACTCCTGATTAGCTCTAGGCTGAGGGCCCCCTCCTCTGATTCCTCAGACCCTCTCCAACGGGTCTCTCACACTTGCTCACTCTCGCTCTATACTCTGCCTGCAACGAGCCTGGCAATGCTCCAGTCCACAGGACGTCTTCACAGTCCTCTGAGGAACTAAACTGACCAACCCAGCCCCCAGGCCAGAATTTATAGGGGGCTCCCCTGAACCCAGGTGCTGAGCTTCCCCTTCTCGTCTGGAGTCAGGAAAAGTGTTTCATGCTGTGGGTTTACCGGTGTGGATACCCTTCTTGCTTCCAAGCATGACATCACCCCCCGAGAAAGGCAAAGCCATTGTGGCAACCGGACTCTGGGGTGCCACATTTCACCCTAGTGAATTTCAGTACTCCTGGACTGAGGAAACATTTTTTTAAATAAGAATGGAAAATGTACAGAGTCTAAAAAATGAAAAATTACAAAAAAACAAGAAAATTTGAAAAACACAGTCACTACGGCACTTAGTACTTCCACCGTTGTCCATTGGTGAACTTTATACAAAATTGTATTGACCACACCCAGTCTTGTGGCCTATTGGTCCATTTTCAAATTTACTGTTCAAGAATGCTCAAAAGTTCATACATCATGTCCTGTAGGCATGGTGCTTGCTTATTTACACAGTTGCATGAAAACAAAACATATTTACACTTTAACCTGGTTAAACTGTCCACTTAACTTGTTAACAGTCCCTGTAACATGCTGGGATCTGACCTCTGTTACTACAGGTGGATAGACACAGTACAGGTATGTCTGATTGTCTATTCTAGTCTCTAGTGTCTACTGCTGGGGTAGTGGGTGCACTAGTCACTATTCTGCCCCCGGAGCAGCAGGCTGGGGGCGCCCTCAGCCTCCTGCTGCAGCTCCCGAAGTGTCTCCCCGTCGGTCGCATATTCTGCCCCTTCCCCTGCACTGGGAGTCGGCAGTTCTCTGCCCCCGCTATCAGCTGACAGCAGAAGCAGAGAAAGTGCTGGGCGCCGGCTCCTGCTATCTATCGTACAGAGCGGCTCATAGCTCCCAGCATTTCTGTGTCAGGGGGACATCAATAACGAGATCAGGTCACCTGCGGCGAGATCACAGTGGCTCCTGAATGAGCGGCTTATACAGGAGCAGCAGGAGTGAAGGCCCTGCTTACCGTCGCTGTTTACCAATAACAGCAGTGCCGGCAAGCAGGGAGTTAACTCTGCTGTCACCGCTGCTCCAGTATGAGCGGCGCATAGAGGAGCAATGGTGACAGCAGACTTAAGTCTCTGCTTACCGGCGCTGCTGTTATCAGTAAGCAGAGCCAGAAAGCAGGGCCTTCACTCCTGCGGCTTTTGTATGAGCTACTCATTCAGGAGCCGCTGTGATCTCACCGCAGGCATCATTGCCATAGTAACCGCTCATTTGGTTACTATGGCAATGGTGTCAGTGATGACGTCACCGCTAACCCGCCACTGCCTCTGCTCATTCAGTCATCACAGAGCAGGGGTTGGAAGCGTTCTTCCTCCTCCTGCTTTGTGATGTAGCAGAGCTGAACATTTGTAGAAGAAAGAAGACAGAAGAAAGAAGAGAGAAGAAAGAAGACCAGGATCCTGGAGGACTGTAAAGGCGAGTAATAAAGATGGAGATGCTAAGGGTCTCTGTGTCTTTATTTCTAATAAATAATTATTTCTCTGTGTGGTGTCTTCTTTTAAAACTTTATTGGAGATTCTTAATGGCTGGGTCTAACTTAGCCTGACATTAAAAATCTCGGGCTTAATACCAGCTTGTATCACAAAGTTGGTATTAACCCCTGTATTACCCAGCATGCCACCACCACCATCAGGGCTGCTGGAAGAGCCTGGTAAGGCGCCTGGAAATGGGGCTTATTATTAATGCGCCATTTTCAGGGGCGGCTGTGGGCTGTTGTTCTTTAGCGTGGGGGGCCCTATAACAATGGGACCTCACCCCGCTGGGAATACCAGCCCTCAGCTGCCTAGTTTTACCTTGGCTGGCAATGAAAAATAGGGTGAAGAACATGCATTTTTTTTGCCAGCCAAGGGAAAATTAGGCAGCTGAGGGTGGCAGCTCACAGATGTCTGCTTTCATCGGGCTAGACTTAGAATTGCTGTGAATCCCCATCATTTTTATAATTATATATTTTCACACCCTATAACGCCAGGTTGGTTGCCCTACACTAATGTGAACGGCAACCAAGCAGAATCACTGTCCAGATTGAGGAAATCCAGTCTGACTATAACAGCCAATCACAGAAGCTCTCAAACAGTGTGAGCTTCTCTGATTGGCTGTTTGTCCAATAGTGCAGTGAATATGTAATTAGTGTGGCGCCCCACAGGTCAGTGCACTACAGCAGGAGTACTACATCCACAACAGAGTGTGTTCCTGTCATTGGGGAGTGTAACATCAACCTGAGGCTCTCATCCCAGCATCCCTACACCTAGACTAGGGGACCAATTGGCAACCCGTTACCAAGGTAACTGGTCCCGGGGGAGGAGAGTTAGGGTAGGGAGAAGCGAGAAACTAACAGACAGTCAGTCAGTCTTTGGCGCCCTGCCTACGCAGGTAACCACATATCTCTCTGCTGCGCAGCTGGCTTTCCACAGTAGGCAGTACTACAAACAACACCTTCCACCCCAGCACAGTAGGGGGAGCTCAACCTGCTGCACTTAGGCAGGATACCCCATAAATACTGCTGCTGGGGGTGGAGTTAGTCAGAGTGTGGCAGACGCTAGAAGAGCTGTTGGAGAGTTCTGGTGCTGGTGCCACGTGCAGGCCCAGGCCAGAGAAGCAGATTAGCCCTTCGGTGTCCAACCAGCCTATGTGGGACTGAAGGCAGGGAGCCTGGAGAAGAAGTTGAGACAGGGGAGCAGGCAGACAGGGGAGCAGGATCGCGAGTTCACCCCAGAAGAGAAGCCGGATAATGTGGAACTCCAAGTCCCACTGGAAACCCCTTGGCACCGAGGAAGCTTCAGCTACCCGATCTCCTGAGAGAGTCACAGAGAGGGAGCCAGAACTAGCAGGGCGCTGCAGTTCAGGAGAAAGGTCGTCCCGGAGACCGCACAGGAGGAGAGAGAGAGAGATACATAAGAAGAGAGTGGAGGCAAGTCAGGATTTAATAGACTGTGCTTCATCACACACACAGAGGAGGAGGCCTTATACCCACTTGCTGTGGGAGCCCACTGTGCAGTCCAGCTACCTGTCAGTGCTCTGGACAGTTTGCCTGCAAACCATCAGTAAAAAGGTAAAGAGACTTTGGCTGCGTATGTGCATTCTTTCCTTTCACCCACCGTGTCCCCCTATAGACTTTGCCGATAACTGTGTCGGCTCTGCTGCATCCTGCCCATCCTCACCACTCTTCCCCGGAGGTCCCAGTCCTGCCTGCGGGGACTATTCCATCACTGCCGCAATCCCACCGACCTCCGGAGGACTGTAGCGGCGCTGGTCATCCCTCACCAGACACAGCAGGTGGCGTCACGAAGACAAACACTGTATATAATCAAGAGAAGGATTAGCTCCAACCACCTAATATTCCCAGGACTCCCAGGCAAACCGGAAGGTGGCTTGGCAACCACCAGTAGCAATAGAATAAAGGGTGTAGAATCCGGTGCCACAAAATTCCTTTTTTATTTTCAAAAAAATTTTAAAAATCACACATGCTCCAGAGGAGCTTCTGGACGCGATTCGTGGATCTAGCCCACTTAATCGTCAGTACAATGGCAATACAGACAAATGAAGTACCGTATATACTCGTGTATAAGCCGAGTTTTGGGCTGCACAGTGTGGGGGCTCTGCACTGGGGGCCTGCTATATACCCCACTGGGGGCCTGTATATATCTGGGGGCTGCACAGTGTGGGGGGCTCTGCACTGGGGGCCTGCTATATACCCCACTGGGGGCCTGTACATATCTGGGGGCTGCACAGTGTGGGGGGCTCTGCACTGGGGGCCTGATATATACCCCACTGGGGGCCTGTATATATCTGGGGGCTGCACAGTGTGGGGGGCTCTGCACTGGGGGCCTGCTATATACCCCACTGGGGGCCTGTATACATCTGGGGGCTGCACAGTGTGGGGGGCCTGTATATCTCTGGGGGCCTGTATACCTCTGGGGGCCGCCTGTATACCTCTGGGGGCCGCCTGTATACCTCTGTATACCTGCTGTATACCATACTGCTGGGGCCTGTATACCACTGGGGGGGCCTGTATACTTCACTGCTGGGGGCTGTATACCACTAGGGGGACCTGTATACCTTACTGCTGGTGGCTGTATACCTGTCCTGGTGGCTGTATACCATACTCCTGGTGGCTGTATACCTCACTGCTGGGGGCTATATACCTGTGCTGGGGTCCACCCTCGGCTTATACATGAGTCAATAGGTTTTCCCAGGTTTTGGGGGCAAAAGTAGGGGGGTCGGCTTATACACGGGTCGGCTTATACACGAGTATATACGGTATATACAATTTAAAAGCAAAAACCACCCCCCTCTCGCATGTGTGACAAATATACATCAATTCTTTCTATCCAATCACATACCTGCAGGTTTTAAAAGAGTTAAAAAGAGGGGAGAAAAAAAAAATGGGGAAGGAGAAGGAAGGACCACCGACTGCTACAACTCCACTGGGGAGCCCATCTGCCGCAGCTGTAACCGCACCAGTCTTCTCACCAGACGCTGTCCTTTAAACGGGCAGTCCCTGGGGGCCGGGGTCAAACCTCAGGACTAGACCAACAAGGCCCAGCCACCTGATGCAAGACTTTCATCGGACAAAGGCCGTTTCTGTCCATTGTACTAGATGGCATCCCGGTACCTGCTCTACTGGACACCGGATCGCAGGTGACCCTCGTCCCCTATATCCTTTATAGAAAGTATTGGGCTGATGCTGAACTGAAACAGCCTGAGGTAGACATTTCCCTTCATGCAGCAAATGGGGAACCAATTAATGTGATGGGGGTTAGAGAAGTGCCCATAAAGGTGGGAAGGGTAGAATTGCAAAATAAAGGGGTCTTTATAGTAGCAGAAGCCACTAATGCAAATGATCCTTATGTTATCTTGGGTACCAATGTTGTTAGCAATTGCATGCAGGAGGTATTGTCTTTGCTTCAACAGATTGCTGAAACTGCCTGGCCTGGTTAGAGGAAGATTATCCAACACGAGATCAGAGCCATCTTACACCAACAACAGGTAACAATTACAGGTGGTGAAATTGGTACAGAACGGGTGACAGACCAGATACCTATTATGATACCCCCAATGAGTCAAGTGATGGTATGGTGTCGAGCAGCTATAGGTCTGAGAGGGCAGGACTATCAAGCATTAGTGGAGCCTGTGAGCATAGAGCATAGACCTACACTGTTGACAGCCAGGGGGGTGGTTAATGTACACAATGGGAGGGTGCCAGTTTGCAGCTTAAACTGTGGCAGTGAAGAGGTTAAGTTGCCTAGGTATACCACCGTTGCAAAATTATACACAATCGGTAACAACGAGATTCAAACAGCGCAACCCGGACCCTACGAGGAAGGGGCAAAAACTGATCAAACAATTGGGCCGCTGGAGGACTGGTGTCAGCAGCTCCATGTCGGAACTGACACCACTCCTGTGTATGAAAAGCATGGTGTGTACTGGGTAGTACAAGAGTTTGAACAAGTTTTCAGTAAGCATCTACTTGATTTTCGTAGGATAAAAGGGGTACAACACCACATCCCCACAGGTACGCATCCACCAATCAAAGAGCGGTATAGGCCAATTCCACCTGCTCATTATCAAAAAGCCAAAGAAATGTTACAGGACATGAAAAACGCATGGGTTATACGAGATAGTTGTAGTCCCTGGGCAGCACCATTAGTCCTAGTCAAGAAAAAGGATGGCAGTATGAGGATGTGTGTAGATTATAGGCAAATAAACCGCATAACACACAAAGATGCTTACCCGTTGCCACATATAGAAGAGTCTTTAGCTGCGTTGAAGTCCGCCAACTACTTCTCCACCTTAGATCTCACTAGTGGGTATTGGCAGGTGTCCTTAGCCGAAGAAGATCGAGAGAAGACAACATTCGCAACGCCTATGGGCCTATGTGAGTTCAACAGCATGCCCTTCGGACTATGTAATGCACCTGGAACCTTCCAGAGGCTGATAGAGAGTTGCCTGGGGCACAAGAACTTCGAGACAGTACTGCTCTATCTAGATGACGTGATCGTGTACTCCAAGACCTACGAGGAACATGTCGCCCATCTAGGAGAGGTGTTTGAAGCTCTGGCTAAATACGGGATGAAGCTGAAACGATCAAAATGCCACCTGTTAAAGCCAAGAGTGCACTACCTGGGACACATAGTCAGTGCTGAAGGCGTGGCCCCTGATCCAGACAAGGAAACAGCAATCAAAGAATGGCTAGAACCCAAAACCATCAAAGAGGTACGTCAGTTCCTGGGTTTGGTGGGCTACTACCGAAGGTTCATCAAGGAGTATACCAAGAAGGCTGCTCCTCTGCAAGACCACCTAGTAGGCCAACCCATGAAGGGCAAGGCAAAGGATTCTCTGTGGAGATGGGGTAAAGAACAAGAAGAATCATTCCAGACGATGAAAGAGGCCCTGACAGGAGAAGAAATCCTAGCTTACCCGGACTACAGTCTGCCATTCCTGCTGTATACAGACGCCAGCAATGTGGGACTCGGAGCCGTCCTTTCCCAAAAGCAAAACGGCAATGAGAGAGTAATCGCCTATGCAAGCTGAAAGCTGCGACCCACGGAGAGGAACCCAGAAAATTATAGTTCCTTCAAGCTGGAATTCCTGGCCTTGGTCTGGGCCATCACTGAGAGGTTTAAACACTACCTAGCCTCCAGCAAATTCACCACCTATATGGATAACAATCCGCTGACCCACCTGGAAACTTCAAGCTTGGGAGCCATGGAGCAGAGATGGATGGCCAGACTCTCCAACTACCAATTTACCATCAAGTACCGAGCTGGGCACCAAAATGGAAATGCAGATGCCTTATCCAGGATACCTCATTTGTCTGAAGGAGGTGTAGATGAAGACGAGCTGGAAGAAGTGGAGTTACCTGCTTTCCATCATGTAAGAGAAATCCCATGCCAGCAGACCCATCAAAACCTCTATACTGAAGCAGTAAACCTGTTATCTCACTACGACTGGGAAAAGGCGCAGGATCAAGATCCGGCTATATGTCTAATCAAACAACTGATAGCCCAAGAGTCAGCAAAGCTGCCTGCAAACCCTCCGTCTGATGCTAAACATCTGTGGAATGAACGAGGTAAACTTTTCCAGTATCAAGATAAATTGTGCCGGCGGTATATAAATCCTAGAACCCATGAAATGGCATGGCAGATTATCGTGCCAAAATCAGACATTCCTGTGGTCCTACATGCCTACCACAACAAAACTGGTCACTTCGGATGGAAGAAACTCAAAGTACTGCTCAAAAACAGATTTTTCTGGCCAAGTATGCGGTCATCCATAGAAAAGTGGCGTAGAATGTGTCCAGCCTGTACCTTGAGAAGGAAAGATGTGCAGAGTCAAAAAGCTAAGCTTTGCCTACAAACTACCATACATGATCCGTTGGGAGAGCCTGCTCCACTTCAGCGCCACTCTTGCACAATGGCAGACATCGGCTCGGCACAGCACAGCCTATTCACGATGTATAAATCACCTTGACCAGATCAAGAAAATCCACATGGAATCTCACCCCAATTAAACTAGCCCAATTTGCAAGGCACAGCTCCTCTTCCTCATCTGCTCAGGAGTGTTGGAGATCCTGCGGTGGAGTGGGTTCCTCCGCCCACATGTGGTGGTTTTGTCCTGTGATGCAATCTTTCTGGAGACAAGTTGACACACTCATAACGTCTCTGTCAAGTATTACTACTCAGCTCACCCCGACCCTTGCCCTACTGTGCATCGGTCTGGAGGATACTCCAGCTCCAGTCCGGCCTATTACAGCTAACATTCTTCTCGCGGCAAGGCTCTGTGTGGCCAGATGCTGGAGATCTGCTTGGTCTCCCAGCCTCAAAGAATTACTGGACTCTCTGAATACCCACCTACAATACGAGCTAGCTCTATCTCATGACATTTCTCGCCGAACCAGAATACTCTCATGGTGGGAGCCTTGGATTTCCTCTCCATACAATACTGTAACTTGTAACTAATAACTCTTATTGGATTTGTCTATCATACTTGTTTGTATTCAATGCTGAGCACAATTCTGAACATTCTTCTTTCCCTTCTTCCCCCTCCCCACCCTCCCCCCTCCCCACTTCCCCGACTCTTTCCTTTCCCCCTCCTGTTAAGATTCGTTCTTTCCCCGATCTCCTGTTATTATAATAGAAGATCTTGTTAGATT
Organism: Allobates femoralis; assembly: GCA_033576535.1. Taxonomy (NCBI): domain Eukaryota; kingdom Metazoa; phylum Chordata; class Amphibia; order Anura; family Aromobatidae; genus Allobates; species Allobates femoralis. Next base: position 70,316,129 of record JARQOC010000001.1, on the reverse strand, counting down.
ATTGCCTTTACGGTCAGCTGTACATGTTCATACAGCTGTCTGGTGTATGTCTCTTTCAAAAATTTTTTCAATAAAAATTTATTGTTCAAAAAAAAAAAAAAAAAGCTAAGCTTGAGCCAATCATAATCACACAGCCTTTGGAATTAGTCGCCTTGGATCATGTGAAATTAGCTCCAAGTAGATCTGGCTATACATACGCCTTAATGATGGTAGACCATTACTCAAGATTTCTGATGGTAGCCCCTGGGAAAGACTTGACAGCTGCAACTGCTGCAAAAACCTTCCAGAAAGTCTTCTGCAGACCGTTAGGATACCCAGAGCGTATTCTCACTGATCAAGGACCAGCATTTGAAGCAAAAAGATCAGAACCACCCCATATCATCCTCAAATTAATGGACTCTGTAAAAAAATGAACAACATCGTCATTGACATGCTGAAAATTCTCCCGTTGGAAGAAAGAAATCAGTGGCCTGAAAATCTGCCTGATTTAATCGATATGTACAACTATATTCCAGTCAGTTCCACCAATTGTACACCAGCGTATCTGATGAAAGCTTGGACAGGAAAATTACCCATGGACTTACAACTCGGTGTAGTGGATCCTGAAGCAGATCAAACTATCTCAAACTGAAAGATCCATCAACAGGAACAGTACGCAAAAGTCCAACAAAGTGTTGAAGATAACTAAGAGAAGTCCCGTGCAAAACAGGCAAAAGATTACAACAAGCATGCTCCAGCGGAAATCATACCACCTGGGAGTTTGGTTATAAAAAGAAAAAGAACCCGCAATAAATTGGATGACAAGTAGGAAAGTGAACTCTACGTCCTGTTGTACTATGTTCATGACAACAACAAGACCTGTATCATCAGTAAAGATGGTGGAAGAACTGGACAAACAATATCCAGAAATCATCTGAAAAGATGTCCTCTAAATTGGGAAAGCCAAGAGACTTACGATCGACCCAATCAAGAGTTCGAACCAATCCCGGATCCAGTTCCAATCCCAGATTCAGTTCCAGAACAAAAGGAAAGAATGATCCAAACTGATTTAGGAGAATTCCTCGAAGACTGGCCTCAAATAGATGGAGCCATCATCATCCCAGTAATAAACTTTTACCAACCACAAGAAGAAATCCCAAGAAATCAGGAAGAAATACCCGTTGCAAGAGAATCTGAGGATGCTGCAATCGGTACACCTGCTAGCCCAGTAGTGAGATTAAGGCAACGCAGAGACTCATCTGAACCACTAACACCATTAGACACTTCACCTGAGACAGTAACACCCATAGTGCGAAGATCACATAGGAGCACACGAGGTCAGCCCCTGTCTAGGTTCGGAGAATGGGTGTAAGATAACGTACATTTGAAAGCATATGTAAATAAGAAACTGTACAAACAAACATGTAAATAGTAATGTACAGAAGGTTGGAGGAACTGGGCCCAGTCCCAAGCACATTAAGTTAGGAACAGAAAGCGCCTGGGGCAGGGAGGGACCAGGTCTCCTAAGCCGAGACACCCATAGGGACCCCTATTATTTGTTGAAACTGTGAATATTTGAAAATACTTTTCCCCTTTCCTTACGCGGAGCGTACAGAGAAATTACTGTAAGGAGTCTATCGAACTTTTCCTTTGAACTTCTTAAACTTCAATGGACTACGGTTAATGGACAAACGTAGCAACAAACTTTTAAAAGCCTACGGTGAATGGACTAGCACCATATGGACTTACCCATTTTTCTATTTTTCATTTTTCAATATTTTCAGTGTCTTTTTGTCATTTTTCATTTTTCAAACCATGTATATATGTTAAAATTGTTATATCTTTGTTTTACGAAAATTTCTCAGTCTCGGAGAACTGATGTTACCTAGGGGGGGGGGGTGGCACCCTGCCAACGCAGGTAACCACATATCTCTCTGCTGCGCAGCTGGGTTTCCACAGTAGGTAGTACTACAAACAACACCTTCCATCCCAGCACAGTAGGGGGAGCTCAACCTGCTGCACTTAGGCAGGATCCCCTATAAATACTGCTGCTGGGGGCGGAGTTAGTCAGAGTGTGGCAGACGCTAGAAGAGCTGCAGGAGAGTTCTGGTGCTGGTGCCACGTGTAGGCCCAGGCCAGAGAAGCAGAGTAACCCTTCGGTGTCCCACCATCCTAAGTGGGACTGAAGGCAGGGAGCCTGGAGAAGAAGTTGAAACAGGGGAGCAGGCAGCTCAGATCGCGAGTTCACCCCAGAAGAGAAGCCGGATATTGGGGATCAGTAGCAGTGGAGAACTCCAAGTCTCACAGGAAACCCCTTGGCACCGAGGAAGCTTCAGCTACCCGGTCTCCTGAGAGAGTCACAGAGAGGGAGCCAAGACTAGCAGGGCGCTGCAGTTCAGGAGAAAGTGTGGCGCCCCTGCGTTCAGGAGGCCACAAAGGCAACTGCAGCCAGGCAGGTAGGACGACAGTTGAACACCAACACCCTCCCTGCCCACACAACCCACGTACAATAGAGGGCAGCACCCAACCCGAGCCTAGGAACTCTAAGCAGGCGAGGGGTGGTGGGTGGGCACACACGTAGTCAGGTGACAGACAGTAGAAATAGTGAAGGGGGAGGAGGAAGGAGTCAGTAGGCTGAGGTAGGCTGAGATGAAAAGACTGAAATCACACGTCCTGCCAGTGTGGGTGTAGGAGCGCAGAATCTGAACAGAGCCAGTGCCAGCCGCAGAGAGAAAGCACGCCTGAAGCCAGCACCCCAGGAGTGTGAGGGAAGAGAGGGACGGTGATACCGGGCCCTAGAACTACAGCTGAGACGACCAGACTGCAGGCGGAGTAGCCCTCCTATGACACTGGAAGACACAGTAGAGAGAGCCTGGTAGAGCCTCACACGGGAGGACTGCTGGAGGCTGGGCTAAGTAGAGTGTCGGCTCTAGAGGGGACCGTAGCTTCACCCGGCATCCCCAGACAATCGATGGGGGACCACAGCTACACGTTAAGGTCCCTACCCCAAAGGAGTACCAGGAGGACCACAGGGGCCCGAGTCACCGCCATACTGTCCGGAGACGCACACCAAGTGAACACAGAAACAGAGAGAGAGATAACAGCCCGGAAAGGACACAGAGACAGAGTGAGGGGTCACAGAGAGGAGAGACCTGGCTGCAGAGAGTAAAGGGAACCCGGAGGGGAGAGTGAGCCCGTGTATTGAGAACTGAACTGAGACTTGTAACCAACTGAGAACTGTACTGAACTGTAACTTGAACTTGAGAACTTGAGAGGTAAACACGGTGAACCCTGAACACAACTTTCTTTATGTCTCTGCCTGAATACTCCTCCCTCCATACAGGTTCACAGCCGACCTCCACCTGGAGAGCCAAAGCGTGCAGGCTCCAACACTGCAGGAGGATTCCAGGAGCATCTGGACAGTAAGTGTACTGCATTCAGCACCAGGCCTGCACACTACACCATAGACTTTAACCATCACTGCCCCGGGGAACACAGTTCTGCCCCCGGGAACTATACCACCTCCGCTGCTATTACATCATCCCCGGAGGTTCTGCAGCAGCGGCGGCCCCATCAGTGGCCGCACACAGTGGTTGTCGTCACGACTGACATTTCCCCTGTAAATATCCCCTTATTATTGCCACGGACCAGGACCACCCGTGACTTCTCCAGAAAAGACCCGGTCAGGTACCGAGTACCCCGTCCAAGTGGGCTCAACAAAAGGTTGTCCCAGAGACCGCACAGGAGGAGAGAGAGATACAGAAGAAGGGAGTGGAGGCAAGTCAGGATTTAATAGAGTGTGCTTCATCACACACACACACAGAGGAGAAGGCCTTATACTCACTGCCGCAATCCCACCGACCTCCGGAGGACTGTAGCGGCACTGGTGATCCCTCACCAGACACAGCAGGTGGCGTCACGAAGAAAAACACTGTATATAATCCCTGTAAATAGCTCCCCTTTTCACTGACCCCCAGGGCCACAGCCTCGGGCAGCCACCCGTGACATCCCGGACCGTAACCGTGCCCGAGCCCTGAGTACCCTGCCCTGGGTGAGTTAAGTCAAGCCTGAGGAGTCTAGTCTGAGGGACAAAACAGGGAGGAAGCCCTAAAGGGGAGCAATCAGGGAAGGTACCTGAAAGGAGCGGCGACCCAGACGGAAGGAGGAGACGCAGTGCCGGATCTTCTACAGTTTGAAGGAATCCTAGTCGTGGTGCAGGAGTCTATCCCTGAGCTGCCAACATCGGTAGGTTGTGAGCCTATCTAATAACCCCGACTCCCTCGTCCAGAACGTGCAGCCCCACCAGGATCACTGAACAGGGTTGAGCCCCGTAGAAGAGAAGAAGGGAACCTCATAGCACCTGACGGGCCTGGTAGACAAGTGGGCTGTGCAGTGACTACCTGGCCAGCTACCCACAAAGACTGTCTAACTGTGAACTTGAATACCATCGTAACCAGTTGCCAGTAAAGTACCAGTATAGAGCTAACAAGCCTCAGTGTTTCTTTCGGCATGAACTATTAAATCGCTGCCCCGGGCATCTGCTCCGCCTGCAGGGAGCCAATCCATCCAGCTGCAATACCATCATCCCCAGTGGTCTGACAGCGGCACTGGTGAGATCACCAGAAACTACAGGTGGCGTGACGAGACTGTACTATTTTATTATTTTATTTTCAGTTGACCACCAGGGCCACAAACTCGGACATCAACCACCAGTGGCAACCCCCCGAACCTGCGTCCGAGATCTGAGAACCCCTACCTGGGTGCTTCATTAGCTTAATAGTCGGCCCCGGAAGTAGCAGCGGGAGACAGGTGAACTCAATCTACCTATTCTATCCTATATTATTCAGTCTATTTTTTTTCCAGCGAGAAACACCATGTTAAAATCACTCTCCTTACGTTGTCCCTGTGCTGTCCATGTGCTGTCCGTGATTTTGTCGGACCCATAGACTTGCATGGCAAGTCTCACGCGTGAATCGCATACTGTCGCAGCATGTTGTGATTTTTTTCTCGTCCGTGATCCGGATGAGAAAAGAAACATCCTACACTCGCGAATGTGCTCTCTAACATTGACTAACATTGCTCCAACTGCAATGCGATTAAATCATCCTTTGGATCTCAACTTTATTAAATCACGCATTGCAGTCGTCCGACTTTCATGCCAGTGTGTCCGTACCCTAAGGGTGAAAATCGTATATGAATGATTGGTCATATTGTGGTGCCCCGCCAAGCAGGCGTCACAGAGGGGTACTGCACCCGTAAAAGAGGTGCAGATACTCCATCTGCAGGTGGACCCTAGGATGGTGGGTGGAACCAATCACCAGCACTCCGACACTATATTAGACGGTGGGAGGTTACCCGGGAGGGAACAAAAATATCTCTAGAGGTACCTTTACACGCGACAACTTTTCTAGGAATTTCACTGGCAACTTACTGGTTGCAGTGAAATCATGGAGACATTGTTCCATTTGTACACAGCAACAAGATAGAACAATGTGTCCATGATTTCACTGCAACCAGTAAGTTGCCAGTGAAATTCCTAGAAAAGTTGCCGCGTGTAAAGGTACCCTAGGGGGAACAAGGAGGTCTTTTGCTGCTAGGTCAATCGGCTGAGGGACCAGGAGGGAGAGATGGAAGAAGAAGAAAGGGTTTAAGAAAAGGATCCCAGGAGCAGACAGCCAAAAGGGAGTGAGGAACTTGATAAAGTTTATCCCAGACGGCTTACCGTGCACCGGAGCCCGCACCTGTGGAATACTTTAGGACCACAGAAAATCCGGAGTCCCGTGAAGTCTTTAATTCTCCCGGGCACCTGAACAGCCCAAAGAGAGGGTACCAGGCACCGCTGAAGGAGCAAGCGGTCGGCCAGCAGAGGGTTACCCGATGTCCATGAGGGTGAGAGGAAGAGAGGAGACCAGGCTGATTATACGTCACCAGGCTTCACACAACAAACTGGGAAGCAGGAAGGAACAGACGTGGTTAGAGAACACAGGCACACCAAGGGTTCCACCATACCACCTGGAGTCCGCCTGCAGCCACCCGATAAGTTACCTGTCCTCATACCATCAGGAGTGCTGAACTGTAACTGTGTGGGCATGCAAGTGAACAGTAAAGTACCCGGAGGAAAAGTGACTTTTGACTCTGCCTGTATTCCTTCCAACAAACTTGTTTCCAAAAAGGAACGCTGCCCCGGAGGTCCAGTCCTACCTGTGGAGGACTTCACCAACTTGCCGCTGTACCATTCACGTCAGGCGAACTGTGGCAGTGCTGGTGATATCTCACCAGAAACTACAGGTGGCGTCACGACAAACTGTAAATAGTCCCCTGTAAATATCACCCCCTTTTTCAAAGATAGGCCCAGGACACGGGATCAGGTGCGGCCGCCATTCCCCGTGACATTGTTAACCCCTTCGAGGCCTGATACCCGAGTACCCCAAAGCCTGGGCTCGACAATATGACCACTACTCAGACGCATTGGTGGAGGGGAGGGGAGGCGCTAAACTGAATTCTTGCCCCGGGTGCCAGAAAACCTAGATACACCTTTGCTTGGACGGCTCCTCTTTCATGCCAAACTTGGATAATGCCTGAAATACTTCAGCCAGGTGCTTCAGATGATCTTCGTACATCTTCAAGTAAAGAATTACATCATACAGGTACTGTACCACGGTTTCAAAGTTTCTATGCCCCAGGTAGTACTTCATCAATCTTTGGAACATTCCCAGTGCATTGCAGAGTCCAAACGGCATGCAACTAAACTCAGAGGCCCATCGGTGTCGTGAACGCGGTCTTTTCTTTGTCCGCCTCTGCCACTGGAACCTGCCAATACCCACTGGTGAAATCTAAGGTGGAAAAATAGTTAGCAGTTCTGAGTGCAGCTAATGACTCTTCAATTCTGGGTAACGGGTAAGCATCCTTATGTGTAATGCAATTCATCTGCCTGTAGTCAACACACATTGTCATAGTACCATATTTTTCTTTACCAGGACTAATGGAGCTGCCCAGGGGCTACAACTATATCTGATCACCTCAGCCACTTTCATTTCCTGTAACTTTACTTTGGCACATTGATAGTGAGCTGGTGGTACAGGCTGGTATCTCTCTTTAATGGGTGGATGGTCTCCAGGGGGATGTGATGTTGTACTCCTTTTACCTGCCTAAAGTCTAAAAGATGTTTACTGAAGATCCATTCATATTCTTGAACTACTCGGTAAACTCCATGGTTTTGGTGTTTTGGTGCGAAAGGGTGGAGTCAGTACCTACATGTAGCTTCTGACACCAGTCCTTCAGCTGCCCCTTGGAGCCGTTGTCCTCTGTCTGATCGGACGGAGTCAATGTTTCCACTGCCTTTATTGCATTGTTAATGACAGTGAACAGCTTAGAAATGGTACTATACCGGGGTAGTTTGACCTCTTCTTCACCACAGTTTAAGGTATGTACAGGTACCCTCCCCTTGTGGACGTCAACTACTCCCCTGACTGTTAAGATGGTGGGCCTACTATCTGAGTACATGGGCTCCACCAGGGCCTCATTGACCCCAAGGCCTATTGCTGCCCGACACCAGATTAAGATTTCACTTTTCTGGGGTATTTCAATGGGGAAGTGGTCACTTACTCTCACACTGCCGACTTCTCCACGAGACAGCTCCACCTGGTGCCTCTGCATCAGGGCCTTTATCTTTTCTTCAGGACTCTGCTGCCCAGTGCTGGCAGTTTCAGCAACCTGTTTTAACAAAGCAATAATTTCTCCTAGACAATTTTGAATGACATTAGTGCCATTGGGTTACATTCTCGCCGGTCAACATCAACAATTATCATTCTCTGCGCGTTTAGTTCTGCACGCCACACCTTAGGTCACCTCTTTGAACCGCACCTGTGTCAGAGGTTGACCATAACTAGCGTATATTGTAAAGCTTTCCTCTGGGTGACGGATGAGGTCAGAGTCAGCCCAGTACCGATTATAAAGGATATAAGGCATCGTTGTCACCTGCGAACCGGTGTCGAGTAAAACATTCATGAGGATGCCATCCAGCACGACAGGCAGAACTGTTTGTCCTCCCAAATTTTTGTCGTGCCAGTTCTGTGGGCCAGGTTGTCTTATACCTGGGGGCCCCAGAGGATGCTCGTTTAAAGTACATTGCAGCAGCGGGAAATGGGTTGTCCTGTAGAATCATAGTGATCACTGGCTCATCCTCTGATCGATGGATTCCTCCTCTGGCGCAGCTATGGGACGTCATCAAGGCTGGATGCCAACTGGGTCTTCTCCGATGGTTTTTCCCCCGCATGAACTATACAGCTTTTGTTATTTCAGCCATACCTTTGGTTAGCTGCTGCACCTGCAATCGTAAGTCATCAGGGGTAACAGTTTCTAGAGTCTGTGTACTGGCATCCACTGTGGCCGGGGAAGAAGGTACCACCTCCGTGTACTACGTTAGAGCCACTCGCTGGGAGGGTGCTGTGCTACTGGCAGTTGGTTTTCGTAGCACTCGAATGGCCCGGTCTTTAAAACAAAGTCCAGGTCAGGGTTTTGTAGGGCCAATATATGTAGCTGAGTCCGGTGGGCATGAGACCAGAGCCCCTCAATAATCTTCTTTGTCAACAACTTGTTTTCATCTCGTGCACTGTTGGGGTCTACCTGCTTCATGGCCCTTAGCGCCTCTTGGAGATTTAATGCATAGTCCCGTATACTGTCCTGCACCCGTTGTTTGCACCCATAAAACCTCATTTTAATTTCCGCTGCAAGTCTTTCAAGACTTCTTTCAACCTTGCTAAGATTTGGTTAACAGCTTTTTCGTCAGTGTCCAGCCAGGACTTTCCTTTCCTTTGGGCTGCACCGTCAATTGTCTTATTAGAATTATTAGAACCCATGTCACTCCAGAATATATTCCATCAAGAACGGTATGACTGGCTCTGCTGCTGGTGCCGCGGCTATGGCTGCGGCCTGGTGTTTGGCTGGAGCTGTGACTGGGGTTGTGGCCGTGGCTTGGGTGGGGCCAGGTCCACCTCAAGTCCCTCTCCCTCTGGATCGGACATCTTTCTCCCCTCTAGTGAACTGCGGACAGGTTCTCAGTCTCTGTCGGTTTATCAGTCTGCGGCTCCACAGGTGAGGGGTATCAAGCATACAGGGGATTTCTGGGTCAGTGCCTCCTGGCTAACATCCGAGTGTAAGGCAGGGTTTCTCTTTGCACCCTTTCTGGGGTTCCGCCCATGATGGCACACCCCTTTTAGCTTCCTGCGCGCCATGTGGTAATGGCAGCTATCACACAAAGGTCAATAAAGCCTATGGCACACAATACCCGTCTACACCGGGCACGAAATTATGTTTGTGATGCCAGGAATGACACATTTTCCCGGGACCATGAGATGCTCAGAACTACTGTACTGCTGGGGAGTCACGGGGGTCGAGACCCGGCTCCGTGACCCTGGCGGTGTCAATAAAAGTTTGGGGATTATGGTTTTGGGGATGATTGTCGTGACGCCACCCGTGATGTTCAGGTATTGATGGACCTCTGTTGATTATGGAATTGCAGCTAAGGTGGTATTACTCCCCACGGGTGGAGTGGTTCCCCAGGGCAACCGGTATAGTCTATGGTGATGGTAGGCCATTGGGGTGCAGCACTGAGGGCTCGGAATAACCGACAGACACACAGTATGTAGTCTCCTTTACCTTTACTGGTAGTTGCAGGTTCAGACCAAGACACTGTCCACAGGTGATGTTATGAATCTGAGTGGCCTGGAAGAAAGTTGGGGATTTCCTCACCCAGTGAGTTCTGAGGCCTCCCTGTTGTGCTCCTCTTTGCTGGTCTTGGCTGCCTATAGCTAAGCTGCAACCCTCTCTTAATGCTGGTAAGTCTCTCACCCGTGTGGCAGGCAACTTAAGCCCTCCTCCGGTACCACTCGTCTGGCAGCCGTCCCTGAGCTTTTGGATGCTGCTTTGCCTCCAGGTGCTTTGTTGTGGCCAGGAGATGTGGAGTCTCCGTCCTCTGGTTTTGGCTGCTGGGTCGGTAGTACCCGCACAACCTCGGTCTCCGGTGTCCATTTCTGGCGCTCTGCTCTGGGGTGATCCAGCAACTGTCTCCACTCCCCAGGCCCTCTTCTCTCCTTACTCAGACCCTCTCCGACTGGTCCATCACACTTGCTCACTCTCGCTCTCCACTCTGCCTGGGACAAGCCTGGCAATGCTCCAGTCCACAGGACATCTTTACAGTCCTCCTAGGAACTGAACTGACTAACCCTGCCCCAGGCCAGAATTTATAGGTGAGCTCCCCTGAACCTGGGTGCTGAGCTCCCCCTTCTGGTCTGGAGTCAGGAAAAGTGTTTCATGCTGTGGCTTTACCTGGTATGGATATCCCTTCTTGCTTCCAAGCATGACATCACTCCCGAGGGAGGCATTGTGGCAACCATTCTCTGGGGTGCCACAAAGGATTGTGTGGCGCCCAGTTGGTCAGGCGTCACACCGGGGTATTACACCCATAAAAGCGGTGTAATTATCCCAACTGTAAGTGGATGCATGGTTGGTAGGAGGGACCCAATTCCAGCACTCCCACACTCAATCCAGGGATGGGCTCCTCTGGAGGGAGAGTTAGGAGAGTCGAAAGGTCAGAACAGGTGACTTGCAGACTAGACCTGAGGGAAGATGAAAGGAGGTCCTGAGGGGACCTTGAGAGAGGGTGCCTGACACGTGAGTCTGGGACCGAGAGAGAAAGGGGGAACCATAGTGCGGAGCGACCATACTCCCTGGAGCTTCCCCAGTCCACCACGGAAATCCGGATCCTAGGAAACGGCCGGAGTATACCTCCGTAGCCATCAACTGGTTGCTGCGGCCTGTTTATCAGCCACAGCACCGTGCCGCTCACGGGAGCAGTCCACCAGGTTCTTCAAGAGGTTGGGGTCCAAGCAGCAGAGAGGGAGAGAGGAACTCCTTTACTACCTCAGCATGACTGGGAAGAGACTTACCCAGGCAGGGCAAAAAGGACATGGGTTCGTTAACTAAAGCATACCGCGGGTACCTCCAGACCGCCTTGCATCCGCTTACAGTCACCCGAAGGGTCACCTGTGAATTCCATCTTTACTGCACTGTGAACTGTGTATTTCAACTGATGCGTGTTTCTAGTAAAATACCCAGAGAGTGAAACTGCCCTTGTGTTTCTGTCCTGCGACCATTGAACTTTTATTACAGTACTCTTCACTGCCCTGGAGGCTAGCTTCACCTGTAGGAAGCTATACCACCCTTGCCGCAATTCCAACGCCCTCCGGAGGACTGTGGCGGTGCTGGTGATCCCTCACCAGGTACTTCAGGCGGCATCACGAACTATCCTAATAGAAACTATATTTTAAGAAGTCGCTGACCTCACGGCCACAGACTCGGGTGCAGCCACCTGTGATAGCGACCCCCTGACACTGTGCCCGAGCTCTGAGTACCCCGGCCTGGGCGGGTCAATTGCATCTTTGGCCTCTGAAGACCATACTTTAGGGTTAGCGCCCTTTTGAAACAGAGATGAAATTGGTGCCATTAGAGAGAAGTGGAAGACGAACTGCATGTAATAATTAGCAAAGCCTAAAAAACACTGGATTGCCTTTGTTCCTATTGGAAGAGGTCACTTGAGGATGGAGAACAGTTTCTCAGAATCCGTCTTCAACCCAGTGTCAGAGATGCTGTACCCCAGAAAGGAGAGAGGGGCTTGCTTGAACATCCATTTTTCAAACTTTGCACATAAGCTACGGTATTCTCCCTAAGTTTGTGCATGACTTGGTAGACATTAGTAGACACATCTGGAGAGAAGACCAGGATGTTTTCAGATGCACCACCACACTCCAATATAGAAGATCATAGAAAATGTTATTCACAAACTCCTGGTAGACAGCAGGTGCATTACAGAGACCAAGAGGCATGACCAGGTACTCATAATGGCTGTCCTGAGTGTTGAGATGCCCTGACAGATGCAGGTCAGATTGTACGCTCCTCATAGAACCAGTTTATAGAAGAACTGGGCTCCTTTGAGTAGAGCAAACAGCTCTGGAATAAGGGGCTGAGGACGCTTGTTGTTGACTGTGATCTGATTCAGACCTCTGTAATCGATACAAGGACAAAATGACCCATCCTTTTTCTTGATGTAGAAAAAACCTGCGCTGACCGTAGAGGCGGATTTCCAAATGAACCCTCTGAAAGGAACTGGATGCAAGGAGTGGAAATAATCCAGGCGGCCATAGGACAGACAAAAGGACTCGAAGAAAGCAACTTTCAATGCAGGTGATTCTATTCTATGCGTTTCATATGATTTTATTCTCAGGAAGGAGTCTGTTGACTTTGAAATGCGTTGACAATTAAATGAGTTCTACACATCGTATGGACATTCCGGTCTCTCTACGGCAGTGCGATTAACCCTGCCTTCAACTTACTTTTATTTTGGAGTCCTAACTGAGTGCAGTTGCCACATGAAGTTGCTTAGAAAAATAATAGTTAAATGTGTATAATTTATTTTAGTACCATTCTCAGAGATCCCCTTTAAAGGGAGCCTGTCACCTCGTTCCCCTCCCCCCTCCTATCAATCGGCCCGGCTTCAGCATGCGCAATGCGCATGCGCTGGAGACAGGCTGATCACGTGATCTGACCCACAATGCATCGGGCAGATCATGTGATCAGGCCCACAATGTACCGGGTCGATCATGTGATCAGGCCCACAATGCACCGGGGCGATTACATGATTAGGCCCAGAATGCATTGGGCTGGATATGACGTCCCGGCCGGGCATTTTACATCACAAGGGAGACGGGAATTTCAAAACTAAGGTGGAACAAGACAAGAAGCAAGGACGCCCAGCGGGGCATGCAGAATGCTGACGAGGAGGGGAGAATGGAGCCCGGAGTCCTCCTTTCCAGTCTCCTAGATGGAGACCATATTTAAGTTAAAAGTCATTTTTCTAAACCATTATAGGGCCCCTTTAGGTCAGTGAGGGATGGTTAGGGATGAGCTCACAAGGTGCAGGGACAGTTAATGATAGGAGAGGGGGGAAAACGAGGTGACAGGTTGCCTTTAAGTTACATTTCCAAGCAATACATAGCTCCCCCTAATGGTTTCAGAAGGCAGTACAGTATATCACAATTTAAAAATCTGTCTATGCAGGGTATTTCAAGTATCAGAAAACTAATCAGTGACTGCTAGAACAATATATTTCGAAATTATCACATAAATCTGAATCTCATTAGATAAAATTTGTTCCTAGATTCTAGGAATATGAAATTTACGTCAGTACCTGATTCAGTTTTTGTCCTTAAAGCAACTATAAGTTTGCGTTCAGCGGCCTGAGACGTTTCCCACACTGATTGTACAGACCGATATAATTCATACTCTCCGGGAGATGATCAGTCAGGGCAAACATCTGCTAAACATATTACACTGTCATTCCGTGACTTCAGCTCGGGCGGGGCTCGCAATGAAATAAAAGGAAAAACAGTTTACAACAAGTACAGAAACAGTTTACATCTTCCTTTAAAGGAGACCACTAGGTGAATAACATAACCGCTACATCTCCATCTACATTTATGGATGGTTTATTTACTTAGTTTATTTTTAATGTGTCTATAAACAATGATCATGTTCCTGGTTAGAATACTCTTCTGGGATGTTTCCGTAATCTGTATAATTTTGTACAAAGCTGTAGTCGCTCCCTGTGTCACTGCATGGTGCTTTTGTTACACTATGTACATATAACCCTGCCTTCCTTTATATAAAATCAAAATGTAGGTCAGGTCTTGTGTGCGCATGCGGGGGTTTACCTGATGTGGGAATCTTCTCCTCCTTCCAAGCATAATATCACCTTCGGTGAGGGAGGGAATACCACTGTGGTAACCGGAACATTGGGGCGCCATGCAAGCATTTATAGCAGCTGCCAAACTCACAGGCCTGTGTTGAACACTAGGGAGTTGCTACGGTATTGTTAGCCAGATACCTGGGTATCACAAGTTAAGTGGTGAATGATTGTGTAAGGATATATTAGTGGATAAGTTTGTAAGTCAAGGTCCCAGATACTCGCTTTTTGTGCATGCACTAATTTATACCATTCTGGTAGTGCTGAGTTGGTTTGTTTGCTTCATTATCCTGTGTTAGGTAAATTAGGTCTCCTGTGGATCCTGTTATATTGAGCTGAGTCTTTGGAGCGGGACTCTGATCCTGGTCCTCTGGGTTTGGGCATTTGTATATATGCATATATGCAGGGGTGGGATTAAAATTTTTAACAACAGATTCTTTGTTTGTGTTTATAAACCATGCCCATTTTAAGCCACACCCTGTTTAGGTGCCACACCCATTTTGTTCACCACACCCAGTTTTACACACATGTTCCTCAACCACAAAATAAAATGCATGGTAGTTTAAAAATTAAAGACCTTTTACCTTCTTACTCTTCCTATACCTTCACTTATAGCCTCATTAACTCCTTTCAAGTACCAGTTGTTCCAGTCAACCTCAGTCACGTCTTACCTTGGCTTATTGTATTAAAGGGTTTTCTACAATTTTTGAAAATTATTACTTAAAGAAGCCTGCTCAAATTGGAAAGGACGAACTCCAGTCCACCTGTCACCTCAACTGTCTGCTGCACCTAATCTCTGGCCTCAGCAGCCTCAGGCCAAATATGTGCAAATGACCACCGAGGCCAGAGTATGACTGGAGCAGTCAGGATATCAACCTATACAGTTATAAAGGATCTCCATTCCTGGACAAACCCTTTCAATTGGCCTAATGGTTCTAATAAAGTAAGCATACCTTTCTCCCAGACTGCAGCACTTGAGAGCAGTGGCCATCCATCAGTGGATGGTGGCACACTACAGCGCTCACATGACAGTATAATGTTGTAAGATTGCAGTGTACACAGCACTTGGAGCAGAGCCCTGTCAGGAGGTAAGTATAGATTTTTTTTACACATTAGGAACATTGAAAAAGGGGATATCCAGTAGTGGATGTCCCTTTTTAATGAATTATAGCCCTCTTAGACAACACTGGATCACAAAGACATTGCTGTGTGAGAAGACGCCACCAAAAAGGAAAAAAAATGGTGACAACACAGCACTGAGGGCCAGTGATACATTCAGAGTGATGGATGAGGAGGCACCAAAATGTGTCGGTGAGACCCGGCAATTGGCAGTTAAGGAATCCTAACGCTTCTCCTTGCCTTTTGACTCACCAACCCTTTTTCTGCCTTCTAACGCACTGCATGCCAGCCCTCACTGACTCTTTTTCTTGCTTTCTTACCCACTGCATGCTGCCTCTCACTGACCTTTTTCTTGCCTTCTTACCACTACATGCCGAGCCTCACTGACCCTTTTTCTGCTTTCTCACCCACTGAATGCTGGCCCTCACTGATTGTTTTTCTTGCCCTCTGACCCACTGCATACCAGCACTCACTGACTCTTTTTCCTGCGAAGCTGCACTGAACCCATAACTGTTATACGTGGAAAATGACTGAATAACACAGCCATCATCTGCTGGAAAAAATTCAGGGTCGGTGTGTGAGCCTTCATTTAAGGAAGTGACACGAAATATGACGTACATGTATGTCATATTTCATGGAGGGATTAAAGGGGTTGTCTGGTCTACATCCTCATCTGCCATTAAGAATTTCAGGTCTCCATACTGGCAAAATATTCGGGCCCCCTTGATTCTCTGCTTCCATCCCAGCTCCAGCCCCACAGTTCCATCGCTCACTCTTGAAAAAACATCTGCATAAATGAGGAGGCTCTATAATATAGAGACTGCTGTGGGCTGTACTGTGGCTGCATACACAATAAGAGATGGCTGTGGACTGTATACACAATAGAGACTGCCACTGGTTGTATACACAATAATAGACTGCCGCAGGCTATTTACACAATATAAGACTGCTACGGGCTGTATACACAATAAGAGATTGCTGTGGGCTTTATACACAATAACAGATTGCTGTGGACTGTATACATGATAAGAGACTGCTGCGGGCTATATACACAATAAGAGACTGCTGCGAGCTGTATACACGTTAAGAGGCTGCCAAGAGCTGTATACACAATTGGAGACTGCTGGCTGTATATACAATAGAGCCTGTGGGCTGTATACAGTGTGGACATAGCACTACTGTACACACAGGTCCACACCATATATACAGACACACCGTAATACAAGATAGTGTGGACCTGTATTATATATACAGTATGATGCTGTGTATGAGCCGGAAACAGGAGCCGTAAGACTTACAGACAGACATCATTATACTCACCAGCAAGCAGCCCTCCAAGGTCTAAATCCTGGGATGCTATGGTGACTTCCTGTTTGTACTGCGCATGGCAGCCTATTTAGTACATGCGCAGTACAAAGCTCACAAAGAGCAGAGGGATGGCTTGCCTCAGTCACTGAAGATGTCAGTTTCGGCATGCCCTCTCTGCTCTGATGGCTGTGACAGTGACTAACAGATTGGTGCCCATTGAAGAAGAGGTGGGAGGGTGGGGCCTGGGGGCCAGAGTGGGGGCACGGGGGGAGAGGGGCTTAATAAAGCTTTAATTACCATGGATCCTGGCGGGCCCCTCCTTCCTTCAGATCCCACAGAACAGTAAGACTATTAATGCCCTGATGGCGGCCCTGTTTGTATGCTGTGAGAATCTTTAGTGTCAGCATTAGGAATAGCTGTGATGTGGCCGCCGTTGTGTGATATCCAGACTCCAAACCAGAATCCAACTAGAGGAGAGTGGTCTCACTGAATGTGCGAGGCCAGAAAAAATCAGATTCTGGCCTGCAGTCTGCATGTCACACAATGGCAGTTCCCAGCTGTGACACCAGTGAATCCTCACAGTGCTTAGAGTGTACAATGTAAGGATTTAAAAGACTGCAGCCACATAGTGACACAGATTGACTGCAGACTTGAGGATTTAGGGTGTGTGCACATAATCAGGATACACAGTGTTTTGGATGCAGCGTCTTACCACTGTGTCCAAAACGCTGCATTGTACAGTATCAGCATAGAGTATGACTTCTAGAAATCTCATGCTCGCTGTGCTTCTCCCAACCTCATCGTGATTTTTTTACCTGTGGTGCGGGTTACTGCACTTCTGCTTCTCCGCAGTATGTTAACTTCTAGAGCATGTTAAAAATGCTGCAGAGTCAGAAACGATCCCAGTTGGCGAATGCAGGGAAAAGCCACCCTGTACCCACTGCAGGTCATTGTCACAGGGCGGCTGTGGTCTCTCTGTGCCCATCCACAGCTTCCTGCAGGTCCGGAGACACTGCGTCCTACACACAGTGCCTCTGGATCGTGTGCACATACCCTTTGGAATTTTGGTTTACAGGGCAGCTAGGGAACAAGCAGAAAAAAATAATAGAGAGACAAGAGGCAGGCAGACACACAAGACAGCCAGTTTCACCCTCTCATATATTTCCTGTGCCTGCCTACCTCTTGTCTCTCTAAAGGTATTATTTTCTGCGTGTTTCTGGTGTGTCTCTTGAATCCTGCTTTGCTGTCTCTTCCTTGCATCCTGCCACGCTGTTTCTTGCGTCTACCTATGTTCTACCTCACTGTCCCTTGTGTTCTACCTTGCTGTCTCTTACATCTTGCCTTGCTGTCTCTTGTGTCCTGCCTCACTGTCTCTTGCGTCTTACCTCACTCTGTCTCTTACGTCCTACTTCGCTGTCTCTTTATCTTCTACCTTGCTGTCTCTTGCGTCCTGCCTCGCTGTCTCTTATGTTCTACCTCACTGTCTCTTGCATCCTACCTCACTGTCTCTTGCATCCTACCTCATTCTCTTGCATCCTGCCTCGCTGTCTCTTGCGTCCTGCCTCGCTGTCTCTTGCCCTGCCTTACTCATGAGGAGACAATATATCAGATTATCAGATTACTTCAGGCTACAGCACATGGCTAAGTAATGTCGGAAAGTAAGGATTTCTGCAAACTCCTCTTTCCTTGGCACAAGCTTCTGATCTGTCATCTGGCTCCACATACCTCAGTCACAATCTGTGTTAACCCTTTCCCTGCTGTCACATCACACTGCTCCCTAACAGCTGCTGGCCATGCCCCACAGCCATAAAATGCAATTTTTCAATGAGCACAGAAAAATGTGAGAAAATAAGTCACATGGCACAAGACAAGCATTATATCAGCTCCTATGTGACCCACCATTAACAATCAGTGCAATATTGTGTTTTTTTAATAAAATTACATTTACACTTTAAGCGTTTTATCCGCTCTGAGTATAGGCAAGATATTCCTAATTATTTTAACAATGTTATTAAAGTGGTCACTGTATTGTGTTGAAAAAAAAGCTTTTAGACTGTCACTTTTTATTTCAGTATTGGAGTCTTGTAAATGTTCCTTTCTCGTCTTTTCATTTGCAATTTTGTTTCCTCGATTTAGCAAATACTCAGGGTATCTATCCTCTCAGTAAAAGGCATTGGTCTATGATTTTACATTCAATGTGCTATGCTTCATCAGTGTTACAGCACCTGTTTGCTCGCACATATTCACCTATTGGAACCACATGGTCCGGGTGACAGCTTGTTGCATACAATAGCGAGTTACTGGCTATACTTTTTCTGTACAATTGAGAGTCCACGCAAGATTTTGATACATTTCCTATCAAGAGAATATCCAAGAAAGGAATCTGTATTTCATCTGTTTGGAAGGTGAATTTTAGGTTTTATATTTTATTATTTATATACTCCATGAATTTTGGAGTAATTTCACCCTTCCAAATAATTACTACATCGTCAATGTATCTTCCATAAAATGTCAATATTTTAAGCAAGGGGTTGTTATCATTATACATTTTCACTTCCTCCCATCAGGTAACAAATGTCTTTTCCAGCGATGGGGAAAGTTTTACCCCCATCGCACAGCCTTTTAGTTGCAGGTACAAATTGCTTTTATTGCCAAACATAAAATAATTATTTTTAAGTAAGAAAAGATAGTAAATATTCCTGGAATTCTCTACTATATTGTGTGTAACACTGCAACTGGTGACTCAAGGCATGTATGGCTAAATCGTGTGGAACGGATGAATATAAGGTGGCGATGTCACACTTTATCCAAGTACATGATCGATTTCAATCTGCACGTTCCATGGTCTTCAGAACGTGTTTACTATCTTTAATATAACTGAGAGATCTAATTACCAGTGGTTGAAGGCGCTCATCTAGCCAAGCTCAAAGGTTTTTCACCAAGGAATTAATTCCTGACACAATCGATCTGAACACTGGAGGAAACACCCCTTTATGTATTTTGGGAAGTGCGTGGAACAAAGGAATTTTGACAAGTAGTGGGTCTAAAAATGCTGCTTGTTTAGCAGTGAAAAAAAAGAAAGAATTCACAATCCTTAAAGGGAACCTGTCAGCTACTTTATGCCCCAGACCTATCACTACCTGTCCCTGCAGCTTCCTAGTAGATCCCTAAGCATCCCTGTTTGACCTAAATGTGAAGTATAATGGTTGAAAAAATGCTTTTTTATAACTCACTTTCCCCCCCCATCTTCTAGACGTGTGGGCGTTCTCTCTGGGTCCATTTTCCCTCATCGCTCTCTGGTTATTACATCCTGGTGACCGTGATAACCTAATTCTTTTCACGGGCTCCCAGTGTTTGAAATCCACAGGCCTCCTTCCGGGTGTGACACTATGGCCATGTCATTTCCGATCCTGTGCATTGCGGGGGAGTAATTTGGTGTACTCACCGGCTTTAGAATGGGCATGCATACTCTGGGGTCATCCAGGATAATCAATACACTCCCACAATGTGCAGGATCGGAAATGACGCGCCACTGCGTCATACCAGGAAGGAGACCCATGGATTTCAAACACTGGGAGCGCGCATGGAAATTAGGTCATCACGTCCACCCGGGGGTGATAACCAGGCCCGGACTGGCAGGCGGGAGGACCGGAACTTCTCCCTATGGGCCGGCCGGTGGCGGGGTGCGGGGGCCGCTCGCTCCTCCCGCCGCAGCTGGTCTGCCTGTTTATAATTGATTTTGCGGCCGCCGCCGCCCGCCGGTATAGCGGGGTCCGGGGAGCGTGGCCGGCCGCCAAGTTGCCGGCAGTACCGCCGCCCGCGGCCCCGCCGGTGTCATGAGGAGAGGAGACTCAGGAGAGTGAGTCAGTGATTCACTCGTCGCAAGCAGCAGTGTCACACAGTGAAGCGCTGTGGCACACCAATCAGCGGCTGAGGGGCGGCCGCGGACCACGCAATATACGGCAGTGCTGTGCTGTGTGACGACATCAAGACAGCGCGACAGCACGTTCTTTGTGGGCGGTGGTGGAGAAATGTGCCGGCCACAACAACGCTGGAGTCCGGAACTGACCTGAACAAGGCAGTGGCGGCCGGGCCGGCAGCGGACAGTCTCCTCCTCGCTCCTCCAGGCTCCTGTCTGTGACCTGTCAGCTGCCTGTGTGGGACAGCAAGCCGACGGAGGCACAAGGTAAGGCATTTCACTGTCTGAGTCACTAATGTCATCTAAGCCTCAGATGATAGTGCAAATGCTTCAGGTGATAGTGAATGTGCCTCAGATTCTGAGGCACTTTCTCTATCATCTGAGGCACTTTCTCTATCATCTGAGGCACTTTCTCTATCATCTGAGGCACTTTCACTATCATCATCTAAGCCTCAGATGATAGTGCAAATGCTTCAGATGATAGTAAATGTGCCTCAGATGACAGTGAATGTGCCTCATATGATAGTAAAAGTGCCTTAGATGATAGAGAATGTGCCTCATATGATAGTGATAGGCACTTTCTCTATCATCTGAGGCACATTCATTATCATCTGAGGCACATTCACTATCATTTGAGGCACTTTCTCTATCATCTGAGGCACATACACTATCATCTGAGGCACTTTCACTATCATCTAAGCCTCAGATGATAGTGCAAGTGCTTCAGGTGATAGTGAATGTGCCTCAGATGATAGAGAATGTGCCTCAGATGATAGAGAAAGTGCCTCAGATGATAGTGCAAATGCTTCAGGTGATAGTGAATGTGCCTCAGATTCTGAGGCACTTTCTCTATCATCTGAGGCACTTTCTCTATCATCATCTAAACCTCAGATGATAGTGCAAATGCTTCAGATGATAGTGAATGTGCCTCAGATGACAGTGAAAGTGCCTCATATGATAGTGAATGTGCCTCAGATGACAGTGAATGTGCCTCATATGATAGTAAAAGTGCCTTAGATGATAGAAAATGTGCCTCATATGATAGTGATAGGCACTTTCTCTATCATCTGAGGCACATTCATTATCATCTGAGGCACTTTCTCTATCATCTGAGGCACATTCACTATCATCTGAGGCACTTTCTCCATCATCTGAGGCACATTCACTATCATCTGAGGCACTTTCTCTATCATCTGAGGCACATTCACTATCATCTGAGGCACTTTCTCCATCATCTGAGGCACATTCACTATCATCTGAGGCACATTCACTATTATCTGAGGCACTTTCTCTATCATCTGAGGCACATTCACTATCATCTGAGGCACTTTCTCTATCATCTGAGGCACATTCACTATCATATGAGGCACTTTCTCCATCATATGAGGCACTTTCACTATCATCTGAGGCGCTTTCTCTATCATCTAAGGCACTTTCACTATCATCTGAGACACTTGTTTGTGTGTGACTGGGGCTGTGTGGCTGGGGTTGCGTGACTGGCTGTGTGTGGCTGACTGTGTGTCTGTGTGTGGCTGGGGCTGCATGGCTGTGGCTGGCTGACTGTATGTCTGTGTGTGGCTGGGACTGCGTGGCTGTGTGTGGCTGACTATATGTCTGTGTGTGGCTGAGGCTGCGTGGCTGGGGCTTGGTGGCTGTTTATGTGGCTGGTTGTTGCTGTTTGTGTGGCTGGCTGTGGCTCTGTGTGTGTGGCTGGTTGGCTGATTCTGTGTGGCTGGCTGGCTGGCTGTGGCTGTATGTGTGTGGCTGGCTGTGTGGTTTGCAGTGTGTTTGTGTGTGGCTGGCTATGGCTGTCTATGTTGCTTTCTCTGTGGTTGTGTGTGGCTGTCTATGTGGATGGCTGTTTGTGTGTGGCTGTCTGTGTCTGTGGCTGGTTTTTTCTGTGTGTGTGGCTGTTTATGGCTGTGGCTGTATGTGTGTGGCTGACTGTGTGTGGCTGTGTGGCTGGCTGTGGCTGTGTGTGGCTGGCTGGATGTATGGTTGGCTGTGTGTCTGTGTGTGGCTGGCTATGGCTGTCTATGTTGCTGGCTCTGTGGCTGTCTTTGGCTGTGTGTGTGGATGGCTGTGGCTGTATGTGTGTGGCAGGCTGCGTGTGTGTGGCTGTGTGTCTGTGTAGCTGGCTGTTTGTGTGTGGCTGGCTGTTGCTCTGTGTGTGGCGGTGGCTATCTATGTGGCTAGCTGTTTGTAGCTGGCTGTGTGCGTGTGACTGGCTGTGTGTGTGGCTGGCTGTGGTTGTGTGGCTGGCTGTTTGTGTGTGGCTGGCTGTGGCTGTCTATGTGGCTGGATGTTTGTGCAGCTGGCTGTGGCTGTGTGGCTGTCTGTGGCTAGCTGTTTGTGGCTGGCTGTATCAGTGTGTGGCTGCATGTGGCTGGCTGTATGTTTGTGGCTGTCTATGTGGCTGGCTGTTTGTGGCTGGCTGTGGCTGTATGTGTGACTGGCTGTGTGTGTGGATGGCTGTGGCTATGTGGCTGGTGGCTGTCTATATGGCTAGCTGTTTGTGGCTGTATGTGTGTGGCTGGCTGTGTGTGGCTGTCTATGTGGCTGGCTGTGTGTCTGTGTGTGGCTGGCTTTGTGTGTGTGTGTGGCTGGCTGTGACTGTGTATGGCTGGCTGTGTGGCTAGTGGCTGTTTGTATGACTGGCTTTGACTGTGTGTGGATGGCTGGCTGTGTGTGTGTGTGGCTGGCTGTGTTTGTGGCTGGCTTTGTGTGTGTGGCAGGCTGTGTGGTTGGCTGTGTGTGGCTGGCTATGTTGCTGGCTGTGTGTCTGTGTATGGCAGGCTTTGGCTGTCTATATGTGGCTGGCTGTGGCTGTGTGGCTGGCTGCGTCTGTTGCTGGTTGTGTGGCTGGCTTTGGCTGTGTGTGGCTGTCTATGTGGCTGGCTGCGTCTGTGTGTGGCTGGCTGTGGCTGTCTATTTGGCTGGCTGTGTGGCTGGTGGCTGTCCATGTGGTTGGCTGTATGTGTGTGGCTGTATGTGTGTGGCTGTATGTGGGTGGCTGGCTGTGTGTATGTGGCTGTGTGTGTGTGGCTGTCCATGTGACTGGCTGTGTGTGGCTGGCTGTATGTCTTTGTGTGGTTGGCTGAGGCTGTGTGGCTGTCTGAGGCTGTGTGTGTGGCTGGCTGTGTGTGTATGTGGCTGACCACTGCAACCCCACAATCCTGAGAAATGGAGCTTTGAAGAGCACCATGTAAATGGAGCTGTGGTTGATTATTCCTTTTGCTGCATCATTCACATGTGGCTCTTCAAATAACTCTTTTAAGAAAGTGGTGAGGTTCATGACAACGTAAAAGCAACATTTACGGATCGGGGCTGATGGGTTATATAGTGTGTGGGCTGGTGTGGCTTGTTTTCCAGCGCTGCTTTTTGGTCCCAGTCCGGCCCTGGTGATAACCATAGAGCGAAAGGGGACATGGAGCCTTAGAGAACATCCACACATCTAGACGATGGGGGGGGAAAGTAAGTTATAAAAAGCATTTTTTTCAATTATTAACTACACTATTAGGTCAGACAGGGATGCTTAGGGTGTACCAGGAAGCTGCAGGGACAGATAGTGATAGGTTTGGGGACATAAAGTAGCTGACAGGTTCCCTTTAAGCAGTTAAGAAAGTAAATTTCTGTTTTTATGGGATCCTCAGCATTTTGTAAATATTAGAATCACTGAGCATATTAGTAATCTGCTTTTCGTATAAACCCACATCTATTAGTTGTCTCATCTGTATTTTAATGGCTTTTCTGGTGAGTTTTTTCTTATTTATTTCTTACCCAAGTGGTGTCCACTTATGTGGATAATTTTTCATAGAACAACTCAATATCTATTTACGAGGACAAGGGAAGCCTATGCACACTGTTAGGCTGGCTTCACATTTGCGTTTGTGTCTGCATACTGATGGCATGCAGACACAAACGCAGTGTAAAGCAGGGTCTTTTTTTGTGTCCGCGGCGGAGAATGTCCGCCTGCGGACACATCAATGTGGAGCCCGGGCAGCCAATCGGCATTGTCTGGGGGCGGGCTGGAGGCGGAGATCAGCGCCGGAGATCTCCTCCTCCCGGCCGCCAGTAAGCTCCGGGACCTGTCAGCGGGGTTAAACAGCTGATTTGACAGCTGTTTGAATCTCCCGCGCCGACACCGAGAGGAGATGTCGGCGTGGGAAGATTCAAACAGCTGTCACATCAGCTGTTTCTCCCCGTCGACACCGCTAGGAGCTTACCGGCGGCGGGGCGGAGGAGATCATGAGAGGCTCAGCTGATCTCCCGGTGGCCGTCGGTGATCTCCTGTGACATCACCGGCGGCCACCGGGAGAGATTTCAATGGGTCCGCAGCGTTCTCCTGCATTTTCAAGCGCAGAACACTGTGGACCCATTGACGCCAATGCATTGTTTGTGCGCTTGCGGGCGCTTGTAGATTAAACAAGCGCCCGTGAACGCACAGAAAATGCAACATGATGCGTTCGGAGTGCGCTCAGAGGGTGCACAAATTATGCGCATCTGAACGCAAACACAACCGAACGCAGCCAAACGCAGGCACATGCGTTCCCATGTTAAACATAGGAACGCATGTGCGCAAGCGTTTGGCTGCATTCGGTGCGCTGCGCTCCGAACGCCAGTGTGAAGCCAGCTTTACAGATCGTTCAATGCACACCGGGAGCAGGGTTGGCCTGTATAAACAGGTTATTAACTAGCAAAAGAAGCAATTGATTGCTTGTCATTTAGTGCCCAGGGGCAGCCTGTGTTGGCAGACCCTAAGTTGCTGTCCACTGCCTGATGTCAAGTGTAATCCATTTTTAGAAGTAGATACTCCACTATATTGTCATGCTGAGTGTAGGGAGGTACCCAGCACAGGACAACGAAGGGGGGAAAAGGAGTCTCTGATGCTAAGGGTAAATGGTAGCTGGTGACCCCTAGAAAAACTAGCACTGACACCTGTCTCCCCTAATAACCCAATACAGCAATACCTCTTCCCTGTCTGTCCCTCAACAAAGTTTAAATAGGGATCAGAAAGGGTGAACACTGCTAACAACTAAGGGAAAACTCCAAGGAGACAAACAAAGGGGAGAGGTAGGCACAATTAGCTGAATGACGAAAAAGATAGCAAACACTGAAAATCCATTATGCACTGCAAAGACAGGAAGCAACACCACCTCCAAACACACTATCAACAGCAATGCATCATGGGAGCTGAAGAGTGTAAATAGAGACAGCTGAAAGGTTGACAGGTAGGAGACTTGTTGGGGCCTAGTGACCTCCAGCTATCATCAAGCAGAAATACCACGTGAAGTTAGAGAACAGCAGTTCAGGATTTTGGCTGCTTGGCCAGACACTGATACATGTGTGGACAGGCTCCTGATACACCCATGTCACATAGAATACATAAAGATATAACAGAGAGATGGGTTTTCAGATTGGGGCAAGCAAACCATTGAACAACTGTAATAGGCATGAATTCCAGTAAGTGTGAGAATAGGAAGTTCCAGGACCTATAGTACTGCCAAAATACTGATGTAGAGGAACCCCCTGCTCAAAAAAAAGAGTAGATGGAAAAGATAGGCTTATCAGACTGGTTAGACTTATCTTTATTTTCAATATGCAATGGAAAAAACAACCTTTCAGTTTACTATACATTTATATCTGTGATATCCAGTCGTCTAGGACAGTAAAGTCACAGCTCTCTAGCACAACATTGGTTATGATGACGGCTGACCTCACTTTGACTCTCCAAGAAGAGGAACATGAAGCTTAAATAAGACATAGAAAGCCATAGCTCGTCTAGACTGCTGACTTTAATCTGTTCTTGGCCTCACCACAGTCGCTTTGCGTGATGAAGATGTTTGATCATAGCTAATGGGTACATGGAATACCTTCATTATAATAATGGGATTTGGATTGTTTCCACTAAAGAACATGGAATAAAATCTTCAAATGTCTATAAGCTGTAAATAAAATAAAAATGCCGTTCCCAACATGAAAGCAATAATGTACCCTGTATGAGGATGCCAGGCTCCAATGTCAGGATCACCTGGGGCTGTACAGAGTGGTCCTTTGGCCTGGTTAGTGGACTATAATGCATTGTCTAGACATTTTTATTATCTGGTAATACTGATCGGGATTACATATCTTTGTTGTTATTATTTGTGGACCCTTTATTGATATACTTGATTAAGAATGTGAACATTAAACATACCAATGGGGTCTTTTGTTCTACTGTGATAAAGATGATCTCTTTACAGGGAACCCTCTAAGTATAGGAATTAATTCATATCAGCATGTTGTCTCTTGGCAGCATTGCTAACATTACATTGTTTTTCTTTATTTTTCTAAAAAGCGTTTTTGTGGTTTCTCGTATCAGTGGTCTCTCTTCATCACATACTATAGACAACTGAATCTCATATCTTGAATACCTGCTGATTACTACAGCATGAAAGGTTCCCTTACTAGGTGCGGCTGGGCCTAGTACTGTAACTCAGTTGCATTCAAATGTGAGTGAATGGCAAAAAAAATTGATGCAACTAAGTTGATACCTGAGAAGAAAATTGGTAAATTTTTCTTGCACATTAATTTGTGAATACAGCCTAAAGGATATTGTATTGCTCGTAAGGGCAAGCTTGGGGGATTGGACCCATGGGCTGCGTTACCAATCTTGACCTGGAGGGGCGTAACTAAGTGGCTATCTCATCTTCACTAGAGCCTCTGATGGTGGGGTAAGACTTGTGCTGGAAGGTAGCCATCAGGTACTACTCTTGGGGATCTCGGTACCTCGACAGTTGGCTCCAAAAAGTTTGGGAATGCTGGCAGGTTCAGTCCCTGCTGGGGGTAGGTGCAAACTAGATGGCTGGTAGAGCAGGTGCTGTAGGTATGGCAGCAGGGCTGGTTCAGGCTGATACAGTGAGTATGGCAGCAGGGCAGGTTCAGGCTAATAGAGTAGGTGCAACAGCAGATTTGATTCAGGCTGACGCTGTCGGTATGGCAGCAGGGCTGTTTTAGGCTGATGCATTTTGTACGGCAGCAGGGCTGGTTTAGGCTGGTACAGTGGATATGGCAGCAGGTATGGTTAGGTGGTTATGTGAGCTGGGCTGGATCAGGTTGATGCAGTAGTTACAGCAACAGATCTAATTCAGACTGATGCAGTGGTTACGGCAGCAGAACTGGTTCAGGCTGATGCAGTGGGTATGGCAGCAGAGCTGGTTTGGGCTGAAGCAGTGAATATGGTAGCAGGGCTGGTTCAGGCTGGTACAGTGGGTATGGCAGCTGGGCTAGTTCAGTCTGATACACTCAGTACGGCAGCAGGGCTGGTCCTGGCTGATGCAGAGAGTGTAGAGTGTAGCGCCCAGGCTTTGGGGTACTCGGGTGTCAGTGGCAGGTACTCCTGTTGTCACGTGGAATGGCAGCCGCACCTGACCCCATGTCCTGGGGTTTCTTTTGAAAAGGGGGGTGATATTTACAGGGGACTATTTACAAGGTTTGTTGTCATGACGCCACCTGTAGTTTCTGGTGATTTGCACCAGCGCCGCCACAGTCCGACCAGAGGAAGATGGTATCGCGGCTAGGATGGTGAAGTCCTCATAGGTAGGACTGGACGTCGGGGCAGCATTCCTGCAAAGAAAACAAGTTCATGCAAAGAAAGTAAGCTGAGTCCAAAGTCACTGTTCCTCCGGGTACTTAACTGGCATTTGTATTAGTTGCATATAAAGTTACAGTGCTGTACTCCTGATGGTGTGAGGACAGGTAGCTGAACGGGTCGCTGCAGGCAAATCTTAGGTTTATGGTGGTGTGGTGGACCCTTGGTGTGTGCCTTTCCTGCTTCCCAGTGGTAGTGTGAAGTCATGGTTCCTTAAAGCCAACCTGACCTCCTTCTTCTCTCTCCTTTGCTCTCGTCGGATAACCTCTGCTGGCTGACCGCTGAACCATCAAGCAGTGCCTGGTACCCTCTTTTGGCCGCTCAGGTGCCCGGGAGACGTGTAACTTCGCTGGTCTCCGGATTTTCTGTGGTCCTAAAGTATCCCACAGGTGCGGGCTCTGGTGCCCGGTAAGCTTTTCGGGACTGAACCTCCTCAAGTTCTTTCTAACTCCTTCTGGCTGTCTGCTCCTGGGATCTGTCCTCAAGCCCTCTCCTTCTCTTTCATCTCTCCTGGTCCCTCGGCCAAGAGATCCTAAGCACTCGCACTTAGAGGCAAAGAACTTCTTGTTCCCCCTAGAGGTGGTTTTACTCCCCTCCCGGGTAACCTCCCACCGTGTGATCTAGTGTGGGGTGCTGGTTAATGGGTTCCACCCACCATCCTATGATCCACCCGCAGCTGGAGTATCTGCACCTCTTTTATGGATGCAGTACCCTCTGTGACGCCTGCTTGGTGGGGCGCCACATACCCCCTTGATGGAATATACTCGTCTGCAGTATCAGTACCTGTTTACCGGCAGTGAAAAACATTTTATATTCATCAACGTTAACGAGTAACGATATACATTCAAGCATTCTTGGTTTTCTTCCTATTACTAGGAGGCACATTACTTGGAACGTTACACATTATATATATAACATAATATATATAAATATAACAAACTTTGCAGTAGTTGGTTACTAGACCTCACAGTCCTCGAATCAAGTTCTTACTCTCCGGTTGTATAACTGCTTATAAGACATTATTAACTCGGCCCAACGGGGACCGGTACTAACTATGCGGGCCCAGTGGTAATGTATTGTCCAGCACAGTCCACACAGCAATGTGTCTCTAGGCATAGAAAGTGCCTTAAATACTTTGTACCTCTGAGCCACAGGCTGAGAAGCACTTCCAGGTAGGGCATGCTGGTCCTCTAAGTAAATAGGCTGTCATGCACGACGTAAGCACACTCACAGAAGACCTATGCAGTGTGTGCAGGCCCTGGGAGACGGAGTTAGGAGCTGGACCCCGGGAAGACGCAGCGCCCCCTAGGTGGGAGAGTACGCTGATTACACCAATCTCCCTGCTGCGGAGACGCAGATGAGATGCTGCACAAAAATGAGTAAAAAATATCTTCATGACAAAAAAAACCCTTTAAGAATTTACAACAAATCCATAGGATGCGTCATATGAGAAATAAACCTATTAAGCATTTTATGATGCGTCCCAGGGTCGTGGGTACTTGGAACCTGCTGCGGTGTTTCTGTGGAGTCAAAGTGGTTGTGATCCGGCTCCGTGACCCTGGGGTCAGTGTTAAAGAGTTTTTGGGGAATAGGGTGGTTTAAAAGGAATGTTATTCATGACGCCACCTGTGGTTTGTGGCTATGAGTAGCCACCACTGCTGCAGAACCTCTGGAGACGATGGCTGGCAGGTAGGATGGATTGGCTCCCCATAGGTGGAACGGATTCCCAGGGCAGTGATGTTGCAAGGTGTAGGGTGCAGGATGGAGGGTGCGCATTAACAGACAGACTCGCGTTTTGTTGGTTCCTCGAATCTTCTCTGGCAATACCAATTCAGCCACAGGTGATGTTTCTGTGAGTCTGTGTAACCTAGAAGCAACTTGGGGTTTCCCTCACCCTGCAAGTTCTGAGGCCTCCCTGCTGAGCTTTCCCTTGTGGATCCCTGCTGCTGCTTAAGCTGAGCTGTGGCCTTTCTCTTTCTCCTGCTTGTGCCATTATGACAGGCAGCTCGAGTCCTTCATTAGCCCCACGTCACGGGCGGCTGCTCCTGGGCTCTTAACGTTGCCTCCAGGCACTTGGTGTGGATGGGGAACTTGGACTTCCCCACCCTGCGGTATTGGCTGCCGGGTCGTTAGGCCTTGCATAGCCTCGGACTGGTGTCCGTTTCTTGTCGCTTACTCCTCTGGGGTGAGCTTGATACTGCTCTGCTCCCCAGGCTCTCCTCAACTTCCTGAGACCCTTGCCTTAGATCCCTTAGGTAGGCTTAGCTATCCTGGAATGAGCTCAGCACTGCTCAAGTCCACAGGATGTCTTCCTCAGTACTGCTCCTTACTGAACTGACTAACTCCACCCCAGACCAGAATTTATAGGGGAGCTGCCCTGAAACCGTGTTTTAGATCTCCCCCTTCAGGCCTGGTGGCAGAAAGGTGTTGGTTTTGCCTGGTGTGAATTCCCTCTGTTACTCTCAGGTATGGCAATACCCCCGAGGGAGATAATGACATAGTGGAATCAAACTCTGGGGTGCCACAATTATATTATCTATTTGAACACTTGACATTATTTTTCCATTTTTTGTACTTCAACATTGAGTCAGATATATTTAAGCCTCAAGTCTGTCCTCAGATAATAGCCACACCAATATAAAGAATGTACAGACAGGATGGCCCATAAATGCATCTGGTTATATCTTACTTCAGATGCTGAGTTCGCACAAATATACGTGTTCATGATGTCCCCTACTAATGTCTTACTGTGACAATTGCAGAAATGAGTTCTTCTTCTAACCTCTAAGGCAGGGGTCCCCAACTCTAGGCCTTCGAGGCCGCCAACAGTGCAACTTTTCAGGATTTCCTTAGGACTGCACAGGGATCATCACCAGTGCAGATGATCACATTAGCACCTGTGCAATACTAAGAAATTCAGGGAAGGAAGGTGTGCTGCGGTCCGCGCTGCCAGATTCATCAAAGAAGACCCAAGACAAAGTTCTGCTTCAAACCTTCTTTTATTCTCCTCCTACGCGTTTCAGTGCCCACCTGGCACCTTCATCAGGGAGGTGCCAGGTGGGCACTGAAATGCGTAGGAGGAGAATAAAAGAAGGTTTGAAGCAGAACTTCATCTTGGGTCTTCTTTGATGAATCTGGCAGCGCGGACCGCAGCACACCTTCCTTCCCTGAATTTCTTGGTACAACCCCACGTGAGTGGAGCCGGTGGAGGTCCAGCAGCAGCCATCAGGATATTATCCTGTACGCCTTCAAGCCAGTTGTGGGTCACACAACTGGAGTAGGTGAGTGAATTGCCTTTTTCACCACTAAACGAATCAGTGTCTAGTGATAAGGGCACTATTGCGCCTCTTGTCCCCCTCCCCTCTCTTTTATCACATGTGCAATACTAAGGAAATCCTGAATACCTGCACTGTTGGCGGCCCTCGAGGCCTGGAGCTGGGGACCTCTGCTCTAAGCCAATTTCCACAATCCATGATTGGAGAAAAATAGATGGTTAACGTCCTGATTTATCATTTGCAGTTTAAGTATCTTTTTATTGTCTTGTGATTTTTGTTTGTTTTCTTCTACATGAAATTCATTAATAAAGTGCATGCAGTTCAAGAATTTGTAACAAAATCAAAACTGTTCTTTATTTTTGTCTTTAATTTTTTTTTTTTGCAACATTTTCGAACAAAAAGTCGCATAATTCTTTAAAACTTAAAATAAAAAATCTGCCAGAAACCTCACTTCAGCCTTGGACCGGGGCGAGATGCGCCTCAAAAATGTGACTTTTGAAAAAGTTACATCTCTGGATAAGCAAAGTTGTCAAGGACAAATTATAAAAAACCAAACAAAAAAAATTTGGTCAATTTATCATTTGTGGGTTTTTTTTGGTCTTGTATTTATTGCCAAATTTTTATGATAACAACTTTTAAGGGGGGTTTCAAATTTGCGTTTGCATACGTTACGTCGGCATGCGTCCCAGTGTTTCTGCCTATGGATCCGCACTGCGTCCCTATGTTTAACATGTGGACGTATGGTGGATGCGTTGGCATCTGGACACTTGCATTTGCGTCAGGTTTCATATTTTCTCTGCCGGTCACAAACGCAACTTGCTGCAAAATTTGTCGATTTGAGGCTGCATGATTTATATGCATGCATCCTGAATTGGACAAAGATTACATGGACTTTAATGGTGTAGCATTGAAATCTGGGTGACAGCGCTAGTAAACGGACAGGCCAATATAATATTCTCTCTCATGATTTTATTGGTTTCTATGGGTATTTTTCAGCCTACAGATCTGTAGTAAATCTGCAGTGCTGACATGCTTCAGTATCCATTCGGTCATCCATCTGCGTTTCTACACGCATACTGATGCGTACCGAATGATTGTGTGGCGCCCTGCTCACACAGGTAGTCACAGACTTCTCTAATGCACAGTTGGGTTTCCACAGCAGGTACCTACTACATACAACACCTTCCACCCCGTCACAGTAGTAGGAGCCCAACTTGCTGCCCTTAGGGAAGATCTCCTATAAATACTGCTGCTGGGGGAGGAGTTAGTCAGAGTGTGGAGACGCTAGGAGAGCTGCGAAGACGTCCTGGTGATTGGTGCTGCGGTTAGGCCCGACCCAGTGACCTGGAGTGGCCCATCCACGTCCCGCAAGCCTGAGTGGGACTGAAGGCAAGGAATAGAACAGAAAGGGAGTGAGGAACTTGAGGGAGTTCATCCAAAGCGAACCTCCGGATATTGGGGATCCGCACCACAGAAAATCCTGTCGCACCGTGGAGGCTTCGGCTACCCGGTTTCCTATGTGGGTCAAGAGAGGGAGCCAGACACAGCAGGGCAACACCGCAGTGATCAGAGAAGGTAACCCGGAGACCGCACAGGAGGAAAGAAAGACACTACAGTCTGGAAGAGAGAGGAGGCGAGTCTGGCTGCAAGCAGGCTGTGCTTCTAACACCATTACAGAGCAGAGGAGGACTTATACCCACTTGCTGTGGGGACCCATTGTGCAACCCGTCCACCCGTCAGTGCCCTGGACCATTTTACCTGCTAACCATCAGTAAAAGGTAAAAGAGACTTTGCTGTGTGCGTGTATCCTTCTTCTCCGCTCCCAGTATCCTTCATAGACTGTTCCAACACTCCCTATACAATCCCCGCTCCACTCCAAGCTGCCCCTTCTCACTACGCTGCCCCGGAAGTCCCAGTCCTACCTGTGGAGGACTACACCATCCTAGCCGCGATACCATCTACCTCCGGTGGGCTATGGCGGCGCTGGTGCAAATCACCAGGAACTACAGGTGGCGTCACGACAACAAACTGTATATAATCCCCTGGAAATATCACCCCTTTTCAAAGATAGGCCCAGGACACGGGATCAGGCGCGGCCGCCATTCCCCGTGACACAGCAGACGCTACCCCTGAAGCCTGACATCCGAGTACCCCAAAGCCTGGGCTCGACAATAGTGTGAAAGCAGCCTAAATGGGGCACATGATTCCTCAATTTTGCAGTCAGAAATCTTCTCTTAATCTGTCTTTTACCCCTTCACAACCTATGATAAATAGGAATGTCATATGCAGGGCCGGTCTGTGCAAATTTGCCCTTTGGTGCCCCCACCCAAATGAAGATTTGTTTTTCATCTGATTTGCAGAGCAACCTTACCTATTCAAATGAATGGGTCTGTGGGAAAAATGGACAGCACTTTGAAGCATCTGTGTTATTCTAGTGCAGTTGTCTTTTTCTTACTGTCCAACTGGTGCAAGAAGTTTGGAAACGTATATTTTGTTCTCTCTTTATGAGAAAAAAGGGATTCCGCAACTGATAAAAATAAACCATCAGTTTTTTCTCACATGTAAAAAAATTAGACAACACCGTTGTTGTAAGGAAGAAAATAATGGTCTTGCGCACCCTTCCCAGATCTAAAACGGAGTCTTTGCCCCCACTCCAGTGTCTGTTGTCCTCTGCAGCTCTATCATCACATTGACAAAGCCCCCAATCACTGAGCTCGTTAGCGCTGCCCGTGTAAAGGACAGGAGAAGTTGAGCTCACTGATTGGCTGCAATGCTGATGAACTGATATCAGCATTGATGACAATGGGCACTGGACCAATGACAGAGACTTATAGCTGGACTGAAAGTGATTGAATATAGCGTGTTTTCAGTTGTTTTTATTTTTGTACAACAAACTGCAACTGGAAACACAACTTTTCTAAAAAAAAAAAAAACCCTGCCTAACTTCTTATACATATTAGAGAGCTGTCTGCCAAAGCTAACTGCTTTCTCCCATTGCACCTCCATACACAAATATTTTGCTCAGCCAAGTACTCCTCAATTATGTTTACAACTATAGAGTCGCACCCTAGCAGGGATTCAGGAACTTCGTGGTGATCTCTCGCACACAGCCTGCCCCCCATATTACACACACCCTCCCCCCACATCTCACACATTCTGTCCCCCCACAACTCAAACACTCTGCACCCTACATCTCACACAGCTTTCAGCCCCACATCACACAGCCTGCACCCCCACATCACACAGCATGCACCCCTGTATCTCACACATCCTGTACCCCACATAACACAGCCTGTACCCCACATCACACAGACTGCACCTGTGGTGCCCCTGTGACCAGGGTGGCCACATAGGGAACTGCAGCCAGGCAGATAGATAGACAGTTTGTGCACCAAACACCCTCACAGCACACATACCCACTAGAGGCAGCCCAGGACTCTAGGCGGGCAAGGGGTGGTGGGCTAAGAGGAAAGTGGGTGGGAAGGAAGGTAGATCAAGTGACAGAGTGCACAAATAGAGGAGAATGAGGAGGAAGGAGTTAGTAGGCCGAAGTAGGCTGAGAAGTAAAGACGAGTAGGCCAGAGTGAGCCAAGCAGACAAGAACAGAAAGACAGTGACACTTCCCAGAGGGATTGGGCTCCCTGGGGATGCAGAAGCCACAGAGTCACAGAAACCATGGAGAGAAAGCTCGTCCATAGCCGTCATCCCCAGGAAGTGTGAGGACAGAGACTGAACCGGTATCATCGGGTCCGAGGAACACGGCAGCACTGACTAACTACAGGCAGAGTAGTTTTCCCTGATTTATGCTGGAATCACACGGGTTAGATGGAGCCTGGTAACATCTTGGAAGATAGAGTTACTGCAGGCTGGGCATAGACCAGAGTGTCGGCTCTGAGGGGTACTGACGTTCCACACCGGCTTCCCAGACAAACCGATGGAGAGCTCTAATTCCAGGTTGGTGTTCCCACAACAGGGTTGGAGGCACAGCAGCAACCACGGGGACCCACAAGGGGCCGAGTGACAGCCTGGCTGCAGAGGATTCAAGTGTCCAGAGTTAGCTGAACTGTGTTGAGAACTGTACTGTGAATTGCTGTGAACTGCTTGAAGAACTTACAAGTAAACCCGGTAAACCCTGCCTTAGTGTCGGTGTCTGATTCCAGGTATACAGAACTGTTACTGTACTTCCTACCCTGCCAGGAGCAGCCCGACTTGCGGCAGGCTCATGCATCCTGCTGCAGCCCATCCATCCCTCCATCCTCCTGGCAGACCTGCGCTGCAGTCGTGGTCCCATCATTGACCACAACCCATGGGTGGGGTCACGACGAACTTATCTTTGTAAATACCCCTTTAGTTGTGAGAACCCGGGACACGGTCCGGACCAGGACCTTCGTGACATCCCCCCGAGTAGCCTGTCCCAGTGGGCTCCACACACCCCACATCACAGCCTGTAGCCAAACATCACACAGCCCACATCTCACTTCCTGTAATCCACATTACACAGCCTGCACCCCTGTACCTCACACAGCCTGTACCCCACATCACATGGCTTGTGCCCCCATGTTCTGTACCCAGATCACACATCCTGTGCCCCCCACATCTCACACAGCCTGCACCCCCACATCACACAGCTTGCACCCCTGTATCTCACACAGCCTGTACCCCACATAACACAGTCTGTACCCCACATCTCACAGCCTGCACCACACATCACCCAACCTGTACCCCACATCACACAGCCCATACCCCCACATCACACAGCCCACACCCTGCACCCCACATCACACAGCCTGCACCCCTGTACCTCACACAGCCTGTACTCCACATCACAGAGCCTGTACCCCCACATCACACAGCCTTCACCCTTGTACCTCACACAGCCTGTACTACACATCACACAACCTGAACCCCTGTAACTCACACAGCCTGTACCCCCACATCACACAGCTCACATCTCACATCATGTGCACAGCCTGTATCCCACATCATATTGCTTGTATGTTCTATACCGACATCACACATCCTGTACCCCCACATCTCACACAGCCTGCACCCCAAATCACACAGCCTGCACCCCCGTATCTCATACAGCCTGCACACCCATATCTCACACAACTTGAACCCCACATCACAGTCTGTACCCCATATCTCACAACCTGCACCCCCACATCACCCAGCCTATACCCCACATCACACATCCTGTACCCCCACATCACACATCTTGTACCCCTACATCACAGAGCGCACATCTCACATCCTATACTCCACATCATACAGCCTGCACTCCATTATCTCATACAACCTGTACCCCACATCACAGTCTGTACCCCATATCTTACAGCCTGCACCCCCACATCACCCAGCCTATACCCCCACATCACACATCCAGCATCCCCACATCTCACAGCCTGCACCTATGTATCTCACACAGCCTGCACCGCCATATCACACAGCCTGCACCCCCATATCTCACAGCCTGTACCCTACATCACACAGCTTGCATCCCTGTGCCTCACACAGCCTGTACTCCACATCACACAGCCTGCATCCCTGTACCTCACACAGCCAGTACTTCACATCACACAGCCTGCATCCCTGTACCTCACACAGCCTGTACCCTATATCACACAGCCTGTACCCCTCATCATACAGCCTGTACCCCACATCACACAGCATGTACCCCTCATCACACAGCCTGTACCCCACATTACACAGCCTGTACTCCTCATCACACAGCCTGTACCCCTCATCATACAGCCTGTACCCAACATCACACAGCCTGTACCCCTCTCACACAGCCTGTACCCCTCATCATACAGCCTGTACTGTACCCCTCATCACACAGCCTGTACCCCTCATCATATAGCCTGTACCCCACATCACACAGCCTGTACCCCTCAGCACACAGCCTGTACCCCACATTACACAGCCTGTACCCCTCATCACACAGTCTGAACCCCACATCACACAGTCTGGACCCTCATCACACAGCCTCTATCCACACCACATATTTTGTACCTCATACAACCTGTACCCCACATCACAGTCTGTACCCCATATCTTACAGCCTGCACCCCCACATCACCCAGCCTATACCCCCACTCACACATCCAGCATCCCCACATCTCACAGCCTGCACCCATGTATCTCACACAGCCTGCACCGCCATATCACACAGCCTGCACCCCCATATCTCACAGCCTGTACCCTACATCACACAGCTTGCATCCCTGTGCCTCTCACAGCCTGTACCCTACATCACACAGCTTGCATCCCTGTGCCTCACACAGCCTGTACTCCACATCACACAGCCTGCATCCCTGTACCTCACACAGCCAGTACTTCACATCACACAGCCTGCATCCCTGTACCTCACACAGCCTGTACCCTATATCACACAGCCTGTACCCCTCATCATACAGCCTGTACCCCACATCACACAGCATGTACCCCTCATCACACAGCCTGTACCCCACATTACACAGCCTGTACTCCTCATCACACAGCCTGTACCCCTCATCATACAGCCTGTACCCAACATCACACAGCCTGTACCCCTCTCACACAGCCTGTACCCCTCATCATACAGCCTGTACTGTACCCCTCATCACACAGCCTGTACCCCTCATCATATAGCCTGTACCCACATCACACAGCCTGTACCCCTCAGCACACAGCCTGTACCCCACATTACACAGCCTGTACCCCTCATCACACAGTCTGAACCCCACATCACACAGTCTGGACCCCTCATCACACAGCCTCTATCCACACCACATATTTTGTACCTCACATCTCCTATCTTATCTCATTACCTGTTACACAAGTCTCCGTCTCCTCCAGCTTTTCCCTTACAGCCTGTTACTTCCAGACAGTAAAACTATGTTTCCTCCCACATGGGTCACATGGTCATGATGTCATCGCAGGTCCTGCACCACCACCACCAGCACTGTATATTCAGTCTGGGCAGGAGCTGATTGTTGCCCTCTGCCCCTGCAGCATGCAGGCAGCATAGTCCCTGAAGGAGAATAAGTTTCTTATCCCACACAACTCTCCGGAGAGCAGAGGAACAGTCAGGGACGCAGCAGACCTGCAGTGAAGTGGAGCAGAAAGTTAAACTGACTTTCTCTCCCTGCAGCGCTCCCTGGTGGCCAGCGACCTGTGCGACCGCTCCACATGCACATCGGTAAGTCCGGCTATTGTCATAGGTCACCTCCCTCTCTTTGATTCGAGCTCACGTGCTGAACTCCCATCGTCCCCCACACCTGTCAGATGATCTGATCAGCTGACATGTGAAACTAACAGCACCGATTGGATCAGGGATCAGATCCGCACTGTTAACCCTTTGGATCGCGCTGTCAATCACTGACAGCGTGATTCAAAGCACCGCCGCGGGGATCACCTATTCCCTAATGGAATCAGTGGCCCTGTGATACGATCACAGGGCCTCGATGGTTTCCTTGACAGCCCGGAGTCCTATGATGCGGTCATAGATCACTTCCTCTGGATGCCCTGGGTGTGCTGGTATCCACAGAAAGAGATCATTTCTCCTGTTCACAGACGTGCAGCAGCACGGGTATGAACAACAGAGGCAATTGCACTGTCCAGTGATAAGGTCCCCTAGGGGGCAGTGTAAAATAAAGTAAAAGTTAAAAAAGTTTTTAAACATGAAAAAACCCCATAAAAGTTCTAATCAACCCCCCAAAAAAAACACATATTTTTTGTCACCAAATTTAAAAATGCCCGATCTAGCAAAATACATAATAAATTAATCAGATCTGTAAATTGTGTAAGAGAAAAAAAAGTAAAAAAGCTAAAATTACATTTTTTTGGTCACCGCACCATTGCAATAAAATGCGATAGCAGGCAATCAAAACATCACATCTACCCAAAAAACAGTATCATTAGAAACATCAGCTCAATACGCAAAAAACAAGCCGTCACACAGCCCCAGATCCCGAAAAATGACTGCGGTACGGGTCATGGAATATGGCAATAATGGAGCAATTCTTTTTCTTTAAAAACATCTGGATTTTTTCACCACTTAGATAACAGTAAAAGTATACATGTTTGGTATCTATGAACTCGTACCACCCCAAGGCATCATACTGACATGTCAGTTTTACTATATAATAAACATGGGGAATAAACCCTTCCCCCCAAACAATCATGTAATTGCACTTTTTTTTGCAATTTCTCCGCATTTGGATTTTTTTCCCCGTTTTCCAGTGCACTATAGGGTAAAATAAATGATGCCATTCAAAAGTACAACTCATCCTGCAAAAAATAGCCTCATATGTCTATATTAAAGGAAAACTAAAAAAGGTATGGCTCTTGGAAGGAGAGAAGGAGCGGAAAAAACAAAAAATCCCCTGGGAGTGAAGTGAAGAAAAATGTACATGTTTTAGAAAAATATCTCACATACATACCCCATGAACATTTCTACATTTTTTGACATAACAACCACAAACTTAAATGTATTTTATTGTGATTTTAGGTTTTATGTGATACCAACACTAAGTATGAACATATGTAACACACTAAAAGTTAACGAAAAAAAACTGGTGCAAATGCAATAAAGAGTCAGGCTCTTAAGGTACCGTCACACAGGGACATATCGCCGGCAATGTTGCCGGGGATCGCGGGAGCGCGCATCCCTGACAACATCGCCGGGGAGCTGTCAGACGGAGCAACTTACCGGCGATGTCGCCGGCTAGTTGCCGCGGCTACCGCTCGCTGGGTTGCCAGCAACCCAGCGAGCGATAACCCGCAATGTTGGAGATAGGCGGAATCGCCCGTAACATTGCGGGTTGCCGCGTTACACAGGGCGATCAGGCAGGATCGCCTGAGCAACATCGCCAGATTTCCCAACATTGTTGGGAAACCTGGCGATGTGACTCAGGCCATTCATCGCCTGATTATCGTCCTGTCACACGCGGCAAATCGCCGGCGATGTCGCCGCAACCTGGCCACGCCCCTCAGTTGCCGGCAACATCGCCGGCGATATCTCCCCGTATGACGGGCCCTTAAGAGAATAAGATGCAATACTGAAGCCAATAATAAATAGCAATTTACTCCAGAAATCTGTACAAACAACCATGATGAATCAGGGCCTGAGTGCTTCTGGCTGGAATCAGACATACAGTTTTTAATGCAGTTTTCTCAGCCAAATACAATAGAGAGAATTATCAGTTGTCCCTTATACTTTTCCCTCTTGCAGTATCCACTTGAGTATTTGGCTCAGAAATTTAGAATAAGTGCAAATGTGATTCCAGCCTGTCTATTCAGACTGAGAGAACAGATAATTTCAAATGCTCTACTGCCTCCTAGAGGTGGATTCCTAAAATAACAATTAGGCCAAGTTACAACCATATTTTCGGTTCAAGTGCTGCCCGTGAAAAAATAAACATGGACATCACAAAAACCAATGTTATTCAATGAGGGCAAAGATCAATATGTTTTGTTTCACAGACTGAATCGGTATGTGAAAAAAAAATTGCAACCGTGTTGAGTGTCTCATGGCTTTATGTTACCTCCGGGATCTGGGTTAAAGGGGAACTCTGGGGGAGATAGTGGATCACCCGCCAGTGATCAGTGGGCAGTGGAACACTCAGAACTGGGCCTTTAGTTCTCTTGGGGATGTCACAGTAGCTCACCCGGTTCTGTGTCCCCCGGCAGTGTAGTTAAATGGGGAAATAGTTTATAAGGGGAATTGAATTGCGACGCCACCCGTGGTTTTCGGCAATTATATGGATGGCCGACGCTGCAGCTCAGTTCCACTGGGGCGGTTGGTGGTGCAGCAGAGTTGTCGCTCTCTACGTGTAGAGCGTGGCCCCAGGGCAGTTATAAGTTCAATGCAGATGATATTAATCTAGTGCAGGGCAGGTGATGCAGTAAATAATTCTAGGACACAGCAGTGTGCAATTTCCACAGTTTATTCACAGTTCTTGGTGTCAACAAGCAGCCGGGTGCTGTGTCCTCCGAGCCAGGAATCCAGCCACTCCCAGGTAGATTGGTGGCACTTGACTAGTACCCCCTTTTTATGTACCTCACTGGGTCATCTTCCCGGTGCTAGCTCGCTCCCTCCTGCCCGAAACTTCACACTCAGTGTCCCAATCCAGTGGCCTCGGACCCTCACAGGCAAGTTCCTTTGAGTCCTTGGCCCTATGCGGCCACCTTTTCAGCTATTAAAGCGAACCTGTCACCCCCTCCAGGCATCTAAAGATAACATAGCCACCTTCTGCAGCACTAGGGCTGCATTCTGACAAGGTGTCTATAGCATTTATGCTCCCTTGATTCACTGAAATAAAGACTTATATAAAATCTGTTTCAAACCTGATCCAAGACCGGGAGGCGGGTTTTCAAGCATCTATCTCCTTCCTCTGTGGTGTCAGTCATCCCTCTCTGCTCTCTGTGCACCACCTCCAGGGCCATCTCCCTGCATTACAGAGCTTTGTCAGCTCTGCTACAACATAGAGCTGCTGTTATAGGAGACCCCACAGTAGTAAATCTAGCAGGAGGATCCTTAGCAGACAAAGCACTACCTGCTACGTAGCAGCCCCTGAGCTGAGCAGTTTTCACTTTCAGTTTCTTGTACCCAGCAGCATTGCTCCGTCCTCAGCCCCTGATCTAAAGCACAAACTCAACTCTGCTGCACTGCTGACAGCTCAAGGGCTGCTACGTAGCAGGCAGTGCTTTGCCTGCTCAGGATCCTCCTGCTACCGGTAGATTTACTACTGTGGGGTCTCTTATAACAGCAGCTCTATGTTGTAGCAGAGCTGACACAGCTCTTTAATGCAGGGAGATGGCCCTGGAGGCGGTGCACAGAGAGCAGAGAGGGATGACTGACACCACAGAGGAGGGAGACAGACACATGAAAACCCGCCTCCCGGTCTTGGGTCTGGTTTGAAACAGATTTTATATAAGTCTTTATTTCAGTGAATCAAGGGAGCATAAATGCTATATACACCTTGTCAGAATGCAGCCTTAGTGCTGCAGAAGGTGGCTATGTTATCTTTAGATGCCTGGAGAGGGTGACAGGTTCGCTTTAAGTGCAGATTTTGGCACCTGTAACTGAAGTCACAGTCACATCCGGATTGTTAGCTGAATCCTGTAGTCCCTCAACTAGTCTGGGCCCGGTACCCTCTGTGGCCCTGGTCCCTCCATTTGCCTGCGACCAACAATGGAAGCAGGCCCCAAGGGTGGATTTCTCACTTCACGTGTCCCTGGGACTCCTGCTTGTCTCTGGAGTTCCTGCACGGTTCTCTCCTTCCTGGGACGAGCTCCTCCGGCTCCAGTTCCCTGGTCTAACCCACTAACCATCTGCCCTCTCAATCTTCCTCTGAATGACTGCCTGACTGACAGAAAGTCTTCTGTTTCCTCAGAGACTCTCTCACTGAACTCTTCTAGATGTTTTTCCTATTTTAAACTGTCACTGTCCCATTCTACTGCCGCACTTCTTTCTGATTGGTTCTTTCTAAAGCTACCTCTTTCCTACTGGGCTATCCAACTCCCTATCTAAGCTCCTGTTCCAAGCCAGGGATGGGGTATGTCAGCTCCCTCCATCTTCCTGGGCTGGAGTGGCTAGTGTTGGGTGCAGGTGTTTGTGGGAACCGGGTTGTGCCTTACCTGGGGTGGGGGTACCACACCTCTTGCTAAGGTGCAGTACCTCTGTGGCGACTGGACCCTCAGGTGTGCCACAATAGCATTTTCTTGTACTGTCCCTGCCTTACTACATGATGAAGCAGAGCCAGGCACTACAGTTCTAGGATCTATAGATCGCTTATAAATCAATAAAATCATATCTGCTCCTCAGCTCTCACCCCTCTCTTTGGGGACAGAGAAATTCAGTCATGCATAGTGCTAAAGTTTCAGGGGACAGGTAGCTACCAAGTTGATATGGGGGAGAAGAGATGTGGCAACCCTGCGGATCCAATTGCCACAGAGGTACTGCACCCCTGTTAGGGTGTATTATCCCACTCTCGGGTAGGATGGACACAGACCAGTGCCAGGACACCCAGACCACACACTAGGAACTATTGTAGTGGGGATAGGTGGAGAGGAAGTAGTTAGAGGAAGCACCTGGGAGGAGTCAAGTTAGGAAGATGACGTGGGACACATGAAAGAGGGTGTAAATGGAGTGAGAAAGATCTAGAAAGCAGGAGACGACAGTAGA
Organism: Allobates femoralis; assembly: GCA_033576535.1. Classification (NCBI taxonomy): domain Eukaryota; kingdom Metazoa; phylum Chordata; class Amphibia; order Anura; family Aromobatidae; genus Allobates; species Allobates femoralis. The sequence continues at coordinate 70,272,929 of JARQOC010000001.1, read as the reverse complement.
ATAGCAGAAGGAGAGACAGTTGAATAGCAGGAAAAGAACTTGAGAGATGTGTCCAGAGGCAAGATTGAGGAGCAGAGAAGGAGGTGGCTCCATTATGAAGAGAGGGTCCTTGAGGCACAGGCAGTGAACATTCCACCCGTGGGACTCGTATCCATTGTCAAGTGCAGGCAGTGAAGGGACTAGGCCGAAGAAAGGGGCACCGGGACCCAAGACTAGTGGAGAATACAGACAAGGTACTTCTATGGTGACACGGTCGACAACTGAGCACATCTGCTGAAAAGGTAGCAACCATAGGGCTAAGGGGAGACACTGCAGTTTTACCCCTATGAAAAGCCCACAGCTACTGGCTCAGAGCTTTGTGCGGTGAAGGCCAAGGCAGGAGGACGAAGCAAGCGCAGTGTGAGACAGCAGAGAAAGGACAGAGAAGGGGTGCTGGTTATGTGTCATCCTCCTACATGGGAGTAGCTGGATCCCGCCTCCGAGAACCCAGTGCTCAGCAGGCTGGTACACAAAGACTGTGAGTAAAAGATCTGAAGACTGCAATATGCTGTGTCTGTGAACTTTTTTAAAGCATCGAGAGCACCAGAAACATAACTACAAACTCACAAAGGTACCTTCTGCTACCCTGGGTGTTAGCCCTACCCATAGAGGGCTTAAGAACACTGCTGCCTCCCTACCATCGGCCCCTAGGAGAACTGTCATGCAGCGGCGGCCATCTATAACTGCAACCTGCGGATGGCGCCACGTAAAATTAACAAGTATCCCGAAATCTGGTCATCCCTGTCCAAATGAACCCTCCACGCCAGATAACCTTCCCTAAGAGAGAGAGCCACCCACACCGAACTTTTAATGACACTGCCAGGGTCACGGAGCTGGGTCTCGGTCTCTGTGATCCCTCTGATGAAGCTTCAAAGGCTGGTTGTGAGTAACTTAAGGCCCTGGAGGGGCGTGTCAGAGACCATGGCAGTGCTGAATCTATCAATGCAGTGCTTTGCCTCTGCTCCTAGCCTGAAACATTATGCACCATAATTTAATTGCCGGAACATGGAAAATGGCGTCTGCCACTGCACACTGCGGGCAGCTCTGGTCCCACTGCATTGACCCCATCCTCCTTGGACCCTAAAAACCTCCCTCCTGCAGCTCCGCTCCACCACTGCAACCCCCCCTCGGTATGTAAAAAAAAAAAAAAAATTCGGATTATACAACTTCCCCCCAATTTGGGAGAAAAACAGTGTGTTTTATAATCTGAAAAATATGGTAAGTCTTTTCCTCACTTTTCCCTATGTCAGCTATAATTCATTCTTAGTTGACCTGTGACAGATCCGTCTTTGGAGAAAGCAGTAGACATCTTTTCAGCTGATGTAGTGGAGTCTCTCTCTGTAGAAAAATGAGTGTCTATGTTGAATTTGTTTCCCCTGTCCATCCCCATCCTTGTGTTGCCTTTATACTTGTAGTAAGACTAGTGTCTTGCTAGCCTGCACACTTGACAGGGCTCATCCAGGGTCAGCCAAGGCCTAGACATGTCGAGCATGGGGGTTGGGAAAAGGACCCATCTAGGGATGTAAGGGAGCTCAGGGATATGCCACAGATAAGTTCAGGTAGTGACCCTTCACCCTATTGTCAGCTCCTCAGTTTACGTCTTCCCAGGTTTACCCCTCCTCTCTGGTCTATGCCGAATGATCCTCACTTCAGTGTGACAGTAGCACTAGTTTCTCTCGTGTGTCTCACTCATACAAGTCTAAGGGTGTTGGGATGCAGCAGATCACTGCATTGATAAAATGTCTGCTGGGGGTTTGTCCTGGCTGGCCACGTATCTCCCCGTGGGTGTGTCACATCGGACATAAGCTGACTCCCTGGTCACATGGCCTGTGATGTCAGCAAAGGTCCTGTTTCCTGCTTGCAACACATGGTGAGCCGTGCGCGAGTCTGGAGCTGGCTGAAGCTCCTGAGAATCCAGGAAGCTATAGAGAGTCTGGACTAGAGACAGGACCAATATGAAGCCAGTACGTGAAGCCTGAAAATCCGTTAAACAGGTAACCCAGAGCATTGGGAATTATGGGCACTTAACTGCAACCACAGTTGAAATTGACTAATAAGTAAGATACATTTCTGTAAAGTGTGCGGATGTATCCATTGAAGAGATTGGACGGTATGTCAGTTCCGTGATATTTACATGGCTTACAGTGGTTTATGATTGTGTAATAAACCTTATTATACGGAAAAGCACGGCTACATGTTTCAATATCGCTGCCAAGCAAGTGTACCCCAACCCGTTCAGTGATCGCTGCGTCACAGTGTGCAAAAAAGTAAATTTGATTCCATATGGAGCCATCATATAACATGTGATTTTTATGGATACCTTGAAATCCTTTAATATTGAAAAGTGTATTTGGAAAATTTTAAGAACTGCTGATGTATTTAAGCGGATTGCAATCAGATGACAAATGAAAGAAAAAAAATCATCCTTGTTTTCTATATTGAATTCAGATGATCTTTATAAATAATTATGTGAATTTAGCCTTACAATGACAGTAATGTAGACATGGTGGTTTTATTTTTACACTTTTTTATTAATTTTTCAAAAGGAAGGGCATTGAAAAGTTACTAAAGAATAGTTAAAGCTTTAAAAGCACACAGTGCAAATTCCAGGATGTCTCAAGTAACAAAGACATCATAGCAGATGATCAGGATAATGACATTTACAGGAAAATTGAAATTACATGATCCCTGCATAACAGGGATCATAGACCAGTTTGCATATATCAAAATACTTGAATAGGTCATGTTGCCTACTACTGAAGAGGAAATGCCATTGAAATGGGTGTTTCAGCAAGACAAGGACCCTAAACACACCCACCAGTAAATGAGCAAAATCTTGGTTTTAGTCCAACAAAATTGAGGTTATGAAGTGGTCATCCCAAACTCAGGACCTTAATCCGATAGAACACTTGTGGGGTGACATCAAAAATGCCATTTATGAGGCAAAGCCAACAAATGCTAATAAATTGTAGGATGTAGTCAAAGCATCCTGGGCTGGAATAACAGTTGACAGGTGCCAGACTTTGGTTGACTCTATGCAATATACATGTGAAGCAGTTCTAAAAAACTGTGCGTATACAATTGAATATTAGGTGGGTGATTTCCAGGAACGCTAAATCCTTTAAAAAAAAAAAAGAGTACCGTATATACTCGCGTATAAGCCGAGTTTTTCAGCCCAAAAATTGGGCTGAAAAGTCCCCCCCTCGGCTTATACGCGAGTCATACGGCCCCCCTCATAATTTGGCGCCCCCACCTCACTTGCTGGGCCCCCCCGCATGCAGCGCTGCGCATATACATTACCTGTCATCGCGATGAGCCCCGGTCACATGACAAGGAAGACACAGAGGAAGATGGAAGCCGGAGCCGGGAGCCGCGATCCGCCATCGGAGGGTGACAGCTGCTAGACAGGTAATGTATATGCGCAGCGCTGCATGCGGGGGGCCCAGCAAGTGAGGTGGGGGCGCCAAATTATGAGGGGGGCCCTGCTGGGGCCCTGTATACTACCACTGGGGCTGTATATACCACTGGGGCTGCTGGATACTACCACTGGGGCTGTATACTACCACTGGGGCTGTATACTACCACTGGGGCTGTATGTATACTACCACTGGGGCTGTATATACCACTGGGGCTGCTGGATACTACCACTGGGGCTGTATACTACCACTGGGGCTGTATACTACCACTGGGGCTGAATATACCACTGGGGCTGCTGTATACTACCACTGGGGCTGTGTACTACCACTGGGGCTGTATACTACCACTGGGGCTGTATACTACTACTGGGGCTGTATGTATACTACCACTGGGGCTATATATACCACTGGGGCTGTATACTACCACTGGGGCTGTATATACCACTGGGGCTGCTGTATGCTACCACTGGGGATGAATATACCACTGGGGCTGCTGTATACTACCACTGGGGCTGTATACTACCACTGGGGCTGTATACTACTACTGGGGCTGTATGTATACTACCACTGGGGCTGTATATACCACTGGGGCTGCTGTATACTACCACTGGGGCTGTATACTACCACTGGGGCTGTATACTACTACTGGGGCTGTATGTATACTACCACTGGGGCTGTATATACCACTGGGGCTGCTGTAGACTACCACTGGGGCTGAATATACCACTGGGGCTGCTGTATACTACCACTGGGGCTGTATACTACCACTGGGGCTGTATACTACTACTGGGGCTGTATGTATACTACCACTGGGGCTGTATATACCTCTGGGGCTGCTGTATATACCTCTGGGGCTGCGTGTATATTACCACTGGGGCTGTATATACCACTGGGGCTGTATATACTACTGGGGCTGCGTGTATACTACCACTGGGGCTGTATACACTACTGGGGCTGCGTGTATACTACCACTGGGGCTGCTGCTGTATACTACCACTGGGGCTGCTGTATATACCTCTGGGGCTGCTGTATACTACCACTGGGGCTGCTGCTGTATATACCACTGGGGCTGCTGCTGTAACACTGCTGGGGCCTGTATATATCACTGGGGAGGCTGCTGTATACCACACTGCTGGGGCTGTATACCTGTGCTGGGGTCCACCCTCGGCTTATACACGTGTCAATAGATTTTCCCAGGTTTTGGGGCAAAAGTAGGGGGGTCGGCTTATACACGGGTCGGCTTATACACGAGTATATACGGTACATACTGTATTTTGAGTTTGTAAAGGCAAATACATTCAGTGCTATTTTTGAACAGCCCAATGTTCATTTTTTGTTATTTTCTGTCAAGTAGTTAAAAATGATATACATTCCTCTGCATGTTTTTTATGTAGAAAACAGTGTGCAATGTTCCCAATGAATGGAAATACAGTTGAAAGCAGATGTTTACATGCGCTGTATAAAAAGACATATATGCATGTTTTTCTCACTATCTGACATGAAATCAGAATAATCCTTTCCAGTTTTAGGTCAGTTACGATTACCATAATTATATATATTTGCCTAATGCCGGAAAAATGAGAGAGAGAATGTTTTAAGTCATTTATATCACTTTCTGCAAAGACACAAGTTTACGTACATTTCATTAGTATTTGGTACCATTGTCCTTAAACTGTACGACTTGGGTCAAACCTTTTGGATATTCTTTCACAAGCTTCTCACAATAGTTTTTAGGAATTTTGGTCCATTCCTCCTGACAGTACTGGTGTAACTAAGCCATGGTTGTAGGTTGCCTTGCTCGCACCTGCCTTTTCAGCTTTGCACTTACATTTTCAATAGGATTGAGCCCAGGAATTTGTAGCCTTTCAGTCCATATTGATATAGTACTCATTTCACTGTGGATAGTGACACAATCTTTCCAGCTTCCACCATCATCTTCACAAGATCCTTTGCTTTTGTTCTTGGGTTGATATGGACATGTCGGACCAAAGCACGTTTATATTTTGGACACAGAACCCGTCTCCTTCCTGAGCTGGACATTCCCATCTTGTTTGTACTTGCATATAATTGTTTGTACAGATGAACAACACACCTTCAGTATAGATGAGCGAGTACTAAAATGCTCGGGTGCTCGATGCTCGGGTCGAGCATCCCAAAATACTCGTGTACTCGGCCCAAGCACCGAGCCCAATGTTATCCTATGGGAGACCCGAGTATTTTTCTGGCATGACCCCCGGCAGCATGGAAAAACCCTAAAAATGTCACAAAAGTATCAGAACAGTGCTGAAATGACATGGGAACAGCATGGGGAAGACCCCTGTAAGCATTTCAGACTCCGTGGTCACTGCTGTGAACAATGTTGTCAGAGTATTACGCCACTTTTACGGACTGTCAAGAAAACGTTACAAAATGAAACCAAAATGGATTTTCCTGGAGAAAATATTAAGGGCTCATACCCACTTGTGAGACAGAGTTCGTTTATGTTAGTTTTTTGGATTACATGAAAGATTTAAAAAAAAAAAATTGTGTGGCACTCCGATGCCCCTGTAAAGAGATGTGCATGGGGGCCTCTTTAAATATTGTGCCCATTTTAAGGAACTGGGTCTTTTGTAGTATTGCCCTTTGGCAGGGCAGCCAAAAATTGGGAGGCACCCCAATGCCCCTGGAAAGAAACATGGAGGAGAGCCTCTAAATATTGTTCCCATTACAAAGGATCAGGTCTCCTTTACTTGTAATGCTCATTCTGTAAGCATGGACTAAAACATTTACCCCTGGGGGGTATACATGAAACTACTGCCTAACCTTTGAATGGTTAGGGTCATCATCATCATAAATATGAAGTAAATAAATTATGTTTTCGTGGCATCATGAACCACAGTCGCACTGATCATATGATGGTGGCTGATGAGGAGAAGGAGGAGCAGTACAGCAAGTAGCCAAAGTCATGAAGTGTGTACCCATATGTGGGTGTGCGGAGGTGCATGGCAATTTACCGGCACAAAATTTTAATTCCGCTATCATTTGGTGGTGGTGTGGTGAAGTCAGGCCCAATCCAACCCTTGTTCATCTTGATCAGAGTCAGCCTGTCAGCATTTTCAGTTGACAGGCGGGTGAGTTTATCAGTAATGATTCCACCTGCGGCACTAAAAACACGCTCTGACAAAACGCTAGCGGCAGGGCAGGCCAGGACTTCCAAGGTGTAGAGAGCCAATTCCTGCTACGTGTCCAGCTTGGATACCCAATAATTATAAGGCACAGAGGAATCTAGAGCACTTTTGTACGATCGGCAAGGTACTCCCTCAGCATCTTCGCAAACTTTGCAGTCCTTGTGACACTACCCCGCACCTCAGGGCCTGTGCTACGGGAGGTGCTAAGAAAACTGTCCCAGATCTTTGAGAGTTGTTCCCCTACCTCTGCTGGATTGCACTTGTGCCTCTCTCGGCCAGACGCCTTAGTTGTCCACCGAATCGTAACCTCTGCCGCTAGCGTTTTCAGAAGGGAATTTTTGGATTAATTCCGCGACTATGGCCTTTGGTACTGCAGCATTTTTGTAGACCTCTCCGCCTCGGGAATAAGAGAAATACATGTAGTGTGGGTCTAAAAGAGTCACCAACCAGTAATGAGTGTCCACCAAGATGTTGATAACGCACGTCACGAGACAGGCAGCGTAACATAAAGTCAGCCATGTGCGCCAGACTGTTAACAGGCAAGACTTCAGGTCCTCACAACAGCATGACTGGCCATGCTGGCCTCATCATCCTCCTCCTCCTCCCTGTCCTCTGGCCATCCACGCTGAACCGACGGTATGACGGTTGTGCATGTATTACCGTCAATTCTGCATGAAAGTAGCTCTATTTCTTCATCATCATCCTCCTTGTCATAGTCCTCCAATGCACGTTGGGATGAGATGAGGCTGGGCTGTGTGTAATCACCCAGTACGGCTTCTTGCTCCAACTCATTGAGCTCCGCCCGCAATGCATCGTCTTTGATTTTGAGCAGAGAGTGTTTTAGAAGACAGAGAAGCGGGATAGTGATGCTAATGATGGCGTCATCGCCGCTCACCATCTTGGTGGAGTCCTCAAAGTTTTGGAGGACGGTACATATGTCGGACATCCATTTCCACTCCTGAGGTCTTATGTGTGGAGTTTGAACCGTATACCGACGGCCTAGTTGATGCTGGTACTCAACACCTGCCCTCTTCTGCTCACATATCCTGACCAACATGTGCATTGTGGAATTCCCACACGTGGGGACATCACACACCAGTCTGTGAGCCGGAAGCTGCAAACGCCACTGAAAGCCGGCAAGGGTGGCAGAAGTAGTAGGTGACTTTCTAAATTGGGCACACAGGCAGTGTACTTTGCCGAGCAGATACAACAGCTCCGGGTAGGATTTAAGAAACCGCTGAACCACGAAGTTGAGCACATGGGCCACGCATGGAACATGTGTCAGCTCGCCTCACCTCAGAGCCGCCACCAGGTTCCGGCCATTGTCACACACAACCATGCCTGGCTGTAGGTTCAGCGGTGTGAGCTAGTGATCTGCCTGCTGTTTCAGAGCTGCCACAACTCTTCAGCGTTGTGGGGTTTGTCACCTACACATATTAGCTTCAGCACAACCTGTTGCCACTTAGCCAAGCTGTGCTGCAGTGCTTCCAGCTTGGGACTGGCGTGGAGGGTGAAGTGGAGGAGGAGGAGGAGTCTGAGGAGCATGACGTTCCGGAGGTGTACACTATGGGTGAAACCCTGACTGAGTTAGGGCCTGCAATCCTTGGTGTCGGAAGGACATGTTCCGTCCCAAGCTCAGACTGGGTCCCAACTTCCAGAATATTAACCTGTGTGCCATCAGCGAGATGTACTGGCCCTGCCCACAAGCACTTGTCCACGTGTCCGTGGTTAGGTGAACTTTGCCTGAAACTGCGTTGTTAAGGGCACTTCTGATGTTTTGTGACACGTGCTTATGTAATGCAGGGACGGCACACCGGGAGAAATGGTGGTGGCTGGGGATCGAGTAACGTGGGACAGCCACCGCCATCAGGTCGCTTCTGTCTCCACTAGCCTAAAAGGCAACATTTTCAGTGCAAGCAGTCGCAAAATGTGTGCATTTAAAACTGTGGCATGTGGGGCGTTGGCAGCGTATTTGTGCCTGCGTTCCAAAGATTGGTGTATGGATAACTGAATGTTGCATTGGGACAAGGACGTGGTTGATGATGGTGCTATTTCTGCTTGTGCAACTACAGGTGAAGGACAGGAGGCATCTTCGCAAGCAGTATGGACAGGGGATTGTCTTGCATGCACAACAGTGGAAGATGCAGCGGTGTCACTCGCAGACACTGTTCCTGGACTTTGGTATACATCCCACAAAGTCGGTGCTTTGCTGACATGTACCTGATCATGCTGGTGGTGTTCAGGCTGCTAGTTTTGCCTCCCTGCTGATGCTAGCATGGTAGGTGTTGCAAATGGCCTTTTTGGAATTATCTGCAGACACCTTAAAAAACAGCCAGACTCGGGAAGACCTAACAGTTGTACTGGCAACTTCTGTCGTGTTGTTGTTCCGGGGAACGGTTGCCTGCCTTCTGCCTACGGCCACCACCCTGCTTCTTCCGGCCTGTTGTGATGCTACGCCTAACTCCCCTGTGCACTGCTGTTCTCGCTCTGCATGTCCTCCTGCCAGGTTGGGTCAGTTACTGGATCATCCACCACGTCGTCTTCCACTTCCGCACCCTGGTCCTCCTCCTGACTTTCTGGAAATTGTGTCTCATCATCGTCCACCTCTTGTTGAGACACATTCCGACCGTTGCCTTCGTGAGACCGTGGATGCTCAAATATTTGTGCATCGGTACATACGATCTCCTCATGACCCACTTCAACTGGAGCTGGCGAGAGGCCAGAATCTACAAATGGATAAGTGAACAACTCTTCAGAGTGTCCAAGTGTGGGATCAGTTATGTCCGGGGCCAGGCATTCGGCATGGTGGGAGGAAGGAGGATCAGGGTGTGGAATGTGCGGTCCAGTCTCACAGCTACTGACACTTGACCGTGTGGAAGATAGGGTATTTTTGGTGGTGCCAAGCTGAATGGAAGCATTATCCGCTATCCAACTAACAACCTGTTGACACTGGTCTTGGTTTAATAGTGGTGTACTGCTTCGGTACCCTATAAATTGGGACAGGAAGGTCGAGCAAGAAGATGTGGGTGTTTGTCGTGGCGCAATTCGAGCTTGCACACGGTCTCGGCTCTGCCTGCACCACCATCACGTCCAGTTCCTTGTCCCTTGCCACCGGCCTTGCGCATTTTCAATATTGTGCTGCCTGTATACAGCTAAATGAAGGCGTCCAAAAGATGGTTTTTAGCTGCACACTGAGATTACAGATTAGAGATTAAATTACAGCAGGTATACCGGTCAGTCACAAACGCTGATGGGTATACAGTGTTTTGGCGTATCACTCTGCCGCACTAAGATGGTAAATGAATGCAGACAAGAGTTGGTTTTTAGCTGCACATTGAGATTACAGATTAGAGCGGTTTAATCACAGCAGCTGGAACAGTCAGACACTAACGCTGACGGTATACAGTGTTTTGGCGTATACTACTTGGTGCTACAAGCCACTCCTGCCGCACTAAGATGGTAAATGAATGCAGACAAGAGTTGGTTTTTAGCTGCACATTGAGATTACAGATTAGAGTGGTTTAATCACGGCAGCTGGAACAGTCAGACACTAACGCTGACGCGTATACAGTGTTTTGGCGTATACTACTTGGTGCTACAAGCCACTCTTGCCGCACTAAGATGGTAAATGAATGCAGACAAAAGTTGGTTTTTAGCTGCACACTGAGATTACATATTAGAGTAGTTTAATCCCGGCAGCTGGAATGGTCAGACACAAACGCTGACGAGTATACAGTGCTTTGGCGTATACTAATTGGAGCTAACCCCTTACTGCCTATAGAGAGCTAAATTAATAAAGACTGTTTTGGAGGTTTCCAGCCTGTACACCAGCCCAGATGTTATGCAGGCTGGTATACTAGCACAAGAAGTTTACTATATACCCTGCCTACCGGTATACAGCTGTATTAGTCCTCAGAAGGACTGTTGTGGTATTAGATTAGCAGCCCTGCACCTACACTAGCTGCAAGGCCACAAATCTGTTCCTGAATCAGCAGCACCTCTCCCTACACTGCCTGTCTGTGGAGCAGAGTGTCGAGCACAGCGCTGTCAGGTCATATAAAGACTTGATCACACTGTGCGTCTAGCCAATCACTGTAATGCCACAACCAACATGGCTGTGGCACTACAGTGTCTGTCAGCCAATCCCTGCTTGCGGGCTGTCTCTGTAAAGAGCGCCAACATGCAGGGAGGTGGATCCTGAGCATAGCAAGACTATCTCGAGATTACTCGGTACTCGCCGAGTACCTCGAGTACCGAGATATTCGTGGAGTACCGAGTAGTCACAAGCATACTTGCTCATCCCTAACCTTCAAGTATCTGGAAATTGCAACTGACTGGATAAAAGACTCTACCCAAGCAGAAAGGACAGACAGCCAGTAACATGTGGCAGCCGGCTCTCTATTTATTGGTCATTACTGGCAGGACAATATGACACTGTGTGTTAGTGGACTGGATTGGGCCCACAGCCTCCCTCAAGAAGAAGCACTCTCTGGCTGTCAGTGGGAGGATTGTTTCAAGAAGGACATCTCCGGGTGCTGCTGACAAAAGGCCAGATGACCCATTCCACGTGTGTGAGGAGGCAGTTTGTGACAATTTGATCGCCGAAGAAAATTACTATTTCCCTCGATGTTTGACGGAACTCTTGGGGACCAGTTTTCCTTTGGATTTACAACCTAACCAAAAGACCTGAGCTCGGGCCTCTCGTATGCAAAATTTTGGCGGGTAAAGTGAGTACACTGTTTTTAGCGCCAAAAGTTAGGTGGAAGATTGCAGCCAGCTTCACAGGTCTATGCTGGACTATGAGAGAATCATACGGTACTTAGACTCATACGGTATGTTTGACCCAAGTCATACAGTTTAAGGGCAATGGTACCAAATACTAATGAAATGTATGTAAACTTGTGACATTGCAGAAAGTGATACTTATGTCTTAAAGCATTTTCTCTCCCTCTCATTATTCTGGCATTTGGCAAATATTAATAGATATGATAATCCTAATTGACCTAAAATAGGAAAGGCTTATTCTAATTTCATGTCAGATAGTGAGAAAAACATCCATATGTGTCTTTTTCATATAGTTTATGTAAACATCTGTTTTCATCTGTATGTGGTCTATCCAAGAAAAATGTCTGAATGAGTCTCTAAAAGTGTTGAGTTTGGAAGCAATTCTTTTTTTAACAGTTTTTTCAAAAAACTATTTTTTTAGGGAATACTTCACTTTTGATAGGACTCTCACTGGCCAACAGTTGTGACCAAAAGTTTTGAGACTGACGTAAATTTTGGCTTTCACAAAGATTACTGCTTCAATGTTTTTAGATCATTTAATCAGATGTTCTGAAGTACAATTCTAAAAATTAAGGACATTTTGAAGAATGGTTTTTTTCTGGAGAAAAAAGTAATGGCTCTAGTAAGAAAGAATCTAAACATTTTCCAAGAGCAACTTATCCCAGTGATCCATGAGCAATTCCATGATGAACCATGCTTTTGCCAGCATGATGAAGAAGATGTCACAAGGCAAAAGTGGTGGCTTATTTAACAAAAACTCTCATTGAGACCATTATTGTACTACAAAAAGTGTTGTCATATAGTTGGGTTGGAAGTGTTAATCCTGGTGATAATTCTTCTTATGTTGTTATTAAAGAGAATCTATCAACAGGTTTTTGCTACCTCATCTAGCAGCGTCATAATTGATAAAATTAAAAACTTCGACAAAGCCGTTGACCAACCTAGTCTCAGACCCCACAAAGTCCTCATACAGAGTAATTGGCCCGTAGTCTTCCGTATAGAATAATGGGCCCCACATAGACCTCCATACTGAATAATGGGCCCCACATAGTCCTCCATACAGAACAATGGGCCCCATGGGCCCAACATAGTGCTCCATACAGAATAATGGGCGCCATATAGTCCTTCATACAGAATAATTGGTCCCACATAGTCCACCATTCAAAACAATGGGCCCCACATAATCCTCCTCATAGAATAATGGGTCGCACATAGTGCTTTATACAGTATAATAAGTCCCATAAAGTCCTCCATACAGAATAATGGGCCCCACATAGCCCTCCATAAAAAAAATAGACGACATACAGTTCTCCATACATAATAATGGGCACGACATAGCCCTTCATACAGTATAATGGACCCCACATAGTCCGCCATACAGAACAATGAGCGCCATGGGCCCCACATAGTCCTCCGTACAGAATAATGGGCTCCATATAGTCCTCCATACAGAATAATTGGCCCTAAATAGTCCAAACAGAACAATATGCCCACATAATCCTCAGGACAGAGTAATGGAGTCCTTCATACAGAATAATGCATCCCACATAGTCCTTCATGATATAATAAGTCGTATATAGTCCTCCATACAGAATATTGGGCCCCACCTAGTCCTCCATACAGAATATTGAGCCCCACATTGCCCTCCATACAGTATAATGGGCCCCACGTAGCCCTCCATACATTATAATGGGCCTCACATACTTTTCTATACACAGAATAATGAGCCCCCACAGAGACCTCTACAAAGTATAATGAGCCCCAGAGTCCTTTAAATAGTATAATGGGCCTCACAAAGTCTTCTATACAGTACAACTTGCTACACATGGTCTTCCATACAGAATAATGGGCATCACATAGCCCACGATACAGAATAATGGGTCCCACATAGTACTCCATATCTTATTAAGGGCCCCACATATTCCTCCATATAAAATTATGGACCAAACAATAAATAAATAAATAAATAAATAAAAACTCACTTCTCATCTTCCCCCTGCTGCTATGGTCTCGGCAGAGAGCGCTCTGAAGCTCTCCACATTGGGCTTGAAATCATGATGTTATCATACCTGCTTTCCTGTGAAGTCAGACGCAGAATGATGGGGGAGGAGCGGATGGCTTCCTTCTTCAATCATTGTGTTTAACTGTACCGGCATCGTAGGCCAAGTAAAATCAGCTTGCGGGCCAGAGTTTGACAGATGTGCAATAGACAGTGATTAGCTTATTAGAGGTGGGTGTGGTCGGCCTAGCAAGCGCGATCCATGTAGTCTAGGCCAGGGCCGGCTCCAGGTTTCTGTGGGCCCCGGGCGAAAAGGTCTCAGTGGGCCCCCTTTAAGTACATATCGCGGACTATATATATATATATATATATTGCCGCACACTTACCGCAAGCCCCATAGACAATGCATGGGGCTTGCCGCAAACGTGCAGCAAGTGCAGCCGCTAGACGGAAAATGCGGCAGATGCGGGGTTTTTTTTTACCGCAACTGCCACATTTAAAAAAAAACTCCTATGTGAAGGCAGCCTTACAGGAACAGTGACTGCCGAATCCAGCAAGAGCTGTTTCTGACAGTGAGTACCGTATATACTCGTGTATAAGCCGACCCGTGTATAAGCCGACCCCCCTACTTTTGCCCCCAAAACCTGGGAAAATCTATTGACTCGTGTATAAGCCGAGGGTGGACCCTAGCACAAGTATACAGCCCCCAGCAGTGTGGTATACAGCAGTCCCAGAGGTAGATACAGCAGCCCCAGTGGTAGTATACACGCAGCCCCAGTAGTATATACAGCCCCAGTGGTATATACAGCACCAGTGGTAGTATAGACGCAGCCCTAGTAGTATATACAGCCCCAGTGGTAGTATATACAGCCCCAGTGGTAGTATACAGGGCCCCAGCAGTATATACAGCCCCAGCAGTATATACAGCCCCAGTGGTATAACAGCCCCAGTGGTAGTATATACAGCCCCAGTGGTAGTATACAGGGCCCCAGAGGTATATACAGCCCCAGTGGTAGTATACAGGGCCCCAGAGGTAGTATAGACGCAGCCCCAGTGGTAGTGTATACAGCCCCAGTAGTAGTATATTGCAGCCCCAGCGGTAGTATACAGCAGCCCCAGTAATGCAGGGCCCCCCCAGCCTCGCTCCGGTCACCTGTAAAGCAAACTATACTTATCAATGTCCCGCTGTCCGCGCCCGCTCGCCGCTGCCGTCCACGATCCTCCATCTTCATGCGTCTTCTTCCTGTTTCCTGTGCTCGTCGCAGGGAATTACGTCATTGCCTGCGACGAGCACAGAAACAGGAAGAAGACGCATGAAGATGGAGGATCGTGGACGGCAGCGGCGAGCGGGCGTGGACAGCGGGACATTGATAAGTATAGTTTGCTTTACAGGTGGCCGGAGTGAGGCTGGGGGGGCCCTGCATTACTGGGGATGCGGGGGCTGCTGTATACCGATGTATACATCGGTATGTACCGATGTATACATCGGTATACAGCACTGACTCGCGTATAAGCCGAGGGGGGTACTTTTCAGCCCAATGCTTGGGCTGAAAAACTCGGCTTATACGCGAGTATATACGGTATATTACACATTGTTAGGAGCGGGCTAAAATGCGATTGCATTCCCTTGCGCCTTTTAAAAATACCCTTCAAATGCAAAATGTTGCATTTTTGTGCGTCTGAGGATGTTTGGTATATACACGAGCATTCTCAAGCACACAAATAATGCAAGCAGCTCAATGGAGCCGCACTGCCATATGGTGGCACCGCAGCCAGGCGGAGTGTCTGGCCGTCTGGATCCCTCTTTCTCCTCACCTTTCTTCTAGCCGCTCCGGTCTCCTCCGGTCGCTCTGCACATATCAGCACAGTGATGACATCGTGCCCCTCCATGCTGAGCTGCAGAATGCAGACAGCGGCAGAAGAGACTCTGGAGAAGAATGCTGCTGGCAAAGGTGGCTGAGACTATAGGAGCGGAATCCGCGGGGGGCTACCACTGGTACACATACCTCGTACACACGCGGCTCTGCTTCGTACACCTCATACACACGCGGCTCTGCTCCATACACCTCGTACACACATGGCTCTGCTCCGTACACCTCATACACACACGGCTCTTCTCCGTACACCTCATACACACACGGCTCCTCTCCGTACACCTCGTACACACACGGCTTCTCTCCGTACACCTCGTACACACTCGGCTCTGCTCCGTACACCTCGTACACACACGGCTCTGCTCCATACACCTCGTACACACTCGGCTCCGCTCCGTACACCTCGTACACACACGGCTCTGCTCCGTACACATCATACACACATGGCTCTGCTCCGTACACCTCGTACACACACGGCTTCTCTCCGTACACCTCGTACACACACGGCTCTGCTCCGTACACCTCGTACACACGTGCTCTGCTCCGTACACCTCATACACACACGGCTCTTCTCCGTACACCTCATACACACACGGCTCTGCTCCGTACACCTCGTACACACACGGCTTCTCTCCGTACACCTCGTACACACACGGCTCTGCTCCGTACACCTCGTACACACGTGGCTCTGCTCCGTACACCTCATACACACACGGCTCTTCTCCGTACACCTCATACACACACGGCTCTGCTCCGTACACCTCGTACACACACGGCTCCTCTCCGTACACCTCGTACACACACGGCTCTGCTCCGTACACCTCGTACACACACGGCTCCTCTCCGTACACCTCGTACACACACGGCTCTGCTCCGTACACCTAGTACACACTCGGCTCTGCTACATTCACACTGTAAATCCCTCCTGACCCCACACATAACCTTCACCTAATTGCCATGCACCTAGTACACACTCACCTCTGCTACATTCACACTGTAAATGCCTCCTGACCACACACAAACTTCACCTTATTTGAGCATCATTCATGGCCAGCACTGTCCTGGATACACTGAGGAGCTGATCATGAGACCCCTGACTCCTCCCCATCCATTGACATCATCACAGGTCCTGTAAGCACACTAGCACAGTGTGTGCACTGCAGCTCTGTCGGCTCCCATGGAGGGGGGAGGAGGGAGACCTCCGGTGCTGCAGGAGCCTGAAAATGACCCCCCAGCTGCCCCCTGGATATGGCTCTGGCTGTGGGGGCAGTGCTCAGGGGCCCCTGAGGGCTAGGGTCACACTTGCATTGTGACCCTAGCCTTAAGCAAGTATTGTATGTTGCAACGCTGCTATGAGCTGGAGGCAGCCCATAGAAACCCGACGTTTACCATGACAACCAAATGGTTGTCAATGTAAACTGCGGGTTTCTATGGGCTCAGTTGCTGGCAGCGCATAGCGTTAAACGCTCTGCGCTGCAGCAGACAATACTTGCGTCAGGCTAGGGTCACAACACAAGTGTGACCCTAGCCCTCAGGGGCCCGGTGGGCCCCCTCCAAGCCGTCGGGCCCCGGCACTTGCCCGGGTACGCCGGGTGCTGACGCCGGCCCTGGTCTAGGCCATGATAAATTCTTAGTGATAAATTAAAGAGGACCAACCAGCAGATTTTAGGTCTATAAAGTGAGGCCATTACCTTACAGGCACTGGGATACCTTTACTTCAATGATTCCATGTATGATTGCTGAGATAAATGTTTTAAAAGTCCTTAGAATGTGTGCAGCCGGGGGACTGAGTGTGCAATTAGCATAAGAGGGGCTGGGTTTCTTTGTATTACTCCCCTATTTTCTCTAAGCCAAATCCTCCCCCTCCCTCTCTCTCTCCCTCCCTCCATCTACCTGCAGGAGAAGCTCCCCCCCTCCTCCACTCTCTACCCATCCTGATCTGTCTCCTCTCACAGACTGGGACAGATCCCGGCTATTGTCAGCACAGATCACAGATGACAGAAGACAGAGGGGGATATATCTATGAAGCATGCTGGGAATTATAGTGTTTGTGGATGTGCAGACTGTGTGATGGAGCATGCTGGGAGTTGTAGTGTCACTGCCTCAGGATCTGCAGATCCAGAGACACTACAACTCCCAGCATTCTCCATCACACAATATGCAAATCCAGAGACACTACAACTCTCAGCATGCTCCATCAAGCAGTCTATAGATACAGAGACACTACAACCCCCAGCATGCTCCATCACAGTCTGCACCTCCAGAGAGACTAAAACCCCCAGCATGCTCCATAGACAGATCCCCATCTGTGATCTGTGATTACAATAGCAGGGGTTTGTCCAGATCTGTGAGAGGAGACAAATCAGGATGTGTAGAGACTGGAGGGAAGGGTTGGGGGCAGGGGGCTTCTCCTGCTTGTGATCATCACAAGCAGGGAGATGGAGGGAGGGAGGGAGCGAGGGAGGGGGAGGGTTTTGCTTATTGAAAACAGGTTCAGTAATAAAAAGAAACCCAGCCCCTCTTATGCTAATTGCTGCACACTCCATCCCCCTGCTGCACACTTTCTAAGGACTTCTATTACAATCATCTCAGCAATCATACATGGAATCATTGAAGTAGAGATATGATTGCACTCAGTATTACTGTGCTTGTAAGGCACGGGCTTCAATTCATAGCCCTAAAACCTGCTAGCTGGTTCTCTTTAAACCTTCATTACAAGTAAACAACAGCACACACCCTGATAAGAGACACATCACTGAAATCTGTGTTTTAATCCCAACAGCATTGTCTTCAGATTACATACCTGACAGATTCCTTTAATTTTGCTAATTATTCATCAATTCTTTTTTTATATTAATTGAGGAAAAGCATATCTAAAATTAAATTTCGGGCTGTGTACTTACTTGCAACATTTAAACTAAAATGGCTGCACAAGATATTAATATCCATTCATTTCATTGAACAAAAAGAGAGGTTAAACTAAGAAATGTATACAAAAAGGAGGAGAAAATTCCTTGTCCACTTGTTATGCTCTCTCTTTCTTTATATAGAATGTGAAATAAGTTTCTTTTTAATAGAAAACAACCGAGATACCAGGGCTGTCACTGAAATTCTAATGCTTAGAAAACTGGAAAGAGTATGAATAAATGGCAAATTGCTGCCATCTGCAGGAAGGTAAGGGTGCCGCATAATGCAATGTTCTCACGCCTCTTGGATTGTGCTCTTCTACAGGGTAAATGTCTCTTCACTTTATGCCATATAGGAGTAGAGGTTTACTTTATCATTTTGGTTTGGGGATTTAACCTAATTTGAAATACCAACCTTATGCTGTCAGTTTGTTAAACATTTCCCTTGACCCACTTTTATTTATCGCAAGATGCTGAAACTGCACATTTGTAATGATATAAGTCTCTATTGGTTACTTACCAATTTGCAACTCTGAACTGATAACGGTCTTTCTTTTACAGTTTTACAGGTGCTGAAGTGGTTTGAGGTGTGATACTGGACCCAGTGGAATATAGAGCAGTCATCAAGTTCCTTTACTTGAAAGGTGTGTTCATCAATAGCAGAATGGGGTCACCCTGGAATTGGAGCCGTTTCCACCGACGTTCAACCACATTTGAATAAATGATGCCAATTCTTGACTACATCATGTGATGTGGAATCATCACCAAAAACCTCTTTCAACTCATCAAATGTCTTCCTTGGTGTGCGGCCTTTCAAGTAAAGGAACTTGATGACTGCTCTATATTCCACTGGGTCCATTATCACACCTCACACCACTTCGGCACCTGTAAAAGAAAGACCGTTATCAGTTCAGAGTTGCAAATTAGCATGTAACATATAGAGACTTTGTTGGAATATGTTTACTGCAACAACTCTTTCCTGTATATGAGTGTTTAGTTGCTAGGTCTGCATTCTGTCAATAAAGGTAGAGCAAAAAATAAAAAAACACCAGAAGGTCACAGGAAGAGCATGTGACTGTATTCAGATCCCCGTGCCTATATGAAAGGAAGCTGCTTGCAGACGCTGCAGAGAGAGACACATAGAAATGATTTCTTGCTGATTTTTTAAGCTTATTATTTTGTTCCTGATTGTTCTTGAATAAACCAACTGATATTGTTGCCCAATTGTGAATAATCTGCTGCCAACTGGTTATGGGCACAGAGTAACACAAAGCAACAGTAACTGAAAGCAAAAGAAGCACAAAGCAAAAGCAGCCCAGAGCAACAGTTTGAAACAGAGATGTCCACTAGCAGCAATCCTTTCATGTTCACAGTGCCAAGCCTGACTATCTAGATAGAACTACCAGTCCTGGAAATTCAAGGTGAAGATGCTGCTCATAAGAGGTATGTATAAATATACTCAGAAACCTGTGCCTCATCCATTACCAGATGATTGGCTAGAGAAGGATCAGAAAACACAAAGCACTATCTCCCTCTGTGTAGATGATGATCAGATTGTGCATACATGCAAGTGTGCAACTGCAAAGGAGATGTGTGATGAGTTATAGAAAGTGCATGAAAGATCAAATCTCAGCAATAAGCTTTATCTCATTAGAAAGCTGTATCAGTCCAAGCTAAGTGATGGCCAGAATATGCAGAACTATATAAAAACACCTTAGGGCAGTTTCACATCTGCGCTCCGGTGCGTTTGGCAGCATTGCGCTAGTGCAGGTGGCAGCGCAGCGCATGTGACACACCCAGGGCAGGGTACTCAGCTCTCGGGCTCAGTCTGGGATGTCACGGGTGGCTGCCTGAGGCTGTGGCCCTGGTGGTCAAAGAATAAGGGGGGGTGCTTGAGAATAAAGTAAATCAGTTTGTGACGCCACCTGCAGTATCTGGTGATTCTCACCAGCACCGCTACAGTCCTCCGGTGGTTGATGGTATTGCGGAAATGATGGTGTAGTCCTCCGCAGGCAGGACTGGACTGCCGGGGCAGCGATTCTGTGGAAAGAATCAGTTTTTGCAAGAAAGGATGCAGCAGAGGCGATAACTCACTTCACCGGGTACTTTACTGGAAAACTTTCAATCATCGTTACAGTCTTTCAGTGCAGTAGATGTTACAATGACAAATGCTACGGATGCTGCAAGTGGAATTTCTGGCTGATAGCTGAATCCCTCACTGTGTGCCGTTCCTGTTTCTTCTTTCCCTTGCCTCCCAGTGGCGGTGAAGTCTGACTTCTTAAAGACTAGTCTTACCTCCTGCTGTTCTTTGTTCTCCTCTCCCTTATACCTGTCGGGTGAACCTTCTCTGGTCTCTGCAGCGTCCTGCTGTACCTGATCCCCCTCTTTCTGGGCTCTTTGGGAGTCGGGGCTGTAGCTGTAGACCTCCCCGGTCATCGGATTTCTGTGAGCCTTATAGGACCTCACATGTGCGGGCTCCGGTACCCGCTTCCTTTCCTGACTCTCTGGTTACTTCTTGCTCCCCACATTGAGTGAACTCCCGTCTTGAGTTACTTTCTCCTTTCTCTCTCTCTGTTTCTGGGATGTCTTCTGTCTTGGGTTCCTCAGCCTCCTTTCTCCCTCCAGGCCGGCTGCCTGGCTCTCACCAGCTCCAACTCCTCTCTCCAACTCCAACTCACTAACTCACTAGTTCCCCCTGGAGGTCACTATGTTCCCTCCCACCTGCTAACTAGTGTGGGATGCGAGTTCTAGGGTTCCACCTACTGGCCATAGTTCCACTTGCAGTGGGGTGACTACACCACTTTTATGGGTGTAGTACCCCTTTTGTGGCACCTACATGGTGGGGCGCCACACATGCGCTGCTAAGCGCATCAAAATGCAAATGAAGCACATTGCGCCAGCGCTGCCATTACCTTGTATGGGTGAGTGCACTGCACTGCATCCCGGAAGCGCAAGTGTGTAAGGGCCTGTGACACAGTGAATGCCCTAATCCGGATGCACTGGAAATGCGTAATGCAACGTTTCTGGTGAGTCCGGACTAGAACATGCGCTGTGATTCAGCCACATTCACACTTGCGCTTCTGGGTTTTATCTGCCTGCACTCGCCCATACGAGGTAATGATGGAATTAGCGCAATGTGCTTCATATGCGCTCTGATGCGCTTGGCAGTGCATGCACTGCACTACCACCTGTGCTAGCACAATGCTGCCAGACGCACCAGAGCCCAGATGTGAACTGGGTCTTAGGCTGCCTTCACACTTGCGTTTGTGTCTGCATGCGCAGGGCATGCAGACGCAAATGCAGTGCAATGCAGCACATACTTATATGAACGCAACGGAGAATCTCTGCATGCGTTCACATAAGTATGGTGCCTGGGCAGCCAATCAGCTGTTTCTGAGGGCGGCCGGGAAAAGGAGATCAGGGGTGGAGATCTCCTCCTACCGGCACAGCTGATCTCCCGCCGGTGTCAGCGGGGAGAAACAGCTGATCTGACAGCTGTTTAAATCTCCCGCGCTGACACCGAATAGGGTGATATCAGTGAAGGAGATATGAAACATCTGATTGCTGCTTCAAATCTCCCGCGCCAACCTCACCTATTCGGTGTCAGCGCGGGAGATTTAAACAGCTGTCAGATCAGCTGTTTCTCCCCACTGACACCGGCGGGAGATCAGCTGTGGCTCTGCATGATTTGCCGGTGGCCGTTGGTGATCACCGGCGGCCACCGGGAGAGATTTCAATTAGATCTGCAGCGTTCTCCTGGGCTGTCATGCGGAGGACACTGCAGATCCATTGAGATCCATGCATTGTTTGTGCGCTTGCGGGCGCTTGCAGATAAAACAAGGAGGGCGCTCAAAGGGCACACAAATTGTGCGCATCCGAATGCAAACGCAACCAAACGAAGCCAATACGCAGGCACATGCGTTCCCATGTTAAACATAGGAACGCAGTGCGCAAGCCTTTGGCTGCGTTCGGTACGCTGCGCTTGCACACGCAAGTGTGAAGGCAGCCTTAGAGATTGTGGACTGCCTCAGGGGTATTGGAGAAGAAATTAAAGATTTTCATGTTACTGCTTGCACATCTACTAAGTGGCCTTCCAGAAAATTATGACACACTAGTCACTGCACTAGATGCATGGCCAGATGATGAGCTCACACTACAGTATGTTAAAGGCAAACTTGTAGATGAGTACAAGAGAACAACAGATACTTAAAGCAGCAGTAATGTATCCAGAGTAGAAAAAGCATTAAATACACAGGATTTCTTTAAACATAAGAGCAGTGTAAGAGAAACTCATCAATGTTTGGTCTGTAAAAAGCCTGGCCACTTTAAAGCAGACTGTGGAGTTTGGAAAGCTAAAAAGAGTCAGCTTAAAAAGCAGAACAGTCATAAAAGGGTTAAAACAGCTGTAAAGGAAGATTCTGCATGTATTGAAGCTGATTTATTGCCAGTACAAGCCCATCTGCAAAGCATATTTGGTGTATAGATTCTGGTGCAAACAGCCATATTACCAATAACAAGGATTTTCTTCTCTGACCTTAAAGGGGTTGTCCGGGCTTGTGACATATTCTCAGTGTATATCCAGCCTGCCTAATGCTGACAATCACTCATGTACTTTGTGTCAGTATTTTGCAGTGTTCCTGGGATAACAGTAACTGCTTCTGAAGAGACACGACCTGAGGGTGTGTGCTGCCATAATAATGTTATCTGCTAGTGTCATCCTACTCTACTCAAAGTCTGCCCTCCATAGAAACACCCCCGCCCACCATAGCAACAGGCCCTCCCCATCCACATGATCGAGCCCTCCGCACACATTACCAAATCTTCCCCCTACAGCATCGATCCCAGTGCAGAGAGCAGACCTCCTCCCAGCCACACACAAGTGAAGTAAGGAGAATCTGCAGTGACGAGCAGGCAGAACTGCTGTTTGATTTCAAGAAGCATTATTATCAGAGACTCCTTCCCTCACTGTGGAGTGTGCAAGCCAGTGATGGCTGCCTGGAGCTTCTTATCTTCACAAGGTTTGGCAATCACACTGGCATGCTGTAACAAAGTACTGCTGAGTGAATGACACAGTTCATGTCTTCACACAGGGGCAGATTTGGTGCAGTGTAACAGTGTGAATACTGATTGAAGCAGCCTGTCCAATCAGTACCTGCAAGAGAATGAAGTCTTGGGGTGTTTGTATGGAGTATACTGTATATGATACTAAGGATTCTGATACTAAAAATATAGGGCTTGTCTAGGGTTGTTGAGGAGCCCTTCCTTCCTTTTTATGCTTCCATCCTTACTTCCTATCATTCCTTCCTATCCTTCCTTCCATGAACCTGTATCCTTCCTTCCATCCTTCCGTCCTTCCGTGAACATGTATCATTCTTTCCATCCTTCCGTGAACCTGTATCCTTCTTTCCATCCTTCTGTGAACCTGTATCCTTCTTTCCATCCTTCCGTGAACCTGTATCCTTCCTTCCGTGAACCTGAATCACCTGGTTCATGGAAGGATGGAAGGAATGATACAGGTTCACGGAAGGACGGAAGGAAGGAAGGATGGAAGGGAGGATACAGATTCACGGAAGGATGGAAGGAAGGATAGAAGGAAGGAAGTAAGGAAGGATAGGACGGAAGGATACAGGTTCACGAAAGGATGGATGGATACAGGTTCACAGAAGGAAGGATACAGGTTCACGGAAGGATGGAAAGAAGGATACAGGTTCACGGAAGGATGGAAAGAAGGATACAGGTTCAGAGAAGGATGGAAAGAAGGATACAGGTTCACGGAAGGAATGATACAGGTTCACGGAAGGACGAAAGGATGAAGGAATGATACAGGTTCATGGAAGGATAGCAAGGAAGGAAGGAAGGAATGAAATAAGGTAGGATAGAAGGAAGGAAGGCCTCTTCAACAACCCTAGACAAGCCCTATATTTTTAGTATCAGAATCCTTAGTATCATATACAGACTGTCCAGACCCACCATCAATTCCCCTCCTCTCGTCGCACAGAAAGCACACCAACAACAGTTACTTTTCAATTCTTTAATGAGAGATATCAACATAACACCATACTCATAACTTCTTGTAAAACACTTTCATTGTGGTTTACTTTTTTCTTTTGTGGATAAATCAAAGCTCAAGCAAGGCACAAATTCGCCAGGTCACGCGAGTGCAGGAGTCGTCTGCCACTGGCCGTCCAGCGCAGGATAACTCTCAAATCACTCTCTCCACCGCCATGGAGGAGCAAAGGCAACGCCTGAGCTGCGACCCCCACCCAGAGAGAGCACAAGGCCTGTTCAAAGCCAACCCGTAGCACGGACAAGAAAATATCGGTGCCAAACCATTCAGATGTACTCCGTTAGACAGCTTCAAGAAACTAGGGTCAGATTCTAGCCGCAAATGCCATACTGATGTATACCAATGCAGTTGGCAATGATAAGTATCATATCCCCTTGAATTAACGAAAAACTGGAAAGCGGCTACCAAGGTAACCCAATCATATACTGGCTCAAAATTCCTTCCAGGCGCCTGGCTGGACTATGCTGGGAACGACCATGCAAATAACTGACTCCAATTCAAAAAACGTGGAATTTAAGCATATCAGCTCTTGTATATTACAACAGCTCCGCAGGGTAAAACAAGGCCGAGGATGCCATGACCCATGCAGATGATGAGGACGACCAGGCCGGAAAGGGGTCTAGCAATTACACTACTTCGGCGTCATTCAACACGATTTTAACTCCTTCTTTCCCAATGAAACTTCGAGCCCAAACACCAATTGATCTTCCTCCAGCAGAAATTTCTACCCACCGAGCGACCCAGATATATATATATATATATACACTGTATATACCATGGCCCAACATCTTCTTACTAAGGACCAACACCATCTGAAAAGAAACAACAGTTAGCAATCTCACCATCGCACAAAAACAATATTGTAAAGAAATGCCTCTCATTCTTCCACTTTTTTTTTTTTTTTTTAATTATTTAATACATTCTTTGTATTTCACTTTTCTGAGCCAAGGGTTGTAAGGTTCACGTTAGCAGCAAGCCACAATCGTCAGTGCTAGCAAAACAAACACCCAGAACGGATCACCCACTTGTAATGGCTCCGCATAACCCGCATTCACTTCAAGCCTTGAAACACTTAAACAACTCAATTCCTAAACTATACTCCGACACACCCGAGATGCACCAGCATATACCCGTATACACATATATATATACACACATATATATATGTGGCGCCCCGCAACGAGTGCGTCACAGGAGGGTACTGCACCCCTGACCGAAGGTGCAGTATTCTCCGTCTCAGTGACTAATGGGTTAACTTCAAGGTTCCATACACCACATGCAACATCCAGAGACAGAGGACCAATAGGGTCCTGGTGGGAGGAGTGTGAGATGTGCAGTGTGGGGAAAGAATAGAACAGAAAGTTAGAACGTGGGAGAGACAAGTGCAAGGCAGACGTCAGAACCGAAGATCTAACAGGGAGGGCACCGAGAAGCGGTGACCCAGACGTGAAAGGGGCCAAGTACCAGTAACCAAGTAATGGGTCAAAAACGCCCGCGTCGAGTCCACCCGGAGACCGGTTCCAAGGCGGTATAGAAGTCCATCTCTGCATTGATACATACATACATACACTACGCGCATACATATACATACACACACATACATACATACACATACCCACACATAGATATACGTACATATATATAAGCATACATATCCGTACACATACATCCCTACCCATCTATTTATGTACATGTTGTAGGGATTTGGGGGGTTTGCTACAAATTTTGAAAGTCAACTTAAGTTTATTATATCTGCATGTCACCATTCATAACCATTCCTCTATTTGTTCTCCATTAAACTCCATCGTGCATCTCATGCTACATAATCTTGTTCTGCCCCTACCCCAACCCCCAATATATTACTACTCACCAACAAGCCACGGGCAGAATGGAAGCTTGATAAATCTTCCGCCAATGAGAGACGCGGGTAGAAATACAGATCAGTCCTGAGACACCACGGAAAGCCCTGCAAAGGAATAAATCGCCACAGCGAAGAACAGGAACGCTGAATCCATCCATCCTCTCTGGAGCAACAGCCACTGAGTTACAATGAAAACTGAAGTCCTTAATGGAAAGCTCCTCTCACTACTGTGTAATAAAGAGTACCTTGAGGACCGGGTGCTGCACCCATGCTTTTCATGGGCCAGAGATCCATCTCCTCAGAAGCTAATAGAGGGGATACACTAGCTGGATGTGTACATCTGCACTAACATGTCTACCTGCTCCACAAGTCACGGCTGGGGCAGGGGTTACTGTTCCATGGAGCATATTGCCTCCCCCTAGTTACAGAGGTGGCTGATTATTGAGAGGATGGGGGGAGGGGCGGAGGGCAACTGATTTATGTGTAAGATCACTGCTTACATATGGAAGGAATTGAATGCCCCAACTGAGTTCTTGCAAGCACCTGAACAGCCCTCTGCATAGATACTTCATGTACAGTGGAGCTACCTCCTGGGGGAGGGGCTGGTAGTCTGTGAGACTCACAGTGTGAATAAGTGCTGCTGCTCCCTGATCCAAATCTCCTGTGTGCAGCCAGGCTGGGGGGGAAATGATAAGGGCAGGCACTATGTGTAAAACTTGAATACTGCATTGAATCTAGCTGCTGTGTCCTGATCTACTGCCCTCTCATGCAGCCAGGGTGAGTGTATAAAAATTCCCTGCAGCAGGAAGTGCACTGTACGTGACCCGCTGCTTGCCAGCTGGACTGTGCTACCCAGTCTGACGATGGGCGTGCAGTCGCTGCTGGGTTACAATGTGGTGGGTGGCTGTTCCCCACTGCAGAGCGAGCGCAGGGTCTGCGCCTGCTCTGTTCACTAAAGATCCCCGGCTCAAATGCAGCAGCAGGCGGGAAGGTTTTAAATGATTCCTACCTGCCATGCTGCCGCATTCGTGCTTCGCCAGAGAGGGCACCAAGTACGCTAAAAGCCCAGCAAACCTGCGGCCCCCTCCCTAACGATCTCTCCCTTACCGCAGCTCCAGCGGACCCATCTGTTCCAGCAGCAATTCTGCCCTGGGTCACCACTAGCCATGGGAGGAGAGACAAACTGCTCTTTGGGCAAGCAGCAGGGGAAAAGGCAAAATGGCTCTATCTCAGAGCATATATAACAGGTGGGGGTGGTTAGGCAAATAGGGGGGAAGGTGTGACAGAAAACAAATCAGCCACTGTAAGGCGAGGAGGAGGGAGAGAGAGGAATTAACCCCATGAGGGCTGGACAGTCAGGTGGCAGTGGGTGATCCACAGTGCCACTCAGTATACTCCATACAAACACACCCAAGAATTCATTCTCTTGCAGGTACTGATTGGACAGGCTGCTTCAAGCAGTATTCACACTGTTACACTGCACCAAATCTGCCCCTGTCTGAAGACATGAACTGTCTCATTCACTCAGCAGTACTTTGTTACAGCGTGCCAGTGTGATTGCCAACCCTTGTGAAGATGAGAAGCTCCAGGCAGCCATCACTGGCTTGCACAGTCCACACTGAGGGAAGGAGTGACTGATAATAAAGCTTCTTGAAATCAAACAGCAGCCCTACCTGCTCGTCACTGCAGACTCTCCTTACTTCACTTGTGTGTGGCTGGGAGGAGGTCTGCTCTCTGCACTGGGATCGATGGCTCAGGTTGCTGCTGTAGGGGGAGGATTTGGTAATGTGTGGGGAGGGCTCAATCATGTGGACGGGGAGGGCCTGTTGCTATGGTGGGCGGAATTGTTTCTGTGGCGCCCCTGCGTCCAGGAGGCCACAAATGGGAACTGCAGCCAGGCAGGTAGGACATTGTTGCACACCAACACCCTCACAGCCCACACAACCCACGTGACAGAGGAGGTAACATCCAGCCCTGAGATTAGAACTCTATGAGATTGAGGGGTGGTGGATCAGAGGAGTGGGTTGGGCACACCAGAAGTCAGGTGACTTGAGAGTATATAGTGAGGGGGAGGAGTGAAGGAAGTCAGTAGGAGTAAGGAGTAAGGAGTAGGCCCAGGGTGCCGAGCTGCAAAGACAGAAAGACACGCACACGTCCTGTGAGTGCGAGGCCTAGGAGCGCAGAATCCGTACTGAGCCAGTGTGAGCCAGAGGGGAGAGAAAGCCCGTCCGACGCTGATGCCACCAGGAGTGTGACAGAACAGAGAGGGACGGTGGAACCCGTGCCCTAGACAGCAGCCAAAGCCACTGACTGGAGGCGGAGTAGCCCTCCTAGTATACTGAAAGGAACAGAAAGGAGAGAGCCTGGCAGAGCCTCGTGCTGGAGGACTGCTGGAGGCTGGGCTGAGTAGAGTGTCGGCTCTAGAGGGGACCGTAGTCCACCCGGCATCCCCAGACAACACGACGAGGGATCTGAGTTTCAGATTGAGATCCCTACCCTAAAGGACAGGCAGCTAAGTGACGCACTAGGACTCACAGAAGCCCGAGTCACCGCCATACTGTCCAGCGTACCACACACAACCCGTAGAAACGGAGACCGTAGACAGCCCGGAAAGGACACTAAAGACTGTGTGAGGGGTCACAGAGAGAGAGGCCTGGCTGCAGAGCAAAGGGAACCCGGAGAGGGAGAATGTGTACTGTAACTTGTAAGAACTGCAAATGACTTGTAAAGTAACTGAAAGAACTTGGAGTAAAGCTTTGGAGAACCCTGGAACAGCTTCCCTTGTGTTTCTGCATGAAAGTGATTCTCTCCTTACAGGACACAGCCTGTCAGCACCAGCCAGGAGGAGAGATCCCTGCAGCCTGCACAGTAAGTGTCCTGGACATTCCACAACCCTTAACCCTTACTGCCCCGGGGGATATAGTTCTTCCCACTGGAACTGCACCATCTCCGCTGCCACTCCATCACCCCCAGAGGTTCTTCAGCAGCGGCGGCCCCATCACTGGCCGCACAAAGTGGGTAGCATCACGAGTGACATTTCCCCTGTAAATAATCCCCTTTATTTGCCGAGCCCGGGACACGGTCCGGACCAAGCCACCCCTGACTTCCCCAGCACCATCCGGTCCGGCACCGAGTACCCCCGTCCCGTGGGGCCCAACATTTCTATGGAGGGCAGACTTGGAGTAGAGTAGGATGACACTACCAGATAACATTATCATGGCAGCACACACCCTCTGGTCGTTCTCTTCAGAAGCACATTACTGTTATCTCAGGAACACTGCAAAATACTGACACAAAGTACATGAGTGATTGTCAGCATTAGGCAGGCTGGATATACACTGAGAATATGTCACAAGCCCGGACAACCCCTTTAAAGGGATAGACACAATCTGGACTGGGCTACCACACTTCTAAAAAGTCTTTTTCAGAGGATTAGTAGCACTGAAAACTGTGGTGGGGATAAACTGACATCCATTAGTAGTTTATTCAAGGTCTACTTCGATGGGGAAGTAGGTCAATGGTGTGTACCTTTAGCAGATTGTTTAGGTGGTTTCGGAAGGGGTTTACTTTTGTGCATTTTGGATGACGGTTGCCTATTGTGTGCCATGGTACCTGCAAGAAGGTGGGATTCTCAGTTTGTGCTTTTATTAAATATTTGTGCATTACAACTTCCGAAAAGCATGGGTGGGAAGCAGGATTGTAGGCTGCAGTTGTGGATAGCAGATTACCAGGTTACAGTGTGCAGCAGGACGGAAAATAGGAAGACAGTCACAATCTGATTATAGCATCATATTCTTAGCTGGTGGAATCCGAGTGGATAAGATGTAGTGTTTATTGAGTGTTCGTGTCTCCAAATAGTAGGTTGTAGACGATCTGCGTAGCTGGTGGGTAATGCACTTGGCTCGAATCTTGGTGGCTTTACAGCCTGCATAGAAGGCTGCCTGGATAGCCACACCGAAATTTCAGTATGGCCAACAGACCCCTCTTCACTGATGTCATGTGATCCACACACAGAGCTTCCGGGAAATAAAAGGGTGCAGCACCTGCACGTCAACAGTATCAAGAGAGAAAATGCCCTGATCAGTCTGATTCCTTGCTGATAGTAGTGATATTCATTAGTTTAGGTTGTGTGAGCAGAAGCTGGTGTAAAAGGTGTCCATACCAGATGTCCTGCTCACAGAAGTCTCAAAACCAAGTTCTTTACTACAGCACTATAAGATGAGAGTACTAAGCCACCGCAACACCCCACCAGATATGTAGAGATTTGTAAGCAAGCAGGATTCTATGGGCTGTAGTGCAGTGTGATCAGTCTACCACAAGGTGGCAGCAGGGTTCCTCCCAAGAAGTGCTTTATCAGCAGTTTACAGTAGAGATTTGCTGCATGTATCAGTATGTTGACTCCTTTATCTTTGAGGGGGGTATATTGTCAGTGTACTCCATTCAAACTGTCCAGTGCTATCAACGCATACACTTAGGCACAGGCCACTTTATGGCCCCTTATGTATTGTTCTGATAAGAGATTCTGCACTGTGCCTTTAAGGGTGTGTACATATGATCAATAAAAGGCGCATTTTGGAATCAGCGTATTACCGATGCACCCAAAACACTGCGTTGTGCAGTACCAGCACAGTAGATGGGATTCATAGAAATCCCATGCTCACTGTGCTTCTCTCCGCAGCGCAATTTCAGCTGCGGTGCGGGATGTCGGATTTCTGCATCTCTGCAGCGTGTTAATTTAATACTGCGCTCACTTTGTGTTCACCTGCGCCTTCCATCAGGTCCAAAGGCACTGCATCCAGGTTGTAGTGTCTCCGGCTTGTGAGAACATACCCTAATTCCTCCTCAAGTGATTTGTCCAGAGTGCAGCCTGATGATGTTTAGTGTAACAGTGTCTGAACAACAATGTGTCAAGGTCAGATGGAGGGTCCCCTGGGACTCCAAGGGCAGCTAAAAGAACAACATTGTTGCACAGAAGCCATGTGTGTGGAGAGAGGACTCATCTAAGCAGGCCCCCACTCTCTAGTGCCTTGGGAAGAAGAGGCAGCAGGTAAGCCACTCTCTAGCATCCAGGGGGGTTTCTTCTGAGGCTTTACCACTTGTTACGGCCTCACTGAAGGTTTCACAGACCAACTTCTTCACTGACCAAGTTGGCGGCTGTCACCTTCAGGCCAGGCTGCGAGTCCCTCCCTTCGGCTCTGCAACTGACCAGGTCCACGCCACCAACTGTTGAAGGAGTGTCCCAAAACCAGAGGAGAGAGAAGCGCAGAAGACAGGGCTGGGCTGCAGGCCAGGTACAAACCCCGAAACAGGAGCCCCCCTCTGGTCTCTTTGCAACGGCCGCAAGGGTCGGGGGTACTCAGTAGCCAGGCCAGCTGATGTCCTGGGAGATCTCGGTGGCTGTGGCCCAGCTCCATGGCCCTGGCTGTGCAGTTCATTACAGGGGATTTAGAGGTCTTTTCGTGATGCCACCTGTAGTATTCGGCCAGAAATGGCTGATGCTGCTGATTTGCCTCTTTCTATTATTTGGAAATAATGGGAAGAGACAAGGATTGCAGTTTCTTTACCTTTACTTGGCAAGATGTGGTGCAGTCCGGGGCACTGGTTACCAGGTTTTAGAAGGGTCTGGTCAGCCTGGAGGCATTCGAAATCCACCTCGCCAGGTGGGTTTGGAGGCCTTCCTGCTGCAATCTTAGTTTGGGGTCCTAGCAACCAGTGAACTATCCTGTGGCCCTCTTCCTGCTTTTCTTGTCTCTCCCCTGTATGGCAGACAGCGTGAGTTTATCAAGGGTACCGCTGCACTGGTGGCGGCTCCGGGCTCTCGCTGTGCTGTTGTGCTGCCAGGTCTTTGGTGCGGCGGGGAAACTTGCAGTCTCCCAGCCTCCAGATTCGGTTGTCGGGAGGTGCAGTGACTGCACAATCCAGGACTCTGGTGTCCTCTGTTGTGCCTCTCCAGGGTGAGATCACTCGCAGTTCCACTCCCCAGAGCTCTCTCCTCTGCGTATGCTCCTTTCCCTCTCCTCAGACATTCTAATCTCTCCTGCGTGCCAGAAACAGGTAAGCTCCCCTGAATCCAGGTATAGAGCTCCCCCTTCTGGGCCGAATCAGGACTGGTGTGTGAATGCTGGTAGTTACCTAGCATGGAGATCCCCTCCTGCTTCCAAGCATGACATCACCACCGGTGAAGGAGTCAATATCACTGTGGCAACCGGACCACTGGGGTGCCACATTCCCCCCTAGTTATGCTCAGTACATCCCGGACTGTGAAAACATGACAAAACAGGTTAACAACAACAAACAATCTTTCAGACATTACATCCTTATCAAAAATAGGAAAAATACAAAAACCTAAAAAAGCGATGCAAAAACGGAAACATTTTCAATGAGGTTCCTTGGGTAAAACTGGTTGAACTGAGTCACCCCACGACTTTCAGGGTAACTGGTGGGAACCGCCCCAACCCATCTTAAACTTTGTCCCTGGGCAAGCCTACAGGGCTCAAGACCATGGCCTGACCTGGTTCTTCAGCCATGCTGATGGTTTATTTTAAGGTCAGTTTAGGGTGTGAATTATTTACATGACACGTCCTGGTCACACATAGTCCTGTGACCCAGTTGTCCTTGAACATATTACAATGCATGTCTACTTAAAAGTTCATACAGCAGTCTATGTAGGCACTTTACGCATAACGGTTTCATATATACATTGGTTTACTTACACTTTGTAATGGGCAGGAGTTTGACCTTGAGTACTACCGTTTGACCTGCGCAATTCTGGTGTTTCTACTGGCCTGTCCTGGTTTAAGGTGTCTATTGCAGGTCATCGACTATGCTACGGGTAGACCTACATAGTATGGGTATGCTGGGCAGTTTTCTACGACCTCTTAGATTCACTATGGGCACAGTACATTCGCTGCTAGCAGGGGGTAAATTCTCCTGTTCCACTGCGGGAAAGGTACCTGTTTCTGGAGCCGACTGGTCTTCATATGGATGTATGGTCTCTGCTGCTTCTTGTACGGTCAACTGGGGAAATGTCAAAACAGGTACCACTATCACTTGGTTAACTTGCGTCCACAACTGGGGAAACTCTCCTAGTATAGTACGTACTTTCTCTTCAATTTCTGTCTGTTGAGGAGGGTCTTGATCTTCATCCTAGTCATGCAGTTGCTCTGGGCATACCTTTAGATGGTCTCTTGATACTGCCGCTGAGGTTCTTTCTCCATCTTTTGTAATTAGGCAGACCTTGCTATTGTCAAAGTGGGAAGGCAAGATGGTGTACGGTTCAGTCTCCCACTGGTTGTCTAGCTTGTGCGTTCTCCTCTTTCGCTTTAACACCTGTTCTCCTGGTGCTAGGGGAGTAGTTGGGACTTATATGATTATAACTTCTCTCTTGCTTCTGTCTTGCCTGGGACAGACTCTCCTTCATGCACTTGTTGACTTTGAGGTATTGCTGTTGTCATTCGGTATCCCAGTCAGCATCTGGCTGTACCGTCTCTGGTGTCAGTACTCCTATGTCTAGGTCAATTGGTAGTTTGCCAGGTCTTGCCTGCACCAGGTAGACTGGGGTACAGTTGGTCAAGTTCACCGGGATGTAGCTGTACAGGTCTACCAGATCTGGTAGCTTCTCTGGTTGCTCTCTTCTAGAGGTAGAGTTTTCAACAGGTCTATCACCAACTGGTTCATATTCTCGCACATACCGTTGGTTTGAGGGTGATACAGCATTGTTCGAATTTTCTTGCAGCCGTACAGGTAGCAGAACTCTTGAAATACCTCTGCCTCGAAAGATGGACCTTGGTCAGTTAAGACTTGTTCAGAGTAACCATGAGGCCGACAGAAACGTTCTTGAAAGGCTTTTGCAGCTGTCTTCTCTGTCTGGTCCTTGACTGGGAAGACTACCAGGAAACAGGAGTGGTTGTCTACAATTGTCAGAGCGTAGGTGTAGCCAGACCTACTCCGTGTCAACTTTACATGGTCTATGGCCACGACTTCAAGTGGTTGTTTCTTGATGATTGGTTGTAAGGGGACTCTCTGGCTATCATGAATTCTTCTCCGCAGGTTGCATGGACCACACCCTCGACACCACCTCTCGATGGACTTTCGCATACATATCCAGAAGAACTGTTCATGAAGTAGGACCTCCAGCTTCTTCCACCCAAAAGTGTCCTGCTCCATCGTGGTACGCCTCTAGGACCATTGGCGCATCCCGCTTCCATTTGTAATCTGCCAAACCAGTTTGTGTGTGCATGAGTTGATATTTCTCCGACACAGCTTACCCTCGTAGAAGAACAGTTTAGCCTTCTCCTTCCACAACTGTTGGGCTTCCTGTGGTGCATCTGGACGAGGGTACGCGTCAGCTTGGATTAGCAGGTCTATCACCAGGCGGATGGCCTGGTCACTGTCTTGCGTTTCTGCCCAACCATGGTGGGGCATTGGATTGAACGAGACCTTTTGTATGGCTGTGATCACTTGTCTTTTACACATTGGGAGCATTGTGACGCGCCTTGGCGGTGGAAGGCCGGCATCTCTATTTCCTCGAGGTCTTCCGGGTCTTCTCCCAAGTCTGGTAAATTTGACATTCTGGTTAGTGCATCAGCGTTGGCGTTCTTATTTCCCACTGTGTACTTAATCACGGACTCGTAGTTAAACAGCTAAGCCATCCATCGCTGTTCCAGGGCACCAAGCTTCGCAGTTTCCAGGTGCGTTAAAGGGTTATTGTCCGTGAAGATTGTATATTTGGTTGATGCGAGGTAATGTTTGAACCTCTTAGTCACAGCCCAGACTATGGCTAGGACTTCCAGCTTGAAGGAACTATAGTTGATGTTGATGGGGTTTCTTTCAGTGGGGCGAAGCTTTCGGCTGGCATAGGAGATGACTCCTTGCCTTTCTGCACTTTAGACAAAACTGCTCCCAATCCCATGTTTCTGGCGTCTGTGTACAGTATAAACGGTCGACCATAGTCTGGATAGGCCAGGATTTCGTCTCCCGTGAGGGCCAACTTCAGCCGGGTGAAGGATTCTACCACTCTACTGTCCCACTCGATTGGAGGTTTTTCACCTTCTTTGAGTGGCCCACTAAGAGGTCTTGTAGGGGAGCAGCTATTTTGGTGAAACCCTTGATAAACCTTTGGTAATAGCCTACCAACCCTAGGAACTACCGTATTTCATGGATGGTGATGGGCTTCTGCCAGTCCCAGATGACGGTGACTTTGCCAGGGTCTCGTGCCACGCCTTCTGCGCGTACCACATGGCCTAGGTACTGTACCTTGGTTTTAAAAGATGACACTTGGACAGTTTCACCTTCAGACCAAAATTGGATAAGTGTTATGATCCGATGACTTAGGGAGTAACATGAAGATTCCACAGAAGTCGTTGGTAACTACACTGACCACGACACCTGACTAAATACCGCAACTAGAAGTAGCCATGGGATGTAACTAATCATGCCCTAGACACCTCAATACGGCCGGAGAACTAGCTACCCCTAGAGATGAAAATAGGAAAAGCTATATTGCCTCAGAGCAGAACCCAAAAAGAGCAGCAAGCCCCCCCCCACAGATATTAACTGGGAAACAGGAGAAGAAGAGACACACACAGGCAGAATATAGAGTTCAGCAAAAGAGGCCACACTAACTAGATAGTAAAGACAGGATAGAATACTATTGCGGTCAGTATTAAAATACTATCAAAAAATCTCCAACAGCAGATAGTGTCAAAAATCACCCTGAGTCCACTAAGACTCGCCGCCCTTTATATCTGCAAAACTTCTGTGAAACAAACAAAAATAAACAAGTACCAATACCAACAACACTGAAAATAGCAGATAACAGTGAATAGCAATTTCTGTCCAGGAAGAAAACTTCCTAACTGAGAGCAGGTAAACAAATATGCAGACTAAATATCAACCCACAACTCAGAATAAGACAAACTGAAAACAGATCCACAAGCACACAACTTGTGCGCCACAAAGTAACACAAAACATTCACTTAGCTTGCAAGGAATTCAGCAGACCAGGAGAAACCAGGAAAAGGTGTGGACACCTCCAGGAACATTTACAGCTGGCAAGGACTGATCAGCTTCAAACCACTATTTGCTCCAATCTGACCCTGACTGCCAATCATCAAGATCAGCTGTAGACCTCTCCAACACACAGCCAGCTGCATTACCAGCAACAACCACTGGAGGAAGCTCACAACCAGAATTCCTCCTTAATGAATTCACAACAGATAAGGCCTCGAACACCTCGGCCAGGTGCTTCAGGTGGTCCTCGTAGGTTCGGGAGTAGACAATGACGTCATCCAGGTACAGCAGTACCGTCTCGAAGTTCTTGTACCTGAGGCAACACTCCATTAATATTTGGAACGTTCATGGTGCATTGCAAAGCCCGAATGGCATTCAGTTGAACTCGCATAGGCCCATTGGTCTTCTCTCTGTCCGCCTCTGCCACGTGAACCTGCCAGTACCCACTCGTGAGATCTAGGGTCGAGAAATAGTTAGCAGATTTCAGGGCAGCTAATGTTTCCTCAATACGTGGCATGGGATAGGCATCCTTATGTGTAATGCGGTTAATCTACCTATATTCAACTCACATTCTCATTGTACTGTCTTTCGTTTTAACCAGGACTAGAGGAGCTGCCCAGGGGCTTCAACTATCCCTGATTAACCCTGCCTCTTTCATTTCCTATAACATGCTCTTGGCACACTGGTAGTGAGCCGGGGGAAGAGGGCGATATCTCCCTTTAATGGGAGGATGGTCTCCATGGGGATATAGTGTTGGACCCCTTTTACCTACCCGAAGTCTAGGGGGTTTTTGCTAAAGACCATTTTATATTCTTGAACCACCCGTTAGACCCGAGCTTTTTGGTATGAAGGGGTGGAGTCAGTACCAATGTGCAGCTTTTGACACCAGTCCTCCAGCTGTCCCAAAAAGCCATTGTCCTCCGCCGTTTCGGATGGGTTCAAAGGTTCTACTGCCCGTATTGCGTTGTTACTCAGAGTAACTAGCTTGGCTACTGTGGCATACCTGGGCAGGTTTACCTATTTTTCCCTACACTTTAATATAAGAATAGATACTCTCCCCTTTCTGACATCCACTACCCCTCTAGCTGTCAGGATAGTGGGCCTGCTGTCAGAGTACACGGGTTCTACCAGGGCCTGATAATCTTGACCTCTGATACCTACAGCAGCTTGACACCATATTAACATTTCATTTTTGCGAGGTATTACAATGG
The DNA here is from genome assembly GCA_033576535.1 of Allobates femoralis. Taxonomy (NCBI): domain Eukaryota; kingdom Metazoa; phylum Chordata; class Amphibia; order Anura; family Aromobatidae; genus Allobates; species Allobates femoralis. The sequence goes on along the minus strand of JARQOC010000001.1, from coordinate 70,235,593 downwards.
GGAATGGTTCACTCAACCTCACACTGCTGACTTCTCCACCGAACAATTCTAGCTGTTGTCTGTGCATTAAGGCTTTGATCTCTTTGTGCAGGACTCGCTGTTGTCTAGAACTGGCGGTTTCGGCTACCTGTTACAGGCGGTTTCGGCTACCTTGTTACAGACAAGACAATAAACTCTCTAAGACAATTCTCAATCACATTAGTACCTAGAGTGATCATGGGATTACACTCTTGCCGATCAATGTCTACAATAATCAACCACTGGGATTTAAGCTCTACTCGCCCCCACCTTAATGGTCATCTCTTTATACCCCACCTAAGGCAAAGGCTGGCCATTACTGGTGATTATAGTCAAGTCATCATCAGGGCTATAGGTAATGTCAAAGTTAGCCCAGTACCGCTTATAAAGGATATATGTCATCATTGTCACCTGGGAACCAGTGTCCAGTAGAGCGTTCATCGGGATGCCATCAAGCACGACAGGAAGGACCGGTCTTCCCCCGACATACTTGTCTTGCCTATTATGTGGACCAGGTGGCCTACTCCTGGGGTTGGCCCACTGCCCCAGGGGCTGCTTGTTTAAAGGACAGAACCTTGCAACGTGCTCCACTGTGACAGCGGCGGCAGATGGGCAGTCCGGTTGGGTCGTAGCGGCCGGTGTCCTTTCCTCTAGTTGGTGGAATCCTCCTCTGTCGTCACAGGACAGACTGGAGGCCAGCTAGATCTTCTCTGTTGATGGAGACACTTGTAGGGACTGCATTGTTTTTGTCAACACAGCCACGCTTCTGGTTAACTCCTGGACTTGGAGGCGTAAATCTGCGCAATTGTCATTACTTAGTATCTGTGCATCGGCCTCGACAGGTGCCTGAGGTAAGGCTGCTGCCTTGTGGTGTTACATTATTGCTGGGTGCCTGAGGGCACTGAGCCACCAGGGATGTATTCTCGCAGCACACGGATGGCCCGATCCTTGAATTAAACAAAGTCCATATCGGGATTTTGTAGGGCCATAATGCACAGCTGTGTCTATGCGTGTTGGACAGAAGACCCTCAATGAACTGCTTGGTTAATAGTCTGTCCTCCTCCTGCACACTGTCAGAGTCAACCTGTTTAATAGCCCACAGTGCCTCCTCAAGGTTGAGGGCATAGTCTCTTACACTGTCCTGCACCCTTTGTTTGCAGTCAAAAAAACCTAATTTTGATCTCTGCCGCGGTACAGGTATTGAAGGTGTTTTTCAGCTTTGCCAGAATGTGCTTAACTGTTCTATTATCGACGTCCGGCCAGGACTTTACTTCCCTCTGGGCTACACCAGTTAACTAACTGATGAGGATGCTGACCTTCTGTCCCTCAGACAAGGGGTACACTTCAAACAGTCTACGCAGTCTCTCTTTGAAGTCACTGAGGGTATGTGACTCTCCGGAGTGATATGCTGAGATAACCTCTATCCCCGTGCAATAGGTCATCCACATGAATAACTGTATGTGAACTCCCTCATACGTGCCAAAATGGAGTGCCATCTTATGTGCCAGAAATTCTAGCTCCACATATTCATACATGGTGCATATATCCTGCACATATATCTCCTTTCTATATGTATGGGAATTGAGCTATTAACTACTTAATCTCCTGCCTTTTGGTAGGAGATGTGGAGTTTGGCTAGGGTCACATTTAAAACATGAATTGCATTCACCGCATCCGGATCCGGATGCGGTGAATGCAATGCCGGTCACACACATTTTTTGACCAAAAAGTGTGCTGATTACCGCTGTGCAGTAACCGGATGGCTCAGGATGTGTAATCCTGAGCCATCCGGCAACTGCATAGTTTGCGTATCCCGGCTATTGCCGGGATAAGCAAACTGTACTATGACTAGTAAAGTGTTCAATTTACAAAGTAAAGTAATGTTTGAGTTCTCTAGGGGGGGCTTAGACCCCCCTAGAGAACGGCCGGCCACTCCGGTGGGCTTCTAGTACGCTTGCCCCCAAGTGCAAGTCCCCACACCTCCAGCCCCCCGAATCACTATGCAGGGGTGCCTGCACCCCTCTTGTATAGTTTTTCCTGTATGGGGGAAAATGAATTATTAAAGTTTTGCAAAGAGCTCATATTTACATGTATTCTTCGCCAGTCTTGTGTAAAATCCATGGGCGGGGCTGTTTGCGGCAGCCTCCGCCCCCTCATTCCTTATGGCCGCCCCCTCAGTGCCTCATCCATTGATGTGAGGGCAGCCGCGTCATGAAAGGGGCGGGGCGAACCGCGTCACACCATGCGCCCCGCCCCTTTCATGACACGGCCGCCCTCACATCAATGGATGAGGCACTGAGGGGGCGGCCATAAGGAATGAGGGGGCGGAGACTGCCGCAAACAGCCCCGCCCATGGATTTTACACAAGACTGGCGAAGAATACATGTAAATATGAGCTCTTTGCAAAACTTTAATAATTCATTTTCCCCTGTGAGGTAGCGCCCCAGGGGATCCCGCTTGGCACGGGGAAAATGACAGCAGCGACTACATTTCAACGTAACATAAGCAGCGGATTTATTAATTTCTGTCATAAACCGCTTTCAACACATAAACCATAACACTATTTCCATTTCCACATATAATATGCATGTGCTTACATTGCATTATATGACATTCCCATATGACATTACATTACAGGACATTCACATACGTTTTCCCCAGAACTTCAAGGCGTCACCCACCGACCCTTGCAGACCTCAGTCTGGTTCTAAAGACGGCTATCACCGTCTATCACCCTGACAGGGATCGTTCCCCATCCTATAGCACATGAGTCATCACACATGGCACTTTTTCATAAACCATTATGACTCATGCATGACACAGCATTCATGGCATTTTTACATACACCAATATGCTACACACTCAGGGCCCACAATAGTACCAGGAGCCCTGTCACTCAGTACACACAAGACCACCTGGCTCTTGAGCCGTCCTCGGTCCTGGACACTGGCTGGCATGCACACATCAGGTGCACTAGCATGGAGCTGGCAGGCTCCCATCACTTCCAGCACGTCTTCACATGGCAGTGGTCTGGACTTCTCTGATTCCCATCGTCCTCTCCTCACTCAGACACCTGGCAGGTTCTTATCCAGGCTGCCTCTCACAGCTGCAATCCAGTGAGTCAATCAGCACATCTCTCACACACAGACCTGAGATGTGATTAACCCCCTGTGCACCATTCAGGTTTAGCCCAGCAAAGCACTCATCCATTACATCCTATTCCTCATGGATCTCATCCCACTCTCACCGCCGCTCATTAGGCTCATGAATCTCGCAGCTCTTCAGCACTCACACTCAGCTGTTCACTCAGTGCATGAAAACCCTTCAGCTGTTAACCCCCTGTACACCGGACAGGTTTCACACAGCATACACAATCAGGAAAACCAGCCCATGTGAACAGAGACCTGCATTGATAACCGGTGTGATGCACCCGGCCAGGGGCCACATCACCACACCCCATACAGGAAAAACTATACAAGAGGGGTGCAGGCACCCCTGTATAGTGATTCGGGGGGCTGGAGGTGTGGGGACTTGCACTTGGGGGCAAGTGTACTAGAAGCCCACCGGAGTGGCCGGCCGTTCTCTAGGGGGGTCTAAGCCCCCCCTAGAGAACTCAAACATTACTTTACTTTGTAAATTGAACACTTTACTAGTCATAGTACAGTTTGCTTATCCCTGCAATAGCCGGGATACGCAAACTATGCAGTTGCCGGATGGCTCAGGATTACACATCCTGAGCCATCCGGCAACTGCTGTGCGGTCCAGGGAAACGCTGCAAAAACTGCTGCCTGCATGATTTTTAACGCAGGCAGCAGTGCCGGATACGGCCACCGGATGGCTTGTGAAGCCATCCGGTGTTTTGCATTGGCTCCTATGAGGAGCGTTTCCTGGTCCGGTTTTGAGCTTTTTGAAAGCTCAAAACCGGATCAGGATTTTGTAAAAAAAACGGAAATGTGACCCTAGCCTTTATCTGACTTATGGGATATTATGATATCACACCTATTATTGTTTATTGATACCATTGGTCAATTGACTTTTTGTGTAATATAGATCTTTCCACTCCTATGAAATTTTGTGCTGTATGATGCATTACTGTATGTTTACTTCCATATACTAATGGGATAATTATATTCTATGTGGATGTTATTGGCACTTGCACCTTAAGCTGATATTCCTGATATTCAGACCGCATACGTGGTTGATTGTATATCTGTTCCCCTATTTTATACCAGATTTTGTACGTCCTTAATTAAGATATAATAATATATATTTCATCATACCCTGTGGTCGCCTTTTTCCTTTCCCTCTCTCCGGATACAGGGCAAGGAGACTCTGCATTTTATTTGTAGCTTTGGTTCCAGACACACCCCTTAAAAGCAGGTTTTAATTGCATTTAGTGGCATATACCCATACACGCAAGTTCACACTGCAGACATAAGTCGACTAGAGTAGGACCCGGTAGAATGAGAGACCTTGTCGCGGTTATCGGGCTCGGATATCATGGCCATCATATCAGCCAAGTTCTCATGTTATTTTTTACATAAGCTTTAAGTAGTTTTCTACTGTGCCTTTTGCTCCAGTTCACACTGTGCATTAATACATGTCAGCCATTAGCTTTTTTCTCGCTAGAACTTTTGATGTTGGTGTGCAGCGGATATTTATCTAGTATTCTGAGGTGCGTCCAGAACGTCATATTCAACCGGGTGCATTGTGGGGGCTGATTACATGTTCAGCCAGGCTCCGGCACATGCGCAGTGCGCATATTGAAGCCGGACCGAACACGTGATCAGCCCCCACAATGCACCGGGCCGGATATGACGTTCCGGCCACACGTCAGAGTACCACAGGAGGCGGGAATTTCAAAAAGAGGAGGAAACAACTAAAGGAATGTTTACGCCCAGTAGGGCATGCTGAAAGCCAGTGAGGAGGCACGGGTGAACCTAGCCTCTCTGCTGCCCGAGGCGAATTTCAAAGTGGTGTCCCTCCTCCCCCAAATACAAGTACGTCAGCACCATCACATGCACATACAAGAACTTCACAGAAGAATCCAGAACAAGGAACATTAATGGCAATGGCAGGCTTGGTACAAGCATAAAGACACACAATGATGGCGGCAGAGCTCTGGTCCAGTAGGCAGACAGAGGCCTGCATCCTAATAGCACAGGAAGCAGCACTGATTGGCAATGGGCGTGGTGTGTAAGCAGAGGGACAATGCATCCTGCACCAGCGGTGTACATAGAAACCATGGAACCTCATTGTAGAAGTTCTAATTGCCCCCCCCTTCAAAAAAAAAAAAAGAAAAAAATATTTTGCTGGGGTACATATCTCACAAGTTTGCAGTTGTTACAAAGTACTTTTCCTCCTATTGGAGCCCCTAGATTTCCCTTTCATTGCCCCTATAAAGTGTGATGTCAACAAAAGTGCCCCCCAAACACTTTATGATCCCCCACTGTGAATTCCTCCATACACAGTATGAAGACCCTACTGTACCCCCTTCAACTACCCTGGCACAGTATGATCCCCAACTGTGACCCACACACAGCCCTGCATATAGTGTAATGTATCCTACACCTCTTCACAGTATAATGGCGCCAAACACAGCCCTCAAATAGCCCTCCAAGTATTATCATGCCCCACAGAGCCCCCCAAATATTATAATAGCTTCCATATAATGTAATTGGCTCCATATAATCCTCCATATAGTATAATGCACCCCCATAGTCCTCCATATAGTATAATGCACCCCCATAGTACTCCATATAGTTTAATGCAACCCCCGTAGTACACCATACAGTATAATGCACACCACCATAGGACTCCATCACAGATAATGCATCCCATAGTACTCCATACATTATAATGCTCCCCCATAAGACTCCATACAATATAATGCACCCCTCCATACGACTCCCATCACATATAATGCACCCCTCCATAGGACTCCCATCACATATAATGCACCCCCATAAGACTCCCATCACATATAATGCACCCCCATAGGGCTCCATCACATATGATGCACCCCCATAGGACTCCATCACATATAATGTACCCCCATAGGACTCCATCACATATAATGCACCCTTATAGGACTCCATCACATATAATGCACCCCCAAAGGACTCCCATCACATATAATGCACCCCCATAGGACTCCCATCACATATAATGCACCCCCATAGGGCTCTATCACATATAATGCACCCCGATAGGACTCCCATCACATATAATGCACCCCCATAGGCTCCATCACATATAATGCATCCCCATAGGACTCCATCACATATAATGCACCCCCATAGGATGCCATCACATATAATGCACCCCCATTACATACCCATGTACACATTATCTCCCTTCACTGGACACATTGATTAAAAAATAAGAAAATACTCACCTCTCTCCATGATGCTCTGTGCTCGCAGCTCCGGTCTCCCCAGCGTGTGTCTGTTGCTCTGCAGGACCCGGGCAGCAGCGGAGCTCGGTGATGATGCCATCGCTCCCTGATGCCCTGGTCTGCAGAGCGGCCAGTCACACTACAGGAGCGGGGGCGGCATCTGTGGGGAACCGACGCTAGCAGCAGGTGCCCTCCACTGATGTTGCCCTCTGGTTCCGCTGCCCGAGGCAACCTATTCGGTTGGTCTCATATGATAGGTGAACCCCTGCGTGAAGGAAGAATGGAGCCACCAGGCTTGGGGGGGAAGCTGCCCCCCCCTGCCCCTTGCTATGTACGCCCATGGATGGTAGATATAGTTATTGTGCAGGACTGAGGACGCAGCAAATAACAGGAAGAGACAAGGATTGCAGTTTCTTTACCTTAACTTGGCAAGACGTGGTGCAGTCCGGGGCACTGGTTACTAGGATTTAGAAGGTCTGCCTGGAAGCATTCAGGATCCACCTCGCTAGGTGGGTTTGGAGGCCTTCCTGATGCGCTCCCAGTTTGGGTTCCTAGCAGCCTGTGAACTATCCTGTAGCCCACTTCCTGCCTTTCTTGCCTCTATCCCAACTGGCAGACAGCATGAGCCTATCACGGGTACCGCTGGACTGGTGGTGGCTCCGGGCTCTTGCTATGCTGTTGTGCCGAAGGGTCCCTTATAGTGCCCAGTACATTGTAGTGCTCGTACATTGTGCCCAGCTCATGCTTCTGAACATACACACTCTGTAAATTAAGCACGCTTCCTCACTACAACAATGCCAAACATGAAGGTGTTAACTGAGGTTTATATTTTGTGGGGCTCAGAAGGCAGGGGGGCATTTGGATTTGGGAGCGCAGATTTTGCTGGCCTTCTTTAGGGGGGAACCATAGCGCTATTCCAGAGCCTTTGTGCTACCAGTAACTTGGATGCCCCCTATATTTCCGTTAACAGATGATGGACCTTAGTGGGGACTTACTTGTGTTTTTGTTGGTTGAGTTGAATGATACTTGATGGCAATTTGGGTACAGAACATTTTGGTTCAGTTCACATTTATCCCATGCTCTATGCTGAGCACTTACAATATTTTGCGGACTATAAGATGCACCAGTCCATAAACACAGCCAGGTTTTAGAGGAGGAAAATAGGAAAAAATAAATTGAAGCAAAAATGTGGTCATGAGGTATTGTTATGGAAGGGGGGTCTGCTACTAACACTGTTATGGCTGTAATGTCCCCATATTGTGTACAAATGTCCCCCATCCTGGTATATATGACCCCCATCCTGATATATTGTCATCATCCTGATATATTCTCATCATTTTGGTATATGGCCCCCATCCTGGTATATGGCCCCATCCTGCTATATGCCCCATCCTGCTATATGCCCTCATTCTGATATATACCCTCATCCTATATGACCCATTCTGATATATGGCTCATCCTGGTATATGTCCCCATCCTGGTATATGCCCTCATACTATATGCCCCACCCTGGTATATGGCTCATCCTGGTATATGCCCCATCAAGGTATATGGCCCCATCTGCGGTGCACACTTAAAATAATAAAAAATTTAGCTCACCCCTCCATCACTCCCTGCTGCAGAGTAATATCCTGTTCTCATGCCGGTGACTGAGCACTGCCAGCATATAGGCGCCCAGCGCATGACGTCTACAACAAATACATGATATAAAGGTTGATACTGAAGGTTATCCAGAAGATTAACAAATAATTATTTTCAATTTGGTTTTCATATAGGAATGTGCAACGGCCGCAAGGGCCCAGGATACTCGGTAGCCGGGCCGGCGATCTGTCAGGGAGGTCACGGTGGCTGTGGGCCTGACCATGCAGTAATGAAGGGGGGGTATTTGCAGGGGATTAGGAGTCATTTGTGATGCCACCTGTGACACCTGGTCATGGGTGACCAACACTGCTGTTTTGGACCTCTGGGGCAGATGGTGTGGCAGCCAGGATGGTAACGCTCCCCACAGGTGGAGCGGGACCCCAGGGTTGGTATGAGAGTCTATAGGGATGATGATAGTTGTTATATTGGGGTGCGGCAAGGAAGGCACGGGAAATAACAGGAGAACACGAAAGGTTCAGTTCTGTACCTTTACTTGAAGGAACGTGGTGAAGTCCGGGGGCACTGGTTACCGGGTCCAGGAGGGTCCGGTCAGCCTGGGAGCAGTCGGATTCCACCTTGCCAGGTGGGTTTGGAGAGCCTGCCCGTTGTGCTTCCCCATTTGGGTCCCAGCTGCCTGTGAACTATTCTGCGGTCCTCTTCTTGCTTTCTTGCCCTCACCTCCGAATGGTAGACAGCACAAACCCATAATGGCACTGCTGTGTCGATGGCAGCTCCAGGCATTCACTGTGCTCTTGTGCCGCCGGGTCTCTAGTGCGGCCAGGAAACCTTCAGTCTCCTGTCCTCCAGATTCGGTTGCCAGGACGTGCAGTGCCCGCACAACCCAGGACTCTGGCGTCCTCTGTTGCGCTACCTGGGGTGAGCTCTTCCACAGCTCAACTCCCCAGGACCTACTCTCCTCGACTCTTCAGATTAACTAACTCTTCACTTCCTCCCCCTCCCTGCACTTTCCTACTCCTAACCCCTCCTCCTTGCCAGAACCAAGGCAGCTCCCCTGAATTCGGGTGTAGAGCTCCCCCTTCTGGCCCGGAGTCAGGACTGGTGAATGCATGGGTGGTGTTGCCTCGTGTTGGGATCTCCTCCTACTACCAAGCATGAAATCACCCCCGATGAAGGAGGCAATATCATTGTGGCCACCACGCCCTAGGGATGACGCAAATAATTTCATTAAATTTTATCTCAAGGCATGAAAGGAAAAATATATATGTTGATTACATGATTACATTTGGTCAATACATTGTCCACAAAAGTTTGACAAATAAGAAATATAAATTAGATACAATGGTAGGATTATTGGATAAAATAAAATGATATACACTGTGTGCAGAATTATTAGGCAAGTTGTATTTTAGAGGATTATTTTTATTATTGATCAACAACTATGTTCTCAATCAACCCAAAAAGCTCAAATATCAAAGCTTAATATTTTTGATAGTTGGAGTGTTTTTTTTTTTAGATTTGGCTATTTTAGGAGGATATCTGTTTGTGCAGGTAACTATTACTGTGCAGAATTATTAGGCAACTTATTAAAAACAAAATATAATCCCATCTCACTTGTTTATTTTCACCAGGTAAACTAATATAACTACCGTACATAAAATTTAGAAAAAAACATTCCTGACATGCAAAAACAAAACACAAAAAAATTAGTGCCCAATATAGCCACCTTTCTTTATGATGACACTCAACTGCCTTCCATCCATTAAATCTGTCAGTTGCTTGATCTGTTTACGATCAACATTGCGTGCAGCAGCCACCACAGCCTCCCAGACACTGTTCCGAGAGGTGTACTGTTTTCCCTCCCTGTAGATCTCACATTTTATGAGGGACCACAGGTTCTCTATGAGGTTCAAATCAGGTGAACAAGGGGGCCATGTCATTATTTTTTCTTCTTTTAGACCTTTACTGGCCAGCCATGCTGTGGAGTAGTTGGATGCATGTGTTGGAGCATTGTCCTGCATGAAGATCATGTCTTTCTTGAATGATACCGACTTCTTCCTCTACTACTGCTTGAAGAAGTTGTCTTCCAGAAACTGGCAGTAGGTCCAGGAGGTGAGCTTCACTCCATCCTCAACCCGAAAAGGACCCACTAGTTCATCTTTGATGATACCAGCCCATACCAGTACGCCACCTCCACCTTGCTGGCGTCTGAGTCGGAGTGGAGCCCTCTGCCCTTTACTGATCCAGCCTCTGGCCCATCCATTTGGCCCATCAAGAGTCACTCTCGTTTCATCAGTCCATAAAACCTTTGAAAAATCAGTCTTAACCCATAACTTGCCAAATTAGCAATTTTCAGTCTCGAAAATAGGTGTTTGAAAGCTCTCTGGGTGCAAGAATATTCAATTAAAATGACAATGACATGATTTCCTAATTTAAAAACATTCATTTTGCAAACACAACACAAAAAATTTGACCTAATTATAAAATCTTAGTTGCTAGAAGCAAAAGGTTAAGCGTCCCAAAAAAAGGACATTGATAGATAAAGGGTTATTTTTTGGCCCAGTCTTGACGTATTATTTTATGTTTCTTGTTCAAAGGTGGTCGTTTTTCAGCTTTCCTTACCTTGGTCATGTCTCTGAGTATAGCACACCTTGCCCTTTTTGATACTCCAGTAATGTTGCCGCTCTGAAATATGGCAAAACTGGTGGCAAATGGCATCTTGGCAGCTTCACACTTGATTTTCCTCAATTCATGAGCAGTTTGCCAAAGAAGAATGGTCTAAAATTCCAGCAGAGCATTGTAACAAACTCATTGATGGTTACCAGAAGCGGGTGATCGCAGTTATTTTGGCTAAAGGTTGTGCAATCAAGTATTATTCTGAGGGTGCCAATACTTTTGTCTGGCCCATTTTTGGAGTTTTGTGTGAAATGATCAATGTTTTGCTTTTTGCTTCATTCTCTTTTGTGTTTTTTCATTTAAGACAAATTAAATGAAGATTATAATACCAAAGAATTTGTGATTGCAATGATTTTCAGGAAGAAACTGAGTACCGTATTATCTGACAGAATCGCAGGGGTGTCAATACTTTTGGCCACAACTGTAAGTGCAGAGCCAAGCCCCCTATACTTGTGGATTATTAGTTAAAAAAGGGACAATGGATTTCTCTGAATTTCTCTGATTAATAAAGGTATGGGTTTATTCAGAAGTACAGCGATTTAACAGAGGAGGTATTAGTTTGGAATACAAAAACCTGCTGACAGGTTCATTTTATAAAACAAATATTGCAGCAAAACAATGTATCAATGTTGTAATCGTGGCCTAACTTAAGTGAAGCAAGAATAAATAGCAGTTCAAATGACCTCCATTACGTAACACTGGAGTCTACATCAGACAATAAATAGCTTCTTATTCTTGTGTCAAAAGATAAAGATCATATTGCTGAAACATTGTTTTTTATGTTTTAACCTGATGAAATAAATAAAAGATGAATTTTCAATCCGCCTCTATGGCCATGGAGTCTCACTGAGATCTTTTCCTACCGTCATCCTATTTGTTCCAGCTGAACTTGAGCATATATTATTTCTGTACAGATTCACTTTAATATTTTCCACGATTGGTGATTTCGTCATCCTGGTACTTTCCCCTTATGTTTGTAAATGAGGAACCAGTTATGTGGACAGGATTATATTGGAGGAATGCTAGGTCACACCGCAGTATATCAACTACACCTACACGCCACTTATCATGTGTCAACCAGGTCTGTACTTTCCTTCAAAATCTCCATGTGACAGATGGCAATATGGAGATAAGTAGTAAATCAGACAATGCTCTTGTTAGGCTGGTTTCACATTACGGAATTTTTATTTCCGATGCTGTCCGATAAAAATCGGACAGCATTGGAACGATTCTGGCCCCCATGCAGTCCTATGGGCATCGGACCGAATCGGATGTGCACTAAATGTCATCCGATTTGGTCCGATCCGATTCTGTACGATTTTTTTATCGGTGCAAAAATCGGACCATGCTCCGATTTTTGCACCGAAAATAAAATCGGACAAAATCGGATCGGACCAAATCGGATGGCATTTAGTGCACATCCGATTTGGTCCGATGCTTTTAATATGGGGCCCTATGGAGCAGGGTCCGAGGAAACATCCGATGTGTCCTCAGACCCGATTTTACTGTACTGAGCATGGTAGAAACACAACTTGTCGTGTTTGGAGGAAAAAGAATGTTGAGTTGAATCCAAACAACACCATGCCTACTGTGAAGCATTGGGATGGCAGCATCATGCTTTGAGGCTGTTCCTCTGCGAAGGACCAGGACAACTGATCTGTGTACATGAAAGAATGAATGGGGTCAAGTATCGTGAGATTTTGAGTGCAAGCCTCCTTCAATCAGCAAGGGCATTGAAGATGAAACATGGCTGGTCTTTCAGCATGACAATGATCCCAAACACACCGCCAGGGCAACAAAGGAGTGGCTTCATAAGAAGCATTTCAAGGTCCTGGAGTGGCTTAGCCAGTCTCCAGATCTAAACCCTATAGAAAATCTTTGGAGGGGGTTGAAAGTCCGTGTTGTTCAGCAACGACCCCAAAACAACACTTCTCTAGAGGAGATCTGCATGGAGGAATGGGCCAACAAACTAGCAACAGTGTGTGCCAATCTTGTGAAGACTTAAGGCCGGGTTAGACATAACGATGTGCCAGCGACCCGACCAAAGATCGGGATCGCTGGCACATCGCTATGTGATCGCTGGTGAGGTGTCAGACAGGCAGACTCACCAGTGAACAGCCAGTACTGCGCCGACACCCGACGGTCGTTATGATCGTTCCGGGTCTTGGGCGCAGACTGGGGATCGCTGGTTGCTGCCCCTGTCACACATGCCGATGCATGCGTAACAGCAGCAGACCAGTGACCGAAAAATGGTCAGCGAGCTCATCGCTGGTCACTGCGGCATGTCACACGCGATGTCAAAACCTTTGACGCTGCAGCTATATCGTTACCAATATCGCTGCGTGTAACGGGGCCTTTACAGAAAACATTTGACCTCTGTCATTGCCAACAATGATATGTACTGAGATTAACTTTTATTATTGATCAAATACGTATTTTCCAGCAAAATTTGAATAAAAAATTCTTTCCAAATCAGACAATGTGATTTTCAGGATTTGTTTTCTCACTTTGTCTCTCATAGTTGAGGTCTACCTGTGTGGAATAAATTCAGTGCAACAACTCCATTCCTGTATATGTAAGTGTTCTATTGCTAGGTTTGTGTATTGTCTATAAAGTTAGATAAACAAAAACACTTGCAGAGGCTCACACACAGGAAAGACATGTGACTGTACCCAGTTTCCTGTGTCTGTGCATGAGAGGAGAAGCAGCCTGCTGATGCTTCACAGAGACACTTAAGATATGTATATTCCTGATCCACAAAGCCTATCATATCTTTACCTGTTTATAGCTAATTAAAGCTCTGCTCTGTGGTCAACACGCTTGAGAGTATCCTGAATGATCCCCTGCCAACAATCTGTGATGTCAATTACAAGCCTCTCTCATCTTTTTAAGTGGGAGGACTTGCAGAATTGGTGGCTGACTAAATACTTTTTTTTCCCACTGTATTAGATAGACCCATTCAGTTTCAACAGAATTATATTTTGGAAAATATGCAAAAGTGATGCCACCTTAAAAACTGCACCCCTCAAGTTATTCAAAACTATTTTGACAAAATGTGTCAACCATTCAGGTGCTTCACAAGAATTAAGACAAAATGGAATGAAGAAATTAAAATATTTTTTCCCACTAAAATATTGATTTAGCTCCAAATTTGTCATTTTCACAAGGGGTAATAGGAGTAAATTGACCCCACAATTCATTGTACAACTTCTCAATATGGTTGATATATGTGTGGTCAAAAACAACTTTTTCAGCATGTGGAGCCCACTGGGACGGGGTACTCGGTACCGGACCGGGGTACTGCTGGGGATATCATGGCGGTCTTGGTCCAGACAGTGTCCCGGGTTCCGCAAGTAAAAGGGGTATTTACAAGGAATATTGTTTGTCGTGACGCCACCCACAGGTTGTGTGGGTCAGTGTACTTCTGTCAGGAGATGGATGGATGCTGCAGCAAGGTGGATGAGCCCACCGCAGGTCGGGGCAGCTCCTGACAGGGTGTAGAGTGCAATAACAGTTCTGTATACCTGGTATCATACACGGGAGACTGAAGCAGGGTTCAACGGGTTTACTTGCAAGTTCCTCCAAGTCCAACAGTTTACAACACAGTTCAGTTCTTTACACAGATAACGCCAGACACTTTGAACCCTCTGCAGCCAGGCTGTCGATCTGAGACCCCTCACTCTTTCTCTGTAACCTTTCCGGCTTGTTCTTCCTCTGCTCTTCCTAGTGGGTTGTATGGCTGCAACTCGGTCCCTTAATATGGCTTCCCCCTATGTGTATGGGCAGCAAGCCGGGTCCTCCTAGGTGTTGCTGAGCCTCCAACCCTTGTAGTAGGAATACTGATCTGGAATCCCTGTTCCCCGCCGGTTTGTCTGGGGAGCCGGCGTATAGCTGCAGTCCCCCTCAGAACCGACACTCTGGTTTTAGCCTAGCTTAGGTGTCTCTGTCTTGCAAGGGATCACCGGCTCTTTCCCACCCGTGTGGATTTCCAGATACAACAAGGGAAACTTCTCCTGCCTGTAATCGGTCAATGCAGCCGCACTCCTTGGACCCGGTGGTATCAGTCCATCTCTTTCCTCACTTCTCCGTGGGCTACAGGCTATGGACGAGCTTTCTCTCCATGGATCTGTGTCTCTTTGGATTCTGCGTCTCCAGGGAGCCCTATCCCACCGGGATTGTCACTTTCAGTCTTTACTTCTTGGCTCACTCTGGATTACTCGGTCTTTACCTCTCAGCCTACTCTGGCCTACTACCTGACTCCTCCTTGTTCCTCCCTTTTGTACTTGTCTACCACCTGACCTACTTTCCCACCCACTTTCCTCTAAACCCCACCACCCCTTCCCGCCTAGAGTCCCGGGTCCGGTTGAGTGTTGTGCTCCTATGGGTGTGTGTGCTGTTAAGGTGTTTGGTGCACAAACTGTTTCCTATCTGCCTGGCTGCAGTTCCCTTATGTGGCCTCCTGGTCACAGGGGCGCCACAAGCACATTGTAGGGCTGAGAAAGGAAACAGCGCTATTTGTTTTTTGGAATACAAATTTGTCTGGAATAAATTGATGCTATGTTGCATTTGCAGAGCTCCTGATGTGCCTAAACAGCAGAAACCTCCCACACATAACCAAATTTTCAAATTTAAAGGGAACCTGTCAGGTGAAAAAATGCTGATAACATGCAGATATTAGGTTAATCTGCAGGTTAATAGCATTCGGAACCTGCCCAGCGCCTACACATTAAACAACCCTGCCAAAAGGAAATTAACTTTAATCCTCCTGGCAGCGTTCCAATTTCAGCCATAGGGGTGGTGTCGGGGAGGGTTCAGTCGCCCTCTGTATGTGGGGAGTAACTGCAGTAACTGAGCCCCCCGCAGTGATTGACAGTCACTCTGCATTAGTGGAAGCTGTCAGTCAGTGCAGGGGGGGGAGGGGTGTGGTTCCATCTGTCAATGTCCATGCACACAACGGTGACTGAACCCAACTCTGCGCCACCCCCATGACTGAAACCAGAAAGCTGCAGAAAGTATTACAGTTAATTTCCTCCTGGCAGCGGTGTTTAATGTGCAGGCGCCAAGCAGTTTCAAATTGCTGGTAATCTGCAAATTAACCCATATCTGCAGGATAACAACATCTTTCCACATGACAGGTTCCCTTTAAACACAGGGGAACACAGATTTCACAGGATTTTATTTTGTGGGAGAGTGAGGGGTAATTCCTCCAGAGAATTTGTGCTGTTACTTGAAAACCCTCTATATTTAATTAACAGATGCAAGACCAGAGTAGGGACTTCATTTTTGCAGTATGAGTTGAACTTTTTATTTTTTGGAGCATAAATAAAAGATTTTATTGGTTTCAGTGTAATTGTCGCTTTACACGTCCCGATATCGTCGTCCAACTTCGATAAAAAGTCACATGGTTTCGTGCGATATCGTTAGTGCTTTGTGTGGTGTAAATGACCAATTCGATGCAAGAACGATGCCAAAACGATATCGGGGAAGAATTGTGTAGGCTCTCCAACTGCCCGATATTGGATGGAAGATGTGGCAGGATCGTGCTGTGTGACAGCCCAACACCGACTTGGAGAGCAACTTCCCCTATTTACTCCCATGTTAAATGGTCGTTCCCTGATTTGCGCGTACAAGGGGGCGTAGACATCGCAGTTGTGTTGCCTGCTGATATCTCCCTTGTGACAGCTCCTATGCGATCTTGGATTTCAGCCAAAAAAGTGCGCACTCCCGTGCCATTGTATACAATATTGGAACGATGTTGGGACGTGTAAAGTGGCCATTAGGCTCATTTCACTTTATTTTTTCACTGTGCTCTACGCCGAGTGCTTACATTAGGTTTTCTGTGTAAAGTCATGAAAAATGAGTTTCAAATATAATCTCTTTCATAACCATCTACTATATACTTACATTGTTGTGTCCACTCCCACCATCATGATGTCCTTCTATAAAGCGGCGGTGGCAGCCATATTTGCACACCCAATTAATGGGTAAGCAAATATGACACTGTTGGCAGTACTGGCCCCTTGCGTAATACCACTACCTGTGCGGCCGACACCTGGACCCGCCAGGAAGCCGCCAGTCGCAGCCTGCTGCCTGAAGCCCACTACCCGCAGCCTGCCACCCGCAATGCCAAATGAGGAACTTGGCCTGCATGTACTCGGCACGCGAAGGCCCATTTACTCAATCTGCTGCCTGAGGTGCCACAGCAGAGGAGAAAAAGAGAGCCACACCAGAGAAAGGGAGAAAGCAGAGGAGCGAGAGAGCCACAGCAGAGGAGAGAAAGTCAAGCAAAGGAAGAGAGCAGAGGAGAGTGACGAAGCAGAGGAGAGAGCCACAGCAGAGGAGAGAGAGACTGCAAAAGCGAGAGACACTGCAGAGGAGAAAGAGACAGCAGAGAAAAGAGAGCGCAGAGATAGAGCAACAACAGAGGAGAGAGACCGCAGAGAGAGTGACCAAAGAGGAGAGAGACAGCGGAGGAGACAGACAGCAGAAATAGAGTGACCACAAGGGAGAAGGACAGCAGAGGAGAGAGACAGCAGAGATAGAATAACCACAGAGAAGAGAGAGACAGCAGAGGAAAGAGAGACAGCAGAAGAGAGAGAGACAGCAGAGGAAAGAGAGGGACAGCAGATAAGAGAGAGACAGCAGAGGAGTGAGAGAGACAAGTAGATAGAGATTCAAGAAGAGAGACAGCAGGGGAAAGAAAGAGACAGAGAAGAGAGCAGAGGAAAGAGACAGCAGAAGAGGGAGACATCAGAGGAAACAGACAGCAGAGAAGAGAGAAAGCAGAGGAAAGAGAGACACCAGAGCAGTGAGAGAGACAGTAGAGCAGAGAGACAGTGGAGGAAAGAAAGAGCAGAGGAGAGAGAGACAGCAGATAAGAGAGAGACAGCAGAGGCAGCCGCCCACAACAGCTGACACACAACACCGCCGACACACAATACTGCCACCGCATATCACCTCCACACAGACTGCCGCCTCAGTAAGTGTGCATACCGGCGCACACGCACACTTACTGAGGCAGCGGCCTTCTTTGTATACCCAAGTGTGCAAAGATGGCGGCTGCATGAGTAAATGTGTTTGCAGCTGGCTCATGCATATTTGGACTCTTGGGTATACAAAGATGGCGACCGCCTGGTTAAGCGCGCATGCACACTTACTCAGGCAGTCAACATCTTTCTATACCACAGGGGGTGGAAAGAGACAACACACAGCGGGGAGAGCACACAAGGGGAAAGACAAAGCACAGGGGGCAAGTGCACAGAGGGGAAAGACAGCACACAGGGGGGCAGAGACAGTACACAGTGTGGAGAGAAAGAGCATGGATGAGAGACAGCACAAGGGGCGATCAAGCACACAGGCAGAAGAAACAGCCTGAAGCGGGAAGAGACAGCCTACAGGTGAGAGAGGCTGCCCACAGGGGGAGAGGCAGCA
Organism: Allobates femoralis; assembly: GCA_033576535.1. Lineage (NCBI taxonomy): Eukaryota > Metazoa > Chordata > Amphibia > Anura > Aromobatidae > Allobates > Allobates femoralis. Next base: position 70,217,472 of record JARQOC010000001.1, on the reverse strand, counting down.
CAAGAGGAGAAAGAGCACACAGAGGGATGAGACAGCCCACTTGGGGGAAGGAGAGCGTATGTGGAGAGACAGCACACAGAGGGAAGAGAGAATGCACAAGGGGAGAGACAGCCCACATGAGCCAGAAAGAGGCCACAGCGGGTAGAAAGAGTACACAGGGTGAGAGACCACACAAGAGGAAAGAGTATGGGGGGATAGACAGCCCACAGGGGGGAGAGAGAGCACATGGGAGAGAGACAGCCCACAGGTGGCAAGCGCACAGGGGGGACAGAGAGAGCACACCTGGGGAAAGTGAGAGTGCACAGGGGGAACAAAAAACAGACAGCACACAAGGGGAAAGGTCAGCACCGGAGAGGAGAGAGACATCACAGAGTGGGGAGAGTGCCAGTTCCGATGCCGGCGGATGTCAGCACTGTGTTAAATCTGCGGAGCTGCATTTTATGAAATGTCCATAGGAAACAATGGTTGGGGGATAAGTAATGGCAGGGGACGAGAGGGAAAGATAGAGATTTTTCCATATTGGCCCATCCGTTTACTAGCGCTACCACCCGGATTCCAATCAGGTGCCATTAAACTTCATGTAATCATTGTCTGCTTCAGGATGCATGCATATAAATCATACAGCCTCAAACAGACAACATTTGCAGCAAGCGAAAAAACAAAACTCGACACAAACGTATGCAACCGGATGCCAACGCATCCATCATGCATCCCCATAGGGTCGCAGTTGGGATCTGTACATAGCCACACTGGGACGCACGATGACGCAACACATGTAAACGCCAGTGTGAAACCACCCTAATGGCTACCAAAAAAATCATATTGGCAGAGATTAAGGGGTAAATATAGCATCAGAGGGAATACACTGCATGTGATTTGTAAATATTGCAAAAGTTAAATTGAACTTGTCACCAGTTTTGGGCGTTTTATACTAAAAGCACCACCTTCAGCAGCTCCTATGCTGCATTCTAAGATAGTGGCTATTATGCCCTGACTGCCCCTGTACACCTAATACATATATATGTAAAAACTTCCCACCCTGTATTATAATTACCTGTCTCCGGTCCGATGGCATTGATTGTAGCTTGGTCCGTTCTGCCTCTCCACAGCCGTCCGCCCCACCTCTCTCGCTGTCCGACAGTCTCTACTTCTGAGTGCATAGAGGCTTCCCTGTATCGCGCCTGCATAATGTGCTGTGCCGTACTGCGGGCATAGCCTAAAACTATTCTGCGCATGTGTGAACCGCTGAGGTCTCTGCCCAAGTGCACAGTGTGGCTGCACGATCCAGAAACGTCTCTGTGCAGCTGGCAATTTTTATATCACTCAGAAGAAGAGGCTGTTGGACAGTGAGGAGAGGCAAGACAGACGGCGAGGAGAGACAGGACGGACGGCAAAAAGACGCAGGTCCGATCAAGCTACAATCAAACCCATCGGATTCAAAACAGGTAATTATAATACAAGATGGGGCGTTTTTAATTTTTCCTTATTTGGTGTACAGAGGGAGTCAGGACATAATAGCCACCATCTTAGAATGAACGGTACTGGTAATTTGCTACTCAGTTAGTAGCCATCGTATGGACAGAAGTTCTGGACAGTTTATGAGTGTGGCTTTACTAATAAGATAAGATGCACAATCCCTTTAAGACTAGGGCTGAAACTACAGCATTGCCATAACCCCAAAGACAGAAGCAACATTTGAACCATTGCAAAAATATGACTTCGGTAGGCCCCTGAATGCCATGACAACTTATCAGCATCATGGGGGCAATGTGGTGACATCAATCCCTGTACCTAACCTAGATAACCTCATAAATTATATATTTTAAAGTGAACCTGTCACCAGATTTGGGTGTTTTAAACTAAAAATGCCACTTTCAACAGTTCTTATGCTGCATTGGTCTCCTCCAATTGAAAATCAACTTACCCCAATGAGGTGTTTTACAACTGGAGGAGTTGATAGACTCATCTGGTCACATACTCCTCCACCATTAGCCACTATTGTATGGACAGAAGTGCTGGTCATAGGAAAGCTTCACTAAAAAAAAAAAATAGCCGCCCCCTAATAACCAAAGATAATCAATATAATTTTGGTGGAATATCCTTGTAAGACTATCCATGTCTTCTGTATGACATACAAGATTTGGTTATGGCTGAAGCATTGAAGGGTTAGCAGGTAAGTGTAACAATGATACGATGGCCCTCTGTCCAGCCCTTTCTACAAAGATTAGTTTCCACTCCAGAGGACTCAGTTTGGCAATTATCATGCTGTAGGTAATTAATCTGATTAAGAAGCAGATTATGTACTATGTCTAATCTACAATTACCTACATCCATCATAAATCACAAAGTACAAAAGATTCTCTCTAGCCGCTGCATTTGTGATCTCCCTTCCTGGTAGATGACCCAATTGATCTATGTAGTCTGCATATCCGGTGAACTGAGAGGTTCTGGGTTTAATGTATATGCACATATGCTTTAATCACACTTTACTTAATGAATATTTATATCATAGGTTTTTCCCTCTATTTAACATATAGAACTGACTTCTCTAATAAATCCTAGTCACGGCATATAACAATTCCCTTGGCTTTCCCTGATTATAAAGTAGCAAACCCATAAGTTGACATAAATTGTAGATTAATGTGTCACTTTATAATGTGGACAGGCTTTGCTTGATGTACTTCTGATGATGTAACACTTCTTCTCATTAACACTTATTGCACTCTCTTCAGTCTCTGATTCAATTGTGCCAAAAAAAAAGCAGGGTGGTTGTTTAGGCAGTTAGCATGCCGGAGTCTCATTCATTATCGGAATTAACCAAACAAATCACTCCACCAACTAAGAACGGCCAGGCACCACCACCTGCAGAATCGAGAAAGAGCTTTCAGTCTTACAATCCTTTCTGTGTCCGAGCCGGGTGACAACAAGGGAAACCCCACTTGGCCCCACAATAAAATGATTAACTATATGGAAGAAATCATATGCGTTGATATAGGAATCCGGCTTGTACATCGCGCCGTTTGAAGATTTGGCCAAGAAAATCACTCCAAGGACCTCGAATCTTAAGACAATAAATGGAGAGGAAGCGCACAACAGGGTCTTATCCGATATAATCAGTCAATTATAAGTATGGTCGCACTCACCTGGTCGGGTTGTGTGTGACACAACCACTAATAAACCAGACAATTGGATCCTGTCGAACGCAGCAATCAGCCAGAAGAGTTGTGTAAATCATATGTGTTGATATAGGAATCTGGCTTGAAGATCGCGCTGTTCGGAGATTTGGCCAAGAAAAATCACTCCAAGGACCTCAGATCTTAAGACAAAGATCTTTATTCCTCCACAGACTCGACGCATTTCGTGTTCCCACTGTACACTTCCTCAGGAGTTTAAGTTCTTAAACTCCTGAGGAAGTGTACAGTGGGTACACAAAACACGTCAAGTCTGTGGAAGGATAAAGATCTTTGTCTTAAGATCCGAGGTCCTTGGAGTGATTTTCTTGGCCAAATCTCCGAACAGCGCGATCTTCAAGCCGGATTCCTATATCAACACATATGATTTATACAACTCTTCTGGCTGATTGCTGCGTTCGACAGGATCCAATTGTCTGGTTTATTAGTGGTTGTGTCACAAACAACCTGACCAGGTGAGTGCGACCATACTTATAATTGACTGATTATATCGGATAACACCCTATTGTGCGCTTCCTCTCCATTTATTATAGACTATATGGAATGACATATGTATGACACCTGTCCCACTTTTCTGGTTGAGAATCAAACCAATTTTCTAAACGCAGATGTGAGTGAATCCTTAAAGGGAATCTGTCACATGGTTCATACTCAATCAATAGTTTTGTGTCCTGAAAACTACATGCCACTTCAATTTAGTAGATACAATACGTAAACAATAATCCAAGATAAGAAGAGAGCCATAAATAATGTTAATAAATTTTTTTTTTATATATATATATATATATATATATATATATATATTATTTTTTTTTTTTAAAGATGTTAAACACATTCACCCCCATTGCCCGTTTTGCTTTGCTTCTTCTGCTGGCGTGTCAGGGTGAGGCACACTTTCTGTATAAATACCTTTCAATATATGGTGTCATCATATCATATGGAGTGATGCGAGAAGCGTAACCACCTCATAGTGCATCTGCAATACCCCACCAATGGGAATAGGGTTCCTGTATGGAAGGAAGTCTGTGGAGCTTGAAAGCAACACATGTGTACTACCAATATTGGCATTAAAAAGAGAGAGAATAACTATTGCTACGATCTAATATTTTATAAAGTGCCAGTGCTCCATACTGATAATCATCTTCAGACCAGGATCCAGCGAGTGAGGAGACTCCAGCGGTGTGGTGTAATTAAAATTTCCATTTATTTGAAGAATGATGTTTCCATAAAAAGGGCACTTACAAAAAGAGCCAATGTTGATTGCTCTCAGTGGGAGAAACAAGATACAAATCACGTAGTTGTGATACCTTTTAATGGCTAACAAAAATTAAATAAATGATTTTATAAGGCGAGCTTTCGAGACGTCTCAGGTCTCTTCATCAGGCATGGTATGACAAAATATTGAAAGAAACTCAAAATATATACATGCACAACTAAAATGATTGGACATTTAACTGAATAAACATTACAGGGCCTGGACATTTAGCTAAATAAACAAAGCAGCCTGGAGAGGATCCTCAATCAGGCAGGCCTAGTGGTCTGAAAATTATTATGACGCTAATTTATAAGAAAACTTTGTGTCTTTAAGGTTTCAGTGTCTTTGAACAACATTCTTTAGATGTGGTAATGAGCCATAAAACCATCAGAGATGTTTAGTCCATTCTGTATACAATTGAAAGCTGTAATTAGCTTGGATTCACAGACTCTACGATGTTTTTGCAATTTGAAATTACCTCTCAAAATTAAAACCTTCATATTTTCAATGTTATGTCCCTGGCTAGAAAAATGCTTGGCTACTGGTAAATGGAATTTTATTGTGTGTAATTGTGTGACAATGAGACCTCATCCTTATTCTTAGACGTTGTCAAGTCTCACCAACATAAAAAGCCCCCACTGGGCATATAGTGCACATAATTAAATATATCACATTGGAAGAGAAGCATGTGAATGTCCCAGGAATCTTATAATCCTGCTGTGTGTTCGGGATCTCAGTCCTGTCTCTTGTTCCTATGTGAGCACAGGTCTTGCAGCTCTTCACATTGCATGGATAAGTTCCTCTTGGTATATCCAAGGGCATCGAACTTCGGACCATGTTGTTTCTTAAATTGGGAGGCTGCCTGTAGCACAGCAAGGGAGGGTCTTTGAATATTATTTTTAGTCGGTCATCCTTGTGTAGGATATGGTGAAGTTTCCAGGCAGTTTTCCTTAGTACCTCAAGCTGTGGGTCGTAGGTCACCACCAGAGGAACACGATGGTTTTCTTCTTTTTCTCTGTATTGGAGTGCTTGACTTCTAGGGATCCTTGTGGCTTTAATGATCTGATCCTCAATGGAGGTAGCCTTGATTTAGAAAATGTCTTTTTAGATGGTTTAAGTGTTCATCCCTTTCCACTGGGTTGGAGCAAATACAGTTATATCTGAGGGCCTGGCTGTAGACAATGGACACCGTGTGGGCAAACAGAGCAAAAAAAAAGCTACACGTTTTGACTTAGAAAAGCCTTAACCATGGTACATTTTCATGGTATATTGATAACCAGGTACAGAAAAGGAGAACAGTACATGAAAAGGAAATAAGTGCAGGATAGAAGCAGTCCTAAATATGAGCTAAAGAAGACAGGAGCAGCCTGGATTCACACAGCCCTGACATCCAGCCTACATTACTGGAAGAGACAATCACTCAAGATTAAAATCTGAAGGCAGCAAACTGTATATTAGGGAGTCTAAAATGAATGAGAGGATCAAGGTTGCAGACTTAGTGACTTAGTTTATGTGTGTTGACTAAAGGTAACCACTAAAATATATGACATCTGACTTCTTCAGTAAACTCCTAAAGCAGACAAGGTAAGTTAGTTATGAACATTCACTTTTTGCATAGTATGTGTGGAAAACTATGCTTTATAGATATGTAAAATCCTGTTACGAGAGAAAGCAGTGCATTGTGGGAGCTCAGGTGAAAGGCTCACGGTAAAAACTTTAGCTTTTATGTCAAATTTCACTTGGAACTTGGGAAGATTTTTTTCTTCTGCTAGACATTCTCACCCTTTGCTGTTCCTTTTAATGCTATTTATCACTTTTCTGTGGAGCTTCTGTTGTTTTATTATTCTCTCTTTAATATTTGCTCAGTTTTTATTCTTTTAGGACACAAAGGTCCCAAGAAGATATTTCCTTTCCTTATATTACTGGTATAAAGGTAGGGAGTTAAGCTGCCTTCACATTTGCTGCGTTCCCATACGCAGTCAAACGCATGCGCACTGCGTTCCTATGTTTAACATAGGAACGCATAGTGCTTGCGTTTGCTGCGTTCGGGTGCGGATGCGGACGATATCTGCTCCTTCCGGTGTCCAGCGTCTGCACCCGGGACGCAGCATGTTGCATTTTTTGGGCACTCGGGGACCTTGGAAAATCAGCAAGCGTCCCCAAGCGCACAAAACATGCATTGTCTTCAATGGGTCCGCAGTGTTCTGCGCTTGACAGCGCAGGAGAATGCTGCGGACCCATTGAAATCTCTCCAGGTGGCCGCCGGTGATGTCACAGGAGCTCACCGACGGCCACCGGGAGATCAGCTCAGCCTCTGCTGATCTCTTCTTCCCCGCCGCCGGTAATCTGCTAGTGATGTCGGCGGGGAGAAACAGCTGATGTGACAGCTGTTTGAATCTTCCCGCCCCGACATCTCCTATCGGTGTCGGCGCGGGAGATTCAAACAGCTGTCAAATCAGCTGTTTCTCCCCGCCGACACGTCCCGGAGCTTACCGGGGGCCGGGAGGCGGAGATCTCCGGTGCTGATCTCCGCCCCCGGACACCGCTGATTGGCTGCCGGGCTGCACAGTGATGTGTCCGCAGGCGGACATTATCCGCTGCGGACACATCAAAATGGCACTACTTTTGACTGCGTTTGTGTCTGCATGCCATCAGCATGCAAACACAAACGCTAATGTGAAGGCAGCCTTAGAGATTCAATAATTAGGGATTTCACATACTAATAAAATATTCACAATACCTTGTGTGATTGGCAGAACTTGATGTGAAGCAATGAAGCAATGGCTATGGGCAACTTTATTCCTAAACATTGGCCATTTACAGATAATCACACTGTAGAATGAAACTGGAAATATTGGGCAGCATGCTAACATGGGCACGAATCTGTCTAATTAAAAAAAATGGTTGCCTTGAATGCAAATTTAGAATGCATATTAACCCACAGGCTGTAAGGTTTCCTGAAGAGATGGGTTTTCAGGTTCCGTCTGAAGGATCCAAGTGTGGTGGATAATTGGACGTGTTGGGGCGCAGAAATCCAAAGGATGGGGGATTCCAGAGGATGGAGGATATCTGGGATTGGGGGGGGAGGGTATTCATTGTACAGGAGGGGAAGATAGTGTAAATAGTAACCTGGGCACAAGTAATGAAATTGGGGGTGGCATTGGGGGGGTCGGGTTAGAACAGTCAATATAGTAAGAAGGAATAGAGGTACAGAAAGAAGCATAAAGTGCATGTACACTAATGCCAGAAGCCTCGCCAACAAAATGGAGAAATTACAATTAATTTTGTTGGAAAATAATTATGACATGGTTGGGATATCGGAGACTTGGCTGGATGAGAGCCAGGACTGGGCTGTTAATTTACAGGGCTATTGTCTTTTCAGAAATGACCGCACAAATAAGGGGGAGGTGTCTGTTTATACGTAAAATCATCCTTAAAACCCATCCTGCGTGATAATATAGGTGAATCTAATGGAAATGTAGAGTCCCTGTGGGTGGAGATAAGGGGAGGGGGAAAAAAATAATAAATTACTGATAGGGGTTTGCTATAAGTCTCCAACAATAATGGAGGTGGAGGAGAACATCCTCATAAAGCAAATAGATGAAGCAGCGACTCAGGGAGAAGTCATTATTATGGGGGACTTTAACTACCCTGAAATACATTATGGAACTGAAACCTGCAGATCCAGCAAAGGTAATGGTTTTTGACAACTATGGCCTTGTTCACACTCAATTTGCGTTTTTTTTAGCAGGAAAAAAAACACCTGCGTTTTTCTAAAAGTGCCAAAAAGTGTCCCTTGTGTGTCTGAAAGGATTTGACACTTTTTTGGACTTAGTCATTTTTTGGCCAAAAACGCAGGCAAAAACGCTAGCGTTAACGCAGGGTGCCTAAATGTGCCATTTAAAAACACACCCTGCGTTAACGCATGCGTTTCCCATAGGACCCCATGTTAAAAAAACGCATGCGTTTTTGGAAACAACCCCTGCGTTTTTTTCCAGCACCCAAAAAACGCTGCATGCAGCGTTTTTTGGACTCTGGGAAAAAAACGCAAGTGGAGCTGAAAAACGCATGTACACTTAAATGTACCCTGCGTTAACACACCTGCGTTTTTGAAAAACTTCAGAAAAACGCAGAGTGTGCCAAAAACGCAGGTGAGTGTGAGCAAGGCCCATGAGAGACAATTACCTTTCACAACTGGTTCAGCACCCAACAAGAAGGGGGGCACTGCTGGACCTAATATTAACCAACAGGCCGGACCGCATATCAAATATTCGGGTTGGAGTTCACTTGGGTAATAGTGATCACAAAATAATAAGTTTTCAAGTATCCTTTAATAAGATGTGCAGTAGAGGGGCTACAAGGACACTAAACTTCAGGAAGGCAGATTTCCAATGGTTGAGAGATGATCTTAGTGCAAAAAAATAAACTGGGACGATGTCCTGAGACATAAAAGTACACAAAGCAAGTGGGAGACGTTTATTAGCATCCTGAATAGGACCTGTGCACAATATATACCCTATGGGAATAAGCATGCTAGAAATAGGAGGAAACCACTATGGCTAAATAAAGCTGTAAGGGTAAGTGCACATCAGTCGTTTTGTGGGCTGCTTTTGGACGTTTTCCGTCGGCGTTTTCCGCTCAGTTTTATGTTAATTTATGTTAATCCTACCCTCCGGTTGGATTAACATGCTAGTCAATGGATTTTAGAAAACTCTGTCTTCACTAGAACGGTTTTCTTCTGGTCGTTTTCAGTCAAAACTGAGTTTTCTCAGTCAAAACTGAGTTTTTCCACCGGTTTTCCAAAAATAGAGCAAGTGACTTCTTTCCACCGTTTTTCCAGCGGTTTCAGCTGATCAAGTGCACAAAAAACTCAGTTTTCAAAACCGCCGAGAAAACCGCCGAGAAAAATGCTGTAAAACCGGGCGGAAAACGAGCAAAAAACGAGGGACACTGCTGAGCACAGAAAACTCAGTTTCTGCTAAAAAAAACCAGGTTTTTGGACGGACTGCAGAGATGCACAAACGTCAGATGTGCACATACCCTAATGGTACCTTTATACGCGGCAACTTTTCTAGGAATTTCACTGGCATTTTACTGGTTGCAGTGAAATCATGGAGACATTGTTCTATCATGTTGCTGTGTACAAATGGAACAATGGCTTCGTGATTTCACTGCAACCAGTAAGTTGCCACTGAAATTCCTAGACAAGTTGCCATGTGTAAAGGTACCTTTAGGGGTGCAATAAGTGACAAAAAGAAAGCATTTAGGGAATTAAAGCAAGTAGATAGTGATGAAGCATTAAATTAATGCAGAAAATTTAATAACATTTGTAAAAAGCAAACCAAGGCAGCAAAGATTAAGGGCCGCTTTACACACACCAACTTCTGTGTTCAACTTCTGAACAGATCTCTGGTTGCAGTGAAATCATGGACACATTGCTCCATTTTGTACACAGCCACAAAATGGAACAATGTGTCCATGATTTCACTGCAACCAGAGATCTGTTGAGAAGTTGGACACAGAAGTTGGTGTGTGTAAAGCGGCCCTGAGACAGAGAGACTCATTGCCAGAGAAAGTAAAAATAATCCCAAAATATTTTTTAACTACATAAATAGTAAGAAACTAAAAAATGATTGTGTTGGCCCCATTAAAAATAGTCTGGGTGAAATGGTGGATGAGGAAAAAGCCAATATGCTAAATGACTTTTTTTTCAACAGTATTTACATAAGAAAATTCCATGACAGATAACATGATCAGTGATAACAAAAATTCTCCATTAAATGTCACCTGCTTAACCCAGCAGGAAGTACGGCACCACCTAAAAATCACTAAAATTAACAAATCCCCAGGCCCGGATGGGATACACCCCAGAGTACTGCAAGAATTAAGTACTGTCATAGATAGACCATTATTTTTAATATTTAAAGATTCCATAATAACAGGGGCTGTACTACAGGACTGGCGTATAGAAAATGTGGTGCCAATATTCAAAAAGTGGACAAAAACTGAACTTGGAAATTATAGGCCAGTAAGCTTAAACTCTACTGTGGGTAAAATCCTAGTTTCTAAGAGATGGTTTATTGGAGTATCTGAAGAAAAATAACTTCATGACCCAATATCAACATGGGTTTATGAGAAACCATTCCTGTCAAATCTGATAAGCTTCTATGAAGAGGTAAGTTCTGGACTGGATCAAAGAAATGCAGTGGACGTGGTGTATATGGACTTTTCAAAAGCTTTTGATACGGTTCCACACAAAGGTTGATACATAAAATGAGAGCAATGGGGATAGGGGAAAATATGTGTAAGTGGGTTAAAAACTGGCTTAGCGATAGGAAACAAAGGGTGGCTATTAATGGATCACACTCAGAATGGGTCACAATTAACAGTGGGGTGCCACAGGGGTCAGTATTGGGCCCACTACTCTTTATTATATTTATTAATGACCTTGTAGGGGGCATACAGAGTAGAATCTCAATATTTGCAGACTCACATTTAGTGGCCAGTGTCAGGCAGCTGCAGCAAAGGCAAATAAAATAATGGGATGTATTAAAAGAGGCATAGATGCTCATGAGGAGAACATAATTTTACCTCTATACAAGTCACTAGTGCAACCACACTTAGAATACTGTGTACAATTCTGGTCTCCGGTGTATAAGAAAGACATAGATGAACTAGAGCGGGTGCAGAGAAGAGCGACCAAGGTTATTAGAGGACTGAGGGGTCTGCAATACCAAGACAGGTTATTAAACTTGGGGTTATTTAGCTTGGAAAGATGAAGGCTTAGGGGTGATCTTATAATAATGTAAAAATATATGAGGGGACAGTACAGAGACCTTTTCATATGATCTTTTTACTCTTAGGCCTGAGATGGGGACAAGGGGGCATCCTCTACGTCTGGAGGAAAGAAGGTTTAATCATAATCACCGACGCGGATTCTTTACTGTAAGATCAGTGAGACTATGGGACTCTCTGCCACATGATGTTGTAATGAGTGACTCACTACTAACATTTAAGAATGTTCTGGATGCCTTTCTTGAAAACTATAATATTACCGGTTATATATACTAGATTCTTTGATAGGGCGTTGATCCAGGGAACTAGTCTGATTGCTGTATGTGGAGTCAGGAAGGAATTTTTTTCCCCAATGTGGAGCTTAGTGTTGCCACATGGGGTTTTCTTTGCCTTCCTCTGGATCAACATGTTAATCTATGGGTTGAACTAGATGGACTTAAAGTCTTCCTTCAACCTTAAAAACTATAAAAAAAAAAATAAAAAAAAATCTTGCAGGTGGTTGTGTGATTAACGAATAAGTGTGGAAGAGAGGAGGAGGTCTTGGGCAGTATATAAGTATATAAGCGTATATCCAGGCAGCAAAATGCTGACAGTTTGTAATTTGCACCCTGTCGGCTGAGAATGGGGAGGGTGAGGGCATGTTGAGGCTGGGGGGGCGAGCATGCTGAGACTAGGACTTGGGCAGGTTTGTTGCTCTGTGGGGAGGGCTTGTTGCTGTTTGGGGAGGGTTTGTTGCTTTTTGGAGAAGGATTGTTGCTGTTTGGGACGTACTTGTAGGAGTTTGGACAAAAACGACAAGTAGTGCATTATGCCTAAGCTCCAAAACAAACACGCCTCTGGTCGATGGCCTCCAGACACAGAAAGGTGATATGTAGGTAACCTTGCAAAAAGATGACAGGGTGTAAATTACAAACTGCCAGCATTTTGCAGCTTAGATATACACTTAGATTTTATAGAAAACCCGGATAACCACTTTAAGAGGTATCAACCACTGAGGACTATTTAAACATTTAATAAGTGATTATGGGTCATAAGCATAGAAAGACTTAATATTCCTAAAATCTTATATTCATTTACTTCAAATGAACATAAATTACAAACACGAAAACACTACTTAAAAATAATGGTGCACAGAAAATAGGGGGGATGAAATCCCTGTCTATAAGACTCCCTCCTGAACCCTACCTGGCAGTGGAGGTCAGAACCCTAAAAATTCGACGTGGTGCCTCCACTCATCGATGACTAGCTCTAAAGCTACCCTCACTGTCCCTGCAAGTTGCAGTCAGAAACAGTGCTCACCACAAGACAATATTTTAGTGTAGGCAGCAATAATAATAGATAAGTGGGTTAGCTTAAAAATACATAATTCCACACACCAGAATTATTTAAAAAAATTGGGTGTTAGTCCCTGAGAGCTGTACCCTAACTGACAGCGGGGGTCAGCGCCTTAAGATAACGCAACGGTGCCCCAACTCCCATTGACTGTCACAATACTAGCTCACACTGTAATATTGGACAAAGCAAAAAATGCACCAGTAAATAAAGTGCCACACAATTTCAAGGCAACAATTTATCAAAGGCCATTAGGTATTTTAAAAATGGTGCTTATCCCAAAAGCGAGGTTCATAAAGACATGGTTGGGGGAGTTTGGTTATAAACTAGAATGACGATTGTGGCACAGGCCCTCTCGTCCAACATCAACATCAACCTTACAAATGTTGTTCTGGTTGAATGGGCAAAAATTTACACAGATGTTTACAACATTTTTTATAAAGTCTAAAGTCAGCGGGTGAAATAAGTATTAAACACGTCACTAATTTTCTTCCTACATACACATATTTCTCAATCTGCTATTGACGTAAATTTCTCGCCGGTTGTTGGTAACATCCGATCCAATTCACACAGGCAAAGAAATCATGTGCAATAATGAAAAATGACACAGGGTAAAAGTATTGAACACACTTACTGAAATTTATTTAATACTTTGTACACAAGCCTTTGTTGTTGATGACATCTTCAAGTCACCTCCTGTATGGAGAAACTAGTCACATGCATTGCTCAGGTGTAATCTTGGATAATTCTTCCATACAAGCATTCTTCAAATCCTGAAGGTTTTATCAGCTTCCTCTATAGACTTTGTGATTTGGTTCTTTCATAAATTTTCTATTGGATTCAGGTAAGGTAATTATGTGAGCCATTTTAGCAGTTTCCTTGGTTGTGTGTTTTTGATCATTGTCTTGTTGAAATGTCCACCCTCATTTCATCTTCATGATTCTTGTAGATGGCAGCAGATTTTTATGAAGACTGTCTCGGTACATTTGTCCTTCCTTCCTTCCTTCCTTCCTTCCTTCCTTCCTTCCTTCCTTCCTTCCTTCCTTCCTTCCTTCCTTCCTTCTTCTTCCTTCCTAACAGTGAGCACTAGACCCTTTAGTAGTTTAAAAATTCTGTTGTAACCAATGCCATCAATATGTTTTTCAACAATAAGGTGACACATCGCCATTGGACTCGGTGGCCGGTGTTCCTGCCTCGGCCGCTGGGAGGAGCCGGATTCCTTCGTCTGGTGGTGCTGGTGATAGGAAGGCCTTGTCCTCATATGGACCTGCTCCAGCGACGTCTGCCTCTGTCGCTGAGCGCCGCTGTGTTTCCCCTCTGGGTGGTGTTGGTCGCAGAAGAGCGGGCCCTGCAGAGGTGTCCGTTAGGCGCAGCCTGCGTTCTTCTGTCAGAGGTGGGATGGGTGGAGCCAGTCATGCATCTCCATCTGGCCTGGCTCTAGGGGCGGTCCGGATGAGGTCATCAGGCTGTGAGCTCCAGCCTATGGGAGGTAACCGCGCCCTTCAAATACATTGGAGCCTGTCTTGCAGGCCGCCAGATATAGTTTTGGTTCCCCAAGTGACATAGTGTGTGTGTTTGGTTTTGACTCTGACCTTTGCCTGGATTTTTGACTCTGTACCGCCTGACGATTTTGTACCTTTGCTGCCCTCTCGGTTTTGACTCTGACCTTTGCCTGGATTTTTGACTCTGTACCGCCTGACGATTTTGTACCTTCGCTGCCCTCTCGGTTTTGACTCGGACTCCTGACTACGTTCTTCGCTTCCTGATTTTTCCCTTCCTAGACGACCTCCCTGCTCTGCTGCTCCCATAGGTAGCTACCTCCTGGGCTCCGCTATAATTCCAGATCCCTGTATAGGGGTTTAAGGGTCTCGGGGTTTCTCGGGGTGCTGCCTTACCAGCAGCTCAGCCTTACAGCGGATGGTCGTCACATAAGGTTGCAAAAATATTAAGATAGCTCCCTATTTTTACCCATCATGAGATGTTTAATGTGTGGCATCTTGGTAATGAGACACCTTTTATAGGTCATCTGTTGAACCAGCTGATATTATTTTTCAGGAAATGGCAGGATTGCTTTCTAATTGCATACAGATTTCAGCTGATGTCATGACTTTCCATAGAGTATTGCACCTCTCTTTCTTCATGTACTAAAGGCTTTTTTCATTTCTCACTTCTAAATATTACACATAACTTTATTAATGGACATCTACAGGTGGGTTGAGAAGTTCATGCCAATAGCACCATTAGAAAAATATTTACTTAGTAAAAGGGATAATGTATATAAAGTAATAATGTATTTAATACTTGAATACTTTGAAGAAGGCGTTATGCAGAAACGTCTAGTGGTTTAAACTGGAGGTTACTGTTCATATTTTACCTCCTAACTTTATAGATCTTAATGATGTACAAACAAAATCAAAAGTTTTTTTTTTTTTTAAAGAAAATGTTTCCATGGATTGGAGTTTTTCTTCAGCTGGATCCACAGGTTTCTCTGGTGTTGTTGTTCTTGAACAAGGTGTGCCTCTGCCTAATTCCATTGGGCTCCAAAACAGGAGACAGAAATAATCCAGAAAAGTCAAGATTTGGTTATTATCTGGCTATGTTTTTTTTTCCTTTTGAGTATTTAATACTTATTTCACTACTGTAACTGTCCATACAGAGCAGTGCTGAATAGACCATGCCAGCTTGAGAGTCCTTCACATACAGGGGCTATGTGTGAGCACAGACTGTTATACAGGGGTCTATGTGTGAGCTCCTGTTCTAATACAGGGGGCTATGGGAGAGCTTCTGATGTAATACAGAGTCTATGTGAGGCCTCCTGTTGTTATAAAGGGGGCTATATGTGGCTTCCTGCTGTAATACTGGGGACTGTGTGCGGCCTCCTGCTGTTTACTGGGGGCTGTATGTGGTCTCCTGCAGTAATGCTGGGAGCTGTTTGCAACCTATTGCTGTATACTGGGGACTGTGTGCTGCCTCCTGCTGTATACTGGGGTCTCTGTGCAGGCTCCTGTTGTATACTGAGGGCTATGTGTGGCCTCCTGCTGTATACTGGAGGTGATGTGCAGCCTCCTACTGTATACTGGAGACTGTGTGTGACATATTGTTAGAAGAATAGCAAAGAGATGTCTTAGTCGCTTTGGGGTTTGTATGGCTGCTGCCTCACTGACAGTCATGTCCCAATGTGTGCTATTTTCCATAAGTCCTTGCCTTTGGCAAGTTTACTTGATTGTTTCACAGACATGCATAAGCTGTGTTATACTATGAATGTTCTCTGTTGTCTATAACAACCAATCAGAAGCTGAGCTGTGATCGGTTGCTATAGGCCACCTGATAAATATCTAGGCTAACTGTCAAAACAGCCACGGCAGTATCTATGACTTGACACATACATATAGTAAATAAGCATTTTTCTTGGTGAATGACTGTAAAGCGCAGGGTTAAATGTCACCTCAAAACATAGCCTATGACATTCCCGGAGTCAAATGGGGTATGTGTGCAAAATTTTGTGATTGTAATTGCGACGGTGTCGATTACTTTAGCGAACACACACACACTCACACATGCACTCACACATACACTCACACACACACACACACACTCACACATACACACACACACTCACACATACACACTCACACACATACACTCACACACACACTCACACATACACTCACACACACACACACACTCACACATACACACTCACACACATACACTCACACACTCACACATAGACCTTGTTCACACTCACCTGCGTTTTTGGCATTCTCTGCGTTTTTCTGCAGCTTTCCAAAAACGCAGGTGCATTAATGCAGGGTGCAATTGAGTGTAGCTGCGTTTTTTCACTACACTTGCGTTTTTTTCCCCCAGACCAAAAAACGCTGCATGCATTTTTTGGGTGCTGGAAAAAAATGCAGGGGTGGTTTTCCAAAAACGCATGCGTTTTTTTAACATGGGGCCCTATGCGAAACGCATGCATTAACGCAGGGCACCTGCGTTAACGGATGCGTTAACGCTAGCGTTTTTAAAGTGCTCAGTTAAGCACCCTGTTTTTGCCTGCGTTTGTGGCCAAAAAATTACTAAGTCCAAAAAGGATCTTTCAGACACACAAGAGACATGTTTTAGCACTCATGTGGCTTTAGGAGTGCTAAAAAAAACGCAAATTGTGTGTGAACAATGCCATACACACACTCACACATGCACACTCACACACGCACACTCACACATACACTCACACACACTCACACACACGCACACACACTCTCACACATACACACACATACACTCACACACACACACACACTCACACACACACACATACACATACACTCACACACACACACACTCACACATACATACACATACACATACACTCAGCTTTATATATTAGATTATATTGGAAACTAAAGTCCTCCTGTGTTGGTTGCAGTTTCCTTATTATTCTACTGTAGTATATTGAGGATAACATGGATACTCGGCCATGATGCATATAAATGACATACTGGTTATTTCTATATATGTATGTATTTATTCATTTACTTTTTTCATTACATAATTTTAATACTCTGAGAAATAAAGATCTGCACTTTAAAAAAAACAACTCATTTATTAAATGAACTTCTTCATGTGGTCGTACATTTATTACAATGAAAATATTTTGGCAAATGAAACAGAAATAAAACTGGAAATTATATTTTTTAGAGCTTACAAAAAAGCTAAGATACTGTACATACATGGTGGTCAGTTTCGAAGGAAACTAAATATGAAGACTTTACAGTCGTTTTTTTCCTGGATGCCTGGCGCTGCCTCTAATATTGACGACAACCCTTATGTTTGACCAAAAGCCATCATAACACCAGATAAACCTTTAGGCTTTGCCTCCGGAGTGACAAGGTGTCACTGGTAAGTCTTGGTAAAATCACAGGATTACAATTGGTTCTTTTAAAAAAAAAAGAACACCAAGGAGAATAATTTACATAATACATCTATGAATATGTGTAATTTATGGTTTTAGCTTATGCCTACAATTTATGTTCTTATTTTTTTTCTCTATTCACATTACTTGAAAGGATTTCCACCTTCTAAAATAACTTATTACATTTATATGGTCTTCATTCATTACACTCTGTCTAAGTATTTATAACATTATTCAGAATGCTTAAAGGGAACCAACCACCTGGATTTAGCCACCTGTAAATTAGTGCCACAAGTGATCGATGTGGCAGAATGACATCAATATTTGGGTTTGCTTTTATTTCTCCCCTGTGGGCTTGCCTTTCTGCTGTAAGCCAAACCCCCCCTGGATGAGTCTGGATGAGAGAGAGGGGAGAGGGGGTTTGGGTTACAGGAGAAAGACAAGCCCACAGGGGAGGAATAAAAAACCCCAAATAGTAATGTCATGCTCTTCACGTCAATCACCTGCTGCACTGATTTACAGATGGTTAAATCCTGGTGGTTAGATCCCTTTAACTAGATATAACATGCATCAAATGTTTTTTTTTCATAACTGTGTATTGAGCGTGTTTCCCAATGGACATTCAGTGCAATTAATGAAGAGGTCTATATCTGGTCCTAAATAAATGTGACTAAAAATCATAGGCGCAAGAGGGAGCAATTAGTGCACCAAGGTTTCTATATGATTCACTTAAAAGGTACCCATCTAATAAACTGATGGAATAAGAGGTTGATGCCTGAGGTTGGATCCTCCCGACATATCCTAATTAGGGATGAGCGAACCGGACTTTAAAGCTTAGAGTTCGTGCCGGACACAGTCTTTACAAAAAAGTCAGTGTTCAGAGTTTGGATGATTTATGTATGTAAACCACTAGAGCGAGCATTGCTGTACTTGGGTACACTCGGTGCTCGGCCCAGTGTGAGCCATTTGCTTTGTGTTTGGATGGCATGCAGTTGGGGTAAAATCAGCGTTACCGGGTGTAGTGTGTTAAAAAGTATATATACATATATATTACAAAACCTACCTTCATTCCCTCCCTGGAAGTGTTTTGTTAATGGCTGGCTGTATGGGAACAGACAGTCAAACTGTCCAATCAGTGACCTCCATTGAGGTTCAGGTCAGGTTTGAGTCCAGAACAGAACTTTCTAAAAAGTCCAGCTGATTCCCCAGAGCCTGAACTTCTACAGTCTGCTCATCTCTGATCCCGATCATAAAGTTTACATGGCGATAGTTTAGTGTTGTGTCCCATTTACATTTTTACCATAAGCGTACAGGCCTCCCTCTTTGTAGGGACCTTTAGTGTCGCTCCTTGTGTATACGATCAGCTGCAGCTCCCTGCGAGTTTGGTGGTTCTGATTTTTGCTGTGTGGTGAAAACTTAGTAAAGGCCACAGCACAAAATCAACATTGCACTCCCTTTATTTTCAGGATCTCTGTAGGTTCTGGAGGTTTGAGCCTCATCAATTATAAAGTGATTTTTCTACTGATCTGCAAATCTATATATATATAATTACCTGGTGTCTGTTATCCCTCCTATGTCCAGTTGTCCTCATATCGCCCATATATGGTATTAGTATGCTGTCTCCCTCATGGTAATAGTGCCAATATATGGTAACTGTGCCCGTATATGGTAATAAGATCCCCCGCCTGTCACCCCCTACCCAAAAAAAAACAACTTTTAAACAACATTCAAAACAATATTTGGTCAACCTTGAGCAATCACAGAGTGCAAATTGTGCATATGATTATATACATTAATTATATGACAGCAAGTCTGTATGGCGCCTGATACACATTCACAGGCTGTCAATTTAATAAAAATACCCCAAACCTCAGTGCACAGTATATACTATTCCAGCAGTATATATTATCCTGCAAATGTCGAGCTAAAAGCAGCAATTTTGAAGGACTCTTTTTTTTTGCACCTTAGTCAGCAAATCTATATCGTATATACTTAGTATAATAATAAAAAATCTATTTCTATCTTACAATCGATTCATACAATAAATCTGTCACTTCTATAAGAAGATTCAATGGTAGATCCATGTCCCCTAGACTAGCAGTGTTATCCATAAATTTTCTTCCTACGTTGGCAAAACTTCTTTAGTTTTCTTTGCTGGTGACTCTTAGGTTTCTTTGCCTGTTTGTCCCTAGAGTAATGAAAAAAGAAGGAAAGAGTTAATTGACATAAGTAAAGTCTCTAATTCCCCCATAAATGAATGCACCATGCAAAACCTAGACGCCTTATCATTTCTTGTGCAAGAACAAAGGATCTTCTAGTCGGCCATACCACATACTAAACAACTCTCCCGCAATGTTCCAGGAGGCTCCCAAAAGACTTGAGACCTCTTGGACTCCTGGACAAGTTGTCAACTTTCAAAAACGTGTGTATTCTAAAGGTTTTCAATCTCGGATGTTAAGATGTTCCATTAGATGGACCCCTGCACCCAATTGTGTATTTGGATATTGAGGGGTAGCAAACAGGCAGGTACAGGTTGTGGCCTTCAAAAAGAGATTGTGGGTTTCAAAAAACTTTCTACTAATTTATATTTTTACCTTCAAATAGCTTCTCTCTAGGAAGCCCTGCTGAGAAAAGTGGCAAGTCATTTCATTACTGCTGTGGGCCACGTAACCTATAGTGGTCTTCCATTGTAGCCATTGTATGTGTCATGAAAGCCACTATACAGCTCCAAAACGAGTGCCGTTTAGAACCCGAAATTAGTGAAATTCCACATTTGTAAGGCTACAAATAAATTATTCAAGGAAAAAAAACTTACACAGCAAACATCAAGTCCTTAACCCACATCTGTTTTGGGTCAGCGCACAATCTGATTCGTTTCGGTGCATCACAAGGTCTGGAAATTACTGTAAAACTGGGGGGAAAAATGCAGGAACATTAGATACTAATCCACAAATGCCAAACTCCTACTATAGCTGTAATATTTGTGCACAGGGGCATAACTGCAACACGTGCAGGGGTTGCAATCGGACCTGGGTCCTTGAGCCCAGGGGCCCCAATAGTCTCTTTGGCCTATAGAAGAAGACCAATGCTATTAAAGATTAAAGAACTGGGGTCCCCGTTGGAGTTTTTGCATCCGGGCCCATGAGCATCAAGTTATGCCACTGTCTGTGCATACATGTGTGTATGTATATGTGAGCATAGCCTGTATTGTATGTAGGTGTATATATCAATACTAAATGGCTGGGAGCAGTTTTGTAAACTCATAAGTGAATTGTTGAGATTTCTGTCTCACATTTCTGCTTATGTTAAGGCTCCACGCTCATTCATAATGTTGCTATAGCAAGGAGCACTAACAAAAGACACAAGGTTGATTGTTTTATTTGCACTTTTTATTTTGTATGTTTGCTTAAGGCCAATAGTAATAATAACCTCCTTACAAACAGTTCTTTCTGTTGTATCTGACAAACAACACAACTCAAAGGATGACAACTGTAGACTAATAACCTCTTCTATATAATTACTATAGTAAGGGCTGGCAAAGACCGATTTTCTCTCCAAGTGCTATCAGTGGTACTCATAGATGGAAACCGGACTTATAATATTCTACGGGGCTGTGCACATGTCCTCATTTTTCCTAGAACCAAGTGATCTGAGGAAATAATCAGTGACATGTCTGCCTTTGATCTGAATGTTGGTTCATAATAGTCAATGCAAGTCTTTGGGTCTGTGGAAAATATTGGCCCACACTCAGATGACCTCTCAGTAGCAGGCAGCTCCCAATAAAGAGCGAACCGCCACAACCATCAATACAAACATGACTCCTAACTTCCACAACTCCTACTTTTGCTATAATTACTAATACATACATAAAACATGGTGGTGAACTTACACAATAGCGTCAATGTTACAGACTCCTTGAGAGTTTTGGATTTTGTACTGTTCGAACATTCTCACTTGTGAAACCGTGTACTTTTTTGTCGTATGTTTAATGCAGCAGTCATATATCCCAAAAACTGAAATACAATAAATAATATATCATTAAATACAACAGTTATTAATTTCTGCTAATACCAACAGAATATATAATGGACATCTGTGTAAAGATTATAGGATAATGCTATCAATGTGCTGGAACTTAAAATTTGAAAAAAAATGTACTGAAGACACTTTAGGGCTGTATTATCTTTACATTATCTTTGTAGGATTCCAAAAGTATGTTGTAAGAAAGGTTTCAGACACAACATTTTTTGGAATATAAGAAAATAGAAATATAAAGGAAGGACAAAGAGAGGCTTAGGGCCACGTCACACACACAGATATCTGTGCAGATATTGTTGGCAGATCTCTGGTTGCAGTGAAATCATGGACACTTTACTCCATTTGTAAACAGCCACAAAATGGAACAATATGTCCATGATTTCACTGCAACCATAGATCTGCCAACAATATCTGCACAGATATCCGTGTGTGTGACGTGGCCCTTAGGCTGGGGTCACACTTTAAACTTGAATTGGGTTCACCGCATCCAGATCCGGATTCGGTGAATACAGTTGCGGTCCCACACATTTTTCAACAAAAAAGTGTGGAGGGAACCGCAATGCGGTAACTGGATTGCTCAGGATTTGTAATCCTGAGCAATCCGGTTACCGTACAGTTTGCTCATCCCTGCTGCCGCAGGGATGAGCAAACTGTTATCAGTGTTTTAAAAGAATACATTTTATTAATAATTGCGGCCATAATGTCTCTAGGGGTGCCCACCCCCCTAGAGACATACCACCCACTCAGGTGGGCATATAATGATTTAATTGCTGATGTACAGTAGCCGGCTCCTGTCAGCTCTGTACATTTTTATGAATTAAGCCGCTGGCACCCTTGTGCGCAGCGCTCATACTATACTTAATGCACGTATAGTATGTGCGCTGTCTGAGGTTCTGAAGGCTTTTACAGTAGATCTATGGGCAGCGCAGCCCATAGATTTACTGTAAATGCCTACAGGACCCTGGACAGCGCACATACTATACCTACACTAAGTATAGTATGCGCGCTGCTCACAGGGGAGCCGGCGGCTTCATTTATAAAAATGTACAGAGCTGATATTGCTTGCAATTTCACTGGCAATTTGCTGGTTACAGTGAAATCATGGACACATTGTTCTATTTTGTTGCTGTGTACAAATGTAACAATGTGTCCATGATTTCACTGCAACCAGCAAATTGCCAGTGAAATTGCAAGCAATATTGCCGCGTGTGACGGTACCTTAAGGGTATGTGCACATGTTAGTATTTTCAGCAGTATTTTTCTGCTGCAAAAAATCAGAGTGCTCCAAGAAAGACATTGTGTAAAGCTGGTTTCACCCTGCCAGTTTTTGAAATCCGGGGGAATGCAGGTAAAATATGCATTTTTCCCCCGGATCCCCCCAGAATTGTAAAACATGATGCAACTGGACGCATCAGTATTATCACTGATCCGTCTAATGGATACCGGAGCATGGGCATCCCTTTGCATCAGGTGTTTATCGTTTTTCTGCTTGATCCGGTGGTGAATGACATGCCCCCTAGTGGGTGTGTCATTTAACACTGGGTTCTGAGCATGCTCTGTAACAATAACCAGATACAGCGGGATCCAAATTCCGCCGGATCCGGATTCCATAGAGCACCATTACAATTTAACCCACATTGCCACAACAAGTTGGCACATGGGGTTTCAGAAATCTCATTCACTTTGCTAGTTTTATAAAATGCTGTGTTTTTCCTCAGCAAATAGGCACAGAAAAAAGTGGTAAAAACGCATTGGTGAACAAGCCCTAGAGGTATGTGCACATGTTGACAATTTGCAGATTTTTCTGTAGCAATAAGATAAGATAAGATAAACTTTATTGATCCGGAGGAAATTACAGTATTACAGTATAGACCCACACTGTTTGTTGAATAAACAACATGTAAAATACTCGTGACATATTTTTTTGCATTTTTTTAATGTGTTTTTACTCATATTTTTTCACGGTCATTTGAATGACTGAAGAAGCTCAGCGTGTGACAAGCCCTAGTAAGATTATTTTCTCCCGAGTGTGGGTGCGAGCTGATAAAAACTGCTGACTTTACTGCTGATATATTGTGCTGTGGATTTCAGTAGGGAAAATCGGCGTCACATCCACCAGTTACATTTCTCCTGGACAGGAGTCTGTTATGGCTTTAAAATGTGCATATAAAGCTCCAGGTAAGGCTGGGGTCACACATAGAAGTCCGTTTTTGGAAGTGATTTTCATCACCAATCCGTTTTTTATAGGGTGCTTTTTGAGCCTCCTGCACCCCTGAACGTTTTTGAACTTAGTCATTTTTTCATTAAAAACGCATATGCGTTAACGCATGCGTTAACGCAGGTGCCTATATGTGCCATGCGTTAACGCATGCGTTTCCCATAGGGCCCCATGTTAAAAAAACGCATGCGTTTTTTAACTGATGCCAAAAACGTTGCTAGCAGCGTTTTAGGCTCAAAAACGGATAGAGCAATGTTTTGAGGTCCAGAAAAAAACGGACAGGGTGTTTATTACATCCAATCCGTTTTTCTGTCAGTTTTTGGACTTAGAAAAAAAAAATGACAAAAATGAAGCCAAAAACGGACCAGGGGCTTATGTGTGACCCTAGCCTAAGTCGTTTGTGAAACCACCCTAAGGATAGGATCACACACAAGCCCTTGGTCCGTTTTTGGCATCAGTTTTTGCAAGTCCAAAAACTGATGCAAAAACGGATTAGATGTAATAAATACCCTATCTGTTTTTTACTGCACCCAAAAACACTGCTAGGAGCTTTTTTAGCCCAAAAACGTTGGTAGGAATGTTTTTGGGTGCAGTTTAAAAACGCATGCGTTTTTTTTAACATGGGGCCCTATGGCAAACGTATGCATTAACGCATAGTGCTAATAGGTACCATGCGTTGTGTTTTTAAGAAAAAAATTACTAAGTCCAAAAAACGTCCAGGGACACAGGAGGCACAAAATGCAGCCTAGGAAAAACCGATTTGCCATGGAAAACACTTACAAAAACAGATTGGCATGTGTGACCCTCCTAGCCTAAGCCCAGTATGGGTAGTATCAAATGACAAACAGATATATTGTATTATCGTAAAGCATTTTTGCCTTTCGCTCTTAATACGATTAGTCAAATTTATACATAGTTAACACAGCAGAGAAAAATTAATATAAAAACAAATTCTGCAATAACATCCGCAGTGATCATACAATATCTGAGTCCACACATCCTTACCTGGTGACACAGCCACAATTATAAGTGTGAGAGCAAGTGACAAAGACATGTTGTTCCTGTTTGTGAGCATTGCTGTCACGGCTACTGGAAGCTTGGAGTTAATGTGTGACATGTTTGCCAGCGAGCTACTTATAAAGCTCCAAACTGCAATGATATGCTCAGTCGCACACCTACTTTCCTAATCTAGGAAAGTCCCTACGACTTGTGATCATACCCCTTCTCCTGTGAGGCTCCCTTGGATTTTCCCACACGTTATATTTTATCTTACCGCCTCCTGGTGAAATGTATTAGTGACACTCAGTGTAATGACGGTGTCAATGTCACAATAAGGACAATGACCCTAAAAATGACAACATAAAGTTGCACATTTTTTTTATAGGATGATCCCATAAACGGATTATAATGAGGGCAATATGGGCTACTGCCTGATGCCCGCGGCTCTAAAGGGGCACATGGCCAGATTGCCCTCATTAAAATGTTTTGTGCAGCAACAGATATTCACCTCGCTCCCATTTCCTCGCTGTACATCTTGGAGTAGGGAGCTTTCCTGGAACTATGGTGCTAGCGATTCACAGTGGCACCGCAGCTCAGGGGAGCTCACGTCATAGGTGCGGTGATGTCATCAGCCAGTGCCATCATGTGCACGCTGGCACCAAGAAGGTGTAGAAACAGGCAGGTCGGAGCAGAGCCAAGGGAGGACAGGAGTGAGGTGAGTATGAGTTTTTATTTTTATAATATGTGCTGGTGTATACAAGGGCAGTATGGGGCAAAGCTTTTATACTGAGAGCTATGTGGGGCAAAGGCTGTATACTGGTGGCTATGTGGGGCACAGCTTGTTTACAGAGGCTATGTGGGGCACAGCTATGTGCTGGGGGCCATGTGCGGCCTCCTGCTGTTTGCTGGGGGCCATGTGCAGCCTCCTGCTGTGTGCTGTGGGCTATATGGGTATGCTTCTGTAATACTTGAGGCTATGTGCAGCCTCCTGCTTTGTGATGGGGACTGCATACGGCCTCTTGCTATATACTTGGAACTACGTGCAGCCTCTTGCTGTAATACTGGAGGCTGTGATATTTTCCCACCTCTCTTCTATTATGTATAGCATTATTAATAGCGCTATATATAAGGGGGAAAAAAACAGTGCGGTGCACTTTTATGGCTCTGTACCTGTATGTTAATCACATGGCCGATCACATGATCTATCAAAAGATGATCATGTGACATGTCACATGATACTTAGAGTTGGGGTGGGGGTCTTCTCCTTCTAAACAGCACTGGCTAGTCTTAATCCCTAGTAATATTATTATTTTCCGGCCTTCAGCTCTATCTTGAGCCATGGTAATTTGGCGGATGAACGCTCTGTAGGAAGATCGATCTTTGGCAGTCTAGATAGGTCCACCAGGGTCTTCTCCACTGTTATATTGATAGTATTAAGTCATCGGGTTGCTGATCTTCCTCTTTGCCTTCTTTGTTGTACCATAATGCCACTAGAAATGAACAAATCAAATTGATGTGAATTGAATTGTGCTGAGTTTTTAAGAATTTGCTGAACCGAGCAAATTTGAGAAATCATTTAAAGAGGACCTGTCACTTCCGCCCCCTAAATGTCCCTGCCCCCGCCTCCTGCTCTGCCCTCATGTTCTTGTCAAGCCCCAGGCCCTGGGGTACTTGGGTATCAGGCTCGGTGGGAATGCTTGGGATGTCACGGGTGACAGCGCCTGATCCCGTGGCCTGGGTGACACTTCAAAAAGGGTATATTTACAGGGGATAAGAGTTTGTCATGTAACGCCACCTGTAGTACCTGGTGATGGGTCACCAGCGCCACCACAGTCCGCCGGAGGTAGATGGTAGTGCAGCTGAGTTGGCAAAGCTCCCTACAGGTAGAGCTGTTCCTCCAGGGCAGCGATCCTGAAAACAAGCAGGTAGATGTAGAAACTCATACACAGGCAAAGTCACTTTCTCCCGGGTACTTTACTGTCAACTTTTAGCAGCATCATACAAAGCTCTAAGTCCAGCATCAGATGTTAAAATAACAGGTAGCTCTACGGGTGGCTGCAAGTGGATCCCAGGTGGTATGGTGGAACCCGTGGGGTACCTTAGTTGATGAAACCGTGTCCTTTCTTCCCCGCCTAGGATGGGCCTATGCCCAATGGCTCCGTGTAGGTAGTATTGGGAGTCCTCTCCCTCGTGGTGAGGAAGCAGGCAGACCACTCTGTCTGGCAGGGTGGTGTGGCGATAAAAGGACCACAGCAGCCGGTTGCCGACTGCAAAGATGGACTTTGGCCGGATCCTCGGGCCCAGCGTTCCCATGGTGGACTGGAGATTCCCCTGGAGTATGGTCGCTCGACTCTGAGGATCTCCCTTTCTCTCTAGGGCCCAGACATTTCGCGTCGGGTGCCCGCTTTCAGGATCTCCTCAAGATCTCTTCTTCTCTCCTCCGGATCGGCTTGAAACTGTCCGGATAGACCTTCTGCCTCGTTCCACACTCTTTCTTAACTCCTCTCCTCCTCCTCCTACTACCTGCTCTTGATCTCCCCTGGGGGTGAATATATCCCCTCCCAGGTAACCTCCCACCGCTATGCTAATGTGGGAGTGCTGGAAATGGGTCCCACCCACCAACCTAGGGTCCACTTGCAGCTGGGACAATCACACTTATTTTACGGGTGCAATAACCCTCTGTGACGCCTGACTACGTCGGCGCAACATTCTGCTGTCTGTCATTAACATTGGCCACATAGAGTGGCCTTGCATGATGTCACCAGCTGAGCCTTCCCTGCTGTTTGAATAAAGGATAAAACAGGGCGGGCTCTGCAGCTCTATGCTGCCGCCTTCTGTTCTGTCTTCCGCTATCAATCACGCTGGTCGCATAGAGCTACATTGCGTGACGTCACCAACTGAGCCCATCCTGCTTGTGCTTTTTTCAAACAGCAGGGCGGGCTCAGCCGGTGACGTCATGCAGCACGGGAGTCTGGTGCCAGATTCCCGCCCTGCTGTTTCAATAAAACATGTCAATCACGCTGGCCGCATACAGCGGCCTTATGTGATGTCACCGGCTGAGCCCATTCTGCTTGTGCTTTATTTATGCCTGAGTGATTAACAAGGTGGCATGACGTGGGTGTCCCTGCAGCTAGGGAAGACTGGAGTTAGAGATTGCGTGATAAAAAGATGACGGAATGCGGAGTGATCCAACAGAGTCAGGTCAGTGGACTGACCAAGAGATTAAGTGACTGGGTGAGATGGGTCCTTTAATAAGATACTCAGCAGTACAGCTTCAAGTAGCATGCAGTTCCTTAAATGTAAATGGGCCAAAACGTAATAGAACATGAGACAAGGTAAGTTCTCCGGTGGGAGTCCCTGATACTTTAGTAGGTGACAAGCCTAGTCCAGACATATTAGTATTATTCCTTTGTGAGGGGAGAAAGACGCAGAACCACAAAGAGGACATCATGACTCTTAAAAAGTGTGCTGTGATGCTGAACTGGGTGGTGAAACACTCGGGACTAAGGAGGAGACTGTTGGTGGAGACTAGTGATGAGCGAGTAGTGAAATATTCATACTCGCTATACTCGTAATGAGTAGTTTTCAATACTCCCCTACTCGTCCGAAAAGTGAGTCTAATGTTAGTCAATTAGGGATAGGCTCCGCCCACACACCATAAAATGAGTCTTTCCGGGAGGGGCAGGAGGGTGGAATTTTTTGCGTTTTTCATGCAGCACTTATTGTGCTTCCCAAAGAGAGCCTAACATTCAATCTGCTCTTATTGTTGTGCCAACTCCCTTTATGTAGTGAGGGAAGCTGGCAATATGTGACAGATCATTCACGATCAACACAACACTCACAAGCACCAGCAATATTCACCGAGTAACGAGTATCACGGATACTGTTGTACCTGTGCGAGTAGCGAATAGTAACGATTACACTCGTTCATCACTAGTGGACACACCTCATGTTGACAAAGAAACGTACTTGAAAACACATGTCTGCTATCATCTGTGTATAGCTTTTATGAAGTTACTGTTGAGTAAAAGTTTTATTAACTTGTCTCCGTCCATGAATGGGTTAGCATCTTTTCCTGGCCAGCCAAGGTTAACAACAACATGCGTTCTATAAAGGTGTATCTCTCTCACGACACAGGTTTACACACCCAGCCAGGACCCTATTTTACATGAAGTGTGCCAGGTTGCTGAGGACACAGACCTCGACCATGACTACTGCCCCTCGTCATGCTACAAGAGTACCAAAGTGAATGCTGAACCAAGAATGTGCAAATGTTTTTGTTCATCTTTAAATTATGGTGGTCTGATCATTGGGACAACCACTGAACAGGAGAACTGGAGTTCCCGAATATTTGTGTAAATGCAGTGGCAGTGTCCAGGGTCATAACCACTTTATACAGTTCTTTTTGACTGATAAAAGAAGCCCTTGGCTAGAATCCCACAGAATTGAATATAGGGGTAGTTACACAGCCCATTACCACTACATCCAAGGACTTCAGGTTCTTGTGATTGGTGGGGGTCCTTCACATGCAGTTATTGCTTATTTTAAGGATTAGGAGAAAATCCAGCATACATATTACATCACACCCACTACCCACTGCCACATCTCAAAATATAACTATAGAGCACATACGAATCCGCCATACCTATCAGCATGCCTGTCAGAGGCAGGGAGGTGCGGATGAATGATTGGCAATAATTTTACATCATCACCTCAAAGTCGCCTGAGGGAGGCTTAGTGACAGTAAATCACACAAGGCTTGAATTTGCAGCTATTACTCAATGCACCCCAGCAGTGTTACTTCACACCCCTGGGATCTAAGACAAAATGTGTATTAAAGCTCCAAACACTATGTACCATTAATAACACTAATGTTTTATTATCTTGTAAAGGAACTTTTGGTCTCTTTAAGTACAACATCCCAGGTATTACTGCTCTCCAGATTATTACTGTAGTTTCCATTGAAATCACCCATTTTAATGCAATAGTTTTGGTAAGAAGAGGCAGTTAGAAAGAGCAAAGGTCAAAGTTTTTATGTGAAATGGCAGGCATGGTACTGAATAAGGCTGGTTTCACATTGCGTTTTAGTTAAATCCAAACTGATCCCTGCAATCGGATGCCAAATAGGGTATCCGATTCCGACATTTTGCAGCATCAGTTTGGTCTCCTGTCACCTCGCTCCCCCTCCTCTCTGCCTCCTGTCATCTCGCTGTCCCCCTGTGTCCCCTGCTGTCCCCTGCTGTCCCCCTGTTGTCCCCTGCTGTCCCCATGCTGTCCCCATGCTGTCCCCCTGTTGTCCCCTGCTGTCCCCCTGTTTTCCCTCTGCTGTCCCCCTGTTCTCCCCTGTCCTCTCCTCTTCTCCCTGCTCCTCCTGTCATTCCAATATAATAAATCTGTATTCTCACCTGCCAGTGCTCCCCCCGGCGTCTCCATCAGCTCCCGATCTGTTTTACAGGACCTGCGATGATGTCAGAAGCGTCATCGGTTCACATGAGCGGTGATCGGGTTGTGACATCATCCCAGGTCCTGTTACCGAGCGGGAAGCTGATGGAGGCGCCGGGGGAGCGCTGACAGGTGAGAATAAAGATTTTTTATTTTAAACACTTGAGTTTAGTTATATTTCACTTCCGCAATGTATGTATATACATTGCGGAAGTGAAATTAGGGGGCACACAATAGTTTTAGTGTACTGAGCATGCACTGAGCATGCTCAGTACACTAAAACCTTGTCCGAGGAGACATCAGATGTTTCCTCGGACCCTGCTCCATAGGGCACCATGTTAAAGTCATCGGAGCCAAAATTGCAGTAGTCTACGATTTTTGCTTCTCAAAAAATCGGACAGAATCGGATCGGAGGCAAATTGGATAGCAATTATGTCAAATCCGATCTGATCCCCATTGGACAACATGGGGGCTGATTCGGATAGCATCGGATTTAACTAAAACGCAATGTGAAACCAGTCTAAGGAACGTGCATCTGACTGTGAAACCCATATAGCTAAAGTTAAAGTAAAATGCAGTTCAGTGCCCAATTCCCTCTTTTATCACTCCCCAGGTGAGGCACTAATTGGTATGCCCAACTGACCAACGGGATCAAAGGGGACAGGGTGTCCAGCCACACCTACAGGGGTTATATTCAAGGGCCCAGTTACTTTCTGTTTCCCCCGGCTGACCCCTGAAAGCATTTGAAAGGCTATATTTGTCAGAAACCCAGAATATGAAAAATTAACTAGATCTCATACAGCCTTCCATTTATCACGTGTTCTGTGTTTTTAAAAGTTAGAACATGTACGCATTATACTGTAGGGTGATCAAATAACCGCGCTCCTTTTACAGACCATGTGTTCACCCCCAAAAATAACAACAACATGTCCATTTTTGTTCCAACTTACAGATCATGATTATAATAAGCGAGTATTGAAACACTCTGATTCTGGAGATTCGTAGCAAGTAGTTTCGTACCGAATAGTGAGTCCAAAGTTAGTCAAATAGTGATAGGCTCCGCCCACACACAGCCTGACATAAAATAAGCATTTTCGGGGGAGGGTGGGCTATTTTATGTTTTCATTTCATACAATACTTTGCTCTACCCCCCAGTGAGAGTCTTTCAGTCATGAAGCTCTCACTCGGGTGCCAGCTCCCATTGTTTGCTGAAGGGAGCTGGCAATATGTGTCAGGTCGCTCATGATCGATACATCACTTACAAGGACCAGCGATACTCACCGAGTAAAGAGTATCTACTATATAATCGTCTAATTTTCTCTGTCTGTCACGGAAATCATGTACTAGCGCTGATTGGTTCGCCCGGCAGGCTCAAGCAATCAGCGCCAGCGCGCGATTTCTGTACACAGAAAGATAACAAAAGATGGCGGCCACTAGGGCGGCCGCAGCGGATTCCCGCCGCAGCCTCACCGCAGCCTCATGTCACTAACCCCCGCCACAAGCCTTCCACTGACACTGGGGACCTGGGGCTGCCGTTGTCGAGTCTGTCACAGACTGTGCGGCCATAGGATGATTCTGGGTGTCAGCCGCCTCCTGTCAGTGTAGCTGGGTAGCAGCAGTACATGCCAGCCGGGGCCCAGCTGCACTGACAGGTGGCGGTTGACACCCTGCATCATCCTTCCCCCTGCCGCCTCTGCACCCGCCTCTTCCACACCTACTCTCTGAATGACAATGCCAGCATGAGGGCCAGCACTATGACAGCCAGGGGACCGAGAGGTGAGAGCCCGTGTGTGTGTGTGGCTGTGAGTGTGAGTCTGTGTGTGTCTGTGTCTGGGTGTGTGTGTATGTGTGTGGGAGTGAGTCTGTGTGTGGTGTGTGGGTGTCAGTCTGTGTGTGGGTGTGTGTGTCTGGCTGTGGATGTGAGTCTGTGTGTGTATGTGTGTGGGGCCTGAGTCTGTGTCTAGGTGTGACTTTGTGTGTGGGTGTGAGTCTGTGTGTGGGTGTGAGTCTGCTCCTTCCTCCCCCTGCCTGTGCCGCGTCGTCCTCCATCCTCCCCCACCCCGCCACTTCGTCCTCCATCCTCCTCTCCCCCGCTGCTCTGTGCTCTGTCCACTCCCTGCCTGTGCCACTCCATCCTCCGTCCTCCCCCTGCCTTTGCTTCTCTGTCTTCCCCCACCCCGCCACTTCGTCCTCCGTTCTCCCCCCGCCGCTCTGTGCTCTGTCCTCCCTCTGTCTCTCCGTTCTCCCCCACCCCACCACTTCCTCCTCCTTCTTTTGTCCTCCTCCGCCACTCCATCCTCCATCCTCCACCTGCCTGTGCTGCACCATCCTCCCCCACCCCACGGCTTCCTCCTCCTTCCTTTGTCCTCCTCCCTCCCGCCACTCCATTCTCCGTCCTCCCCCTGCCTGTGCTGCTCCGTCCTCCCCCTGCTGCTCCGTCCTCCCCCTGCCTGTGCCGCTGCATCCTCCCCCACCCCACTGCTTTCTCCTCCTTCCTTTGTCCTCCCCCCTTCTGCCACTCCATCCTCTGTCCTCCCCCTGCCTGTGCTGCTCCGTCTTCCCCCACCCCGTCGCTTTGTCCTCCGTCCTCCTCCGCCCACCGCTGTGTGCTCCGTCCTTCCCCTGCCGCTCCATCCTCCCCCTGCCTGTGCCCCTCCATCCTCCCCGACCCCACTGCTTCCTCATCCTTCCTTTGTCCTCCTCCCCTCCGCCACTCCATCCTCCGTCCTCCCCCTGCCTGTGCTGCTCCGGCCTCCCCCACCCCGCAGCTTGGTCCTCCATTCTCCTCTCCCCCACCACTCTGTGCTCCATCCTCCCCTGCCTGTGCCGCTCGATCATCCTCCACCCAACCTCTTCCTCCTCCTTCCTTTGACCTCCTCCTCTCCGCCACTCCATCCTCCATCCTCCCCTTGCCTGTGCTGCTCCATCCTCCGCCACTTCATCCTCCGTCATCTTCTCCCCCGCCGCTCTGTGCTCCGTCCTCTTGCTGCCTGTGCAGCTCCATCCTCCCCTTGCTGCTTTGTCCTCCCCCTGCCTGTGCTGCCCCAGCCCGCAGCTTCGTCCTCCATCCTCCTCTTCCCGCCGCTCTGTGCTCCTTCCTCCCCCTGCCTGTACAGCTCCGGCCTCCCCCACCCCGCAGCTTGGTCCTCCATTCTACTCTCCCCCGCCGCTCTGTGCTCCATCCTCCCCTGCCTGTGTCGCTCGATCCTCCTCCACCCAACCTCTTCCTCCTCCTTCCTTTGTCCTCCTCCTCTCCGCCACTCCATCCTCCATCCTCCCCTTGCCTGTGCTGGTCCATCCTCCGCCACTTCATCCTCCGTCATCTTCTCCCCCGCCGCTCTGTGCTCCGTCCTCTCGCTGCCTGTGCAGCTCCATCCTCCCCCACCGCTTCCTCCTCCTTCCTTTGCCCTCCTCCCCTCCGCCACTCCATTCTCCTTCCTCCCCCTGCCTGTGCTGCTCCATCCTCCTCCACCCCACCGCTTCGTCCTCCATCCTCCTCTCCCCCTGCCGCTCTGTGCTCCGTCCTCCCCCTGCCTGTGCCACTCCATCCTCCTCCACCTCACCGCTTCCTCCTCTTTCCTTTGTCCTTCTCCCCTCCGCCACTCCATCCTCCTTCCTCCCTCTGCCTGTGCTGCTCCTGACTCCCCCACCCCGCCGCTTTGTCCTCCATCCTCCTCTCCCCCACCGCTCTGTGCTCCATCCTCCCCCTGCCGCTTCTTCCTCACTCTGCCTGTGCTGATCTGGCCTCCCCCACCCCGCTGCTTCATCCTCCATCCTCCTCTCCCCCGCCGCTCTGTGCTCTGTCCTCACCCTGCCGCTCCGTCCTCCCCCTGCCTGTGCCGCTGCATCCTCCCCCACCGCTTCCTCCTGCTTCCTTTGTCCTCCTCCCCTCCGCCACTCCATCCTCCGTCCTCCCCCTGCCTGTGCTGCTCCGCCCTCACCCACCCCGCTGCTTTGTCTTCCGTCCCCCTTCCCCCTGCTGCTCTGTGCTCCGTTCTCCCCCTGCCTGTGCCGCTCCATCCTCCCCACCGCTTCCTGCTCCTTCCTTTGTCCTCCTCCCCTCCACCACTCCATCCTCCATCCTCCCCTGCCTGTGCTGCTCCATCCTCCCCCACCCCACCACTTCGTCCTCCATCGTCCTCTTACTCGCCACTCTGTGCTCCATCCTCCCCTTGCCGCTCTGTCCTCCCCCTGCCTGTGCTGCTCCTGCCTCCCCCACCCCGCCGCTTCGTCCTCCATCCTCCTCTCCCCTGCCGCTCTGTGCTTCGTCCTCACCCTGCCGCTCCGTCCTCCCCCTGCCTGTGCCGCTCCATCCTCCCTCACCGCTTCCTCCTCCTTCCTTTGTCCTCCTCCCCTCCACCACTCCATCCTCCATCCTCCCCCTGCCTGTGCTGCTCTGTCCTCCCCCACCCCACCGCTTCGTCCTCCGACCTCCTCCCCCCCGCTGCTCTGTGCTCCGTCCTCCCCCTGCCGCTGTGTCCTTCCCCTGCCTGTGCCGCTCCATCCTCCCCCACCCCACCGCTGCCTCCTCCTTCTTTTGTCCTCCTCCCCTCCGCCACTCCATCCTCTGTCCTCTCCCTGCTTGTGCTGCTCCAGCCTCCCCAACGCCGCTTCGTCCTCCATCCTCCTCTCCCCCGCCACTCTGTGCTCCGTCCTCCCCCTGTCTGTGCCGCTCCATCCTCCCCCACCCCACCACTTCCTCCTCCTTTTTTTGTCCTCCTCCCCTCTGCCACTAAATACTCCATCCTTCCCCTGCTTGTGCTGCTCCATCCTCCCCCACCCCACAGCTTCATTCTCTGTCTTCCTCCCCCCCGCCGCTCTGTGCTGTGTCCTCCCCTTGCCTGTGCGGCTCCATCCTCCCCCACCCCACCACTTCCTCCTCCTCCGCTTTGCCACTCCATCCTCCGTCCTCCCCTTGCCTGTGCTGCTTTGGCCTCCCCCACCCCGCCGCTTCATCCTCTATCCTCCTCTCCCCCGCCGCTCTGTGCTCCATCCTCCCTCTGGTCCTCCGTCCTCCCCCATCCCACTGCTTCCTCCTCCTTCCTTTGTCCTCCTCACCTCCGCCACTCCATCCTCCATCTTCCCCCTGCCTGTGCTGCTCCGTCCTCCCCCACCCTGCCGCTTCGTCCACCGTCCTCCTCCCCCCCGCTGCTCTTTGCTCCATCCAACCCCTGCCTGTGCCATTCCATTCTCCCCACTCCACCGCTTTCTCCTCCTTCCTTTGTCCTCCTCCCCTCCATCCTCCGTCCTCCCCCTGCCTGTGCTGCTCCATCCTCCCCCACCCCACCGCTTCATCCTCCATCCTCTTTCCCCCCGCCGCTCTGTTCTCTGTCCTCCCCCTGCCGGCCCATCCTCCCCCTGCCTATGCTGTTCCATCCTCCCCCACCCTGCCGCTACCTCCTCCGTCCTCCATCCTCCCCCACCCCGCCGCTACCTCCTCCATCCTCTTCCCCCCGCCACTCCATCCTCCCCCTACCTGTGCCCCTCCATCCTCCTCCCCCCTGCCACGCCATCCTCTCCCCGCTGCTCAGTCCTCAAAGTCCCTCCCTATTCAGCCCTCACCACCTTCCCCATGCAATCCCTATTTCTATATTCTAGGATACCCGATGCGTTAGAATCGGGCCTCCATCTACTCACAAATAATGTGCTATCCGTGCGAGTAACAAATTGTAACAAGCATAGTCACTCATCACTAATCATGATTACCCTTAAGGCTATGGATCCATAAAAATCGCTGATAGAACTGACAAAACTGATAGTAAAAACTGAAACACTGACTGAATAATACTAATGAAACGTAACCTGTTTTTTTTGCATGAGAAAAATCACTGATGCCTGACTGAGGCCATAGTTCAGGTGTCATTAGTGTTTGGTCAGGGTTTCAGATTTTACCATCAGGGCTGTCAGTGTTTATAATGTATGAAAAAATAAATATATGAATGACAAATCATCAACTATCCCTCCCTGATGGACTTGTTATGGATAATTTTGATCTTTGAATACAAAAATTACATGCATTCATGATTTATTTATGGACACATGATCCTCACAAAACTATGGACATAGGAAACTGTATTTGGTTTTTAATTTTTAAAGATATATAAAAATGGATATCATACTGTCCATTTATTAAAAAAACGTGCATTTGGATAACATATGGATGACATTATGAATGAAAATATGGCTACATATGCTAATATTAGCCTATTGTTAGGTTATAGCGTATTCCTCTTGGTGTTGACATAGGCCAGGGTCACATTTCCGTTTTTGTTGCAAAATCCTGATCCGGTTTTGAGCTTTTAAAAAGCTCAAAACCGGACCAGGAAACGCTCCTCATAGGAGCCTATGCAAAACCGGATGGCTTCACAAGCCATCCGGTGGCCGGATCCGGCACTGCTGCCTGCGTTAAAAATCATGCAGGCAGCAGTTTTCGCAGCGTTTGCCGGGACCGCACTGCGGTCACCGGATGGCTCAGGATGTGTAATCCTGAGCCATCCGGTAACTGCAGAGTTTGCGGATCCCGGCTATTGCCGGGATCAGCAAACCTAGTAAAGAGTTAAATTGATTGCTAAATGACTGTTTGAGGTCTGTAGGGGGCTTAGACCCCCCTACAGACCGGCCGCCCACTTCGGTGGCCTCCTACTACAATATCCCCGATGGCACGGGCTCATCCGAGCCCGTGCAAGTCCCCACACCCCAGCCCTCCGAATTACTATACCGGGGTGCCTGCACCCCTCTGGTATAGTTATTCCTGTATGTGTGGTAAATGATATATTAAAGTATTGCAGTTCATATCTACGTGTCTTCTCCTGCCGTGTTTAGCTAAATCCATGGGCGGGCTGTTTGCGGCAGCCTCCGCCCCCTCATTTCTCATGGCCGCCCCCTCTTTGCCTCATCCATTGATGTGAGGCCGGACGCGTCATGAAAGGGGCGGGGCGAAACGCGTCACACCGTGCGCCCCGCCCCTTTCATGACGCGTCCGGCCTCACATCAATGGATGAGGCAAAGAGGGGGCGGCCATGAGAAATGAGGGGGCGGAGGCTGCCGCAAACAGCCCCGCCCATGGATTTAGCTAAACACGGCAGGAGAAGACACGTAGATATGAACTGCAATACTTTAATATATCATTTACCACACATACAGGAATAACTATACCAGAGGGGTGCAGGCACCCCGGTATAGTAATTCAGAGGGCTGGGGGTGTGTGGGACTTGCACGGGCTCGGATGAGCCCGTGCCATCGGGGATATTGTAGTAGGAGGCCACCGAAGTGGGCGGCCGGTCTGTAGGGGGGTCTAAGCCCCCTACAGACCTCAAACAGTCATTTAGCAATCAATTTAACTCTTTACTAGGTTTGCTGATCCCGGAAATAGCCGGGATCCGCAAACTCTGCAGTTACCGGATGGCTCAGGATTACACATCCTGAGCCATCCGGTGACCGCAGTGCGGTCCCGGCAAACGCTGCGAAAACTGCTGCCTGCATGATTTTTAACGCAGGCAGCAGTGCCGGATCCGGCCACCGGATGGCTTGTGAAGCCATCCGGTGTTTTGCATAGGCTCCTATGAGGAGCGTTTCCTGGTCCGGTTTTGAGCTTTTTAAAAGCTCAAAACCGGATCAGGATTTTGCAACAAAAACGGAAATGTGACCCTGGCCTATCATTGATGGTATCATGAATTTACAGATGTACTGATCTATATTGAAAGAGAAGATGCTATCATCACTCTGTGCCGCTGGTAGATGTACACTATTTCGATATGACAATGATGTAAAACACACATCTGCTGGATTTCTGAAGAAGGGGGTGAAAGTGATTCAGTGGCCAAATGTCTCCTGATCTGAACCCAACTGAACACCTATGGGGAATTCTGAAGACACAAGTTATTCTCCGTCTCCATCCAGAATCCAGGCTCTAAATGAGGTTGGTCTTGAAGAATGCAAAAAGATGGATGTAACAATATGTCGCCAACATGTTCACTCCAGGCCTAGAAGAGTTGGTGCTGTCCTTAAAAATCATGGTGGTTATACAACATACTAGATGTAGACGTTTGATATGGGGTGTTCTCATTTTTTCATCAACACATTTGAGAAAAACCATAATAATAAAAATTATATTATTAACCTTACTTTCATGTTATGAGTCAAGAAAATATGAAACTCAGTGTTATAAAAATGTTGTAATTTATTCTGTGTGTTGGTGAGAATATTGACTAAGGCTAGGGTCACACTTTGTAAGAGAATTGCGTTCACCGCATCCAGATCCGGACACGGTGAACGCAATTAGCTTTAGACACATTTTTCAGGAAAAATGTGTTGCTGAAGCAGCAATCCGGTAACCGGATTGCTCCGGATGTGTAATCAGGAGCAATCCAGTTACCGTACAGTTTGCTCATGAGCAAACTATAAAATCTGTGAAAAAAGCTTTAATATTCATAATAATTGTGCCCTTCATGTCTCTAGGGAGTGCCCACCCCCCCTAGAGACATGCTGCCCATTCAGGTGGGCATGTAATGTGTTAAAACCTGCTGTACAGTAAGCCGGCTCCTGTCGGCTCTGTACAATTTTGTGAATGAAGCCGCGGCTCCACTGTGAGCTGCGCACATACTATACGTAATGTACGTTTAGTATGTGCGCTGTCCAGGGTCCTGTAGGCTTTTACAATAGATCTATGGGCTGCGCACTGCCATAGATCTACTGTAAAAGTCTACAGGACCTCGAACAGGACACATACTATATGTACATTACGTATAGTATGTGCGCAGCTCACAGTGGAGCCGCGGCTTCATTCACAAAATTGTACAGAACTGACAAGAGCCGGCTTACTGTACAGCAGTTATTAACACATTACATGCCCACCTGAGTGGGCAGCATGTCTCTAGGGGGGGGATTAAAAATCCTGAGCAATGCGGTTACCGCATTGCGGAGGCTAGAACCGCTCCGAAAACTGCAGCCTGCATGATTTTTCATGCAGGCTGCAGAGCCGGAGCCGGTAACCGGATTTCTTGTAGAGCAATCCGGTCACCATAATGGGCTCCTATGAGGAGTGTTTCCTGCTTCAGTTTTGAGCTTTTTAAAAGCTCAAAACCAGATCAGGATTTCTAAAAAAAAAACCGCAGGTGTGACCCTAGCCTAAAATCTTACTTTTCAAATTGGGTGTACTTATTTATGTTGAACACTTTATATAGCAATATATCTTTAATTGTAATCTTGTCTGTGGTGATAATGAGACTACTGAAAATTGCCTATTTAGAACAAGACATATAACTCTAATATTATTCCTTGTGGCTGAAAATTGCAAGTCTTTTTATATAGTTAATAATATATAAATTAAAATAATCAGAAAGAAAAATAACAAACATAACAAGACAAAAAATAAAGAGAAAATACATTTAAGGCTGGGGTCACATTTGGAAGGCACAATCTAGTAACCACATCCATTATCGGATCCGGATTACCGTGTGCCGTCACATTTGGCATCACATTGCAGATCTGGATCCAGATCTGCAACAAGAAAACATTGTGGCAGCAAAAAACAGATCCGGTACTGAAAGGTAAATTCATGCACCAAGGTACTGGATCCGGTTGCCATAGGCGACCATTATAAAAAAAAAACGGATCCGGTTTTTCAACCACTCCATAAAATGCAGCCTGCATGATTTTTACCGCAGGCTGCAAAATCTGATGTGGTAACTAGATTGCATTAAGTGCAATTCGGGTTTTCCATTGCAGCCTATGGCTGCAGATCGGGATCAGTTTTTGACCATTTTTAATGATTTGTAAAAACAACCGCAAATGTGACCCTAGCCTAAGGCGGCCGTCACACGATTCAATATCGCTAGCGATATTGTTAGCGATCACGTGCACGCGCGATCGCTAAGAATATCGTTCACATCGTTGGTGAGCTGTCACACAGGCAGACTCGCCAGCGATGTGGAGCAGCGAGATCGCTGGTAACTATGGTACACATCGGGTTACTAGGCGCCGCGCGGCGCTTAGTAACCCGACGTTTACCATAGATACCATCTCCCAGCATAGGCTCTGCCGCTGGGAGATCGTTCATCGTGGTGTCACACACCACGATGAAGCAGATTGAACAAGCGATGATCGCTTGATATGAGCTCCGGCTCACTGCGATCAAACAATCAAGCGCAGCGACGCACAAACGATATCGCTTAAGCGATCAAAAAGCAGATCGCTTAAACGATATCGTTCGCAATATTGAACCGTGTGACGGCCGCCTTAGGGTGCTTTCACATCTGCGTTTTTCGTAATTCGCGGCAGATGCGGTGAAAAAACCGCATCTGCCGCGTTTACCGCATAACCGTTCCACTTGCGGCGCGGTTGCGGTTTTTTCTATGCAATGTATAGGGGGACTTGCGGCAGATGCGGCAAGTGCGGTTTTGCACTTGCGGTAGGTGCGGCCGCGAAAAAAAACGCGGCTTACTGCGTTTTTTTTCGCGGCCGCACCTGCCGCAAGTGCAAAACCGCACTTGCCGCATCTGCCGCAAGTCCCCAAATACATTGCATAGAAAAAACCGCAACCGCGCCGCAAGTGGAACGGTTATGCGGTAAACGCAGCAGATGCGTTTTTTCACCGCATCTGCCGCGAATTACGAAAAGCGCAGATGTGAAAGCACCCTTTCATAAACATGATTAAAACATGATTAAAAAAATAGATAATTTTCTTATGACACATTTCCTATAACTACTATACTGATTTGGTAGAATATGCAGCATTATAAATATATGGGTTTATGTACCTGTAACTTTCACCATTAAAGAACTCTGCACTGACCGGTGAGTGGCAGCTTTTTTTCTTCTCTTATGTATTTTGGATCATTTGCTGCAGTCTGGATCTTAGAGCTTGCACCCCGGTCCACAGCCTTCTGCTGCAGGAGTTAAGTACAGACTGACAGTATGGCGATTAGTGATTTTTCTATGTGTTTGGACTTTATAAATTAGTGGGGTAGATATATGAAGGTAATCTTAATTAAAGCAGCAAAGATGTCAAAAAATAGGTCACTTAGTAGTAATATATGTAGCAGCACGGTGACTAAAACATAACCTTTAATGACTCAATCCTAAAATTATTCAGACCAATAAGGCGACAATCTCTCGGTATAGAATTGGTACATAAAGTCCAGGCCACTATCAGTGTCCAATAAACAGACTCCAAGTAGGGTCAAATAGGATGAAAACCATGTTGACACCAACAAAATAGTTGTGATTGTGTCGCATAGAGTCGGGCCAATAAATACAACTCTATGGAGTCCTTTGATAATGGTCATATCAGGAGTCTCCACCCAGTGGCGTAACTTCAGGCCCAAGGGGTCCCGATGCGAAAACTCCAATGGGGCCCCCAATTATTGCAAATCTTTAATAGTATTAGTCTTTTTCTATAGGACAAAGGGACTTTTGGGGCCCCCCTCAGCTGCAGGGCCCGGGGTGCGATCGCAACCCCTGCACCTACTGTAGGTACACCCCTCCACATATCTTTGTTGTATGCCCTTATGACCTTTTTCCTTTACAAGCAATCTGTCCCCTGATGAATCGGTATAGAAAAAATGCGTCGGGGCAAATACAGGGAGAGCATAGAGGTATCTGCTAGAGTACAGATGTGGATGGCCTTTGTAAGGGCAGGAGCCATTGGAAAACACCTCTTTATTATCTTTTTCCCTCCGTCAGTGACCCCGACAACATATGGGACCCGCTAAGTAAATTAGAGTGGTGTATCCGGACTCCTACCAATGTTGGTGAGACAATTCCATATATGAATCATTAAAACATTGATCCTAATGGCAGGGGTGCACTAAACCCCCCTGCTGCCTGAGGCGGAGCGGGGGGGGGGGGGGCGTTTGCCGTTGCTGGCGGCGGCGAGAGTGAGGAGCGGGGGGGGGGATGCTGTCACTGGCGGCAGGGATGAGGAGGGGGGGGTTTGCTATGGCCACCTTTATGGAGGCAGGCGGCGGCGGTAACCAGCGGGCAGAGCACAGGAGGCTGCTATGTGCAGGGCACCGCCCCCCTGCAGCCCTACCGCTCCCCTGCCTCCTTGCCACCTGAGCAAAAGGCTCAGGTTGTCCAATGGATGGTGCGGCCCTGCCCACTGGTATCAATTGGTAAAAGGACCACTGGTACATATAATTCATGTCTATGTTGTGTTCGTTTTGTTTTATTTATATTTACACCAGGTAGAATCTGTCCATCGGCGGTCTAGTGATTGAACAAATCTTTTGTTTTTTTGTTTAATGTTTTTTCATTGGACACAGATAGTGGACCGGACTTTATGTATTTAATACCGGGAGATCGTTGCATTATTGGTCTGAATAATTGCAAAATTGAGATATTACAGGTAAAGTTTTAGCCACTGTGCTGCTATTTACAATCTTGTGAATCGGATAAGTTTCCCCTAATTAGATTATATAGCATGTCTAGCAGATGTTGGTTCTTATCATAACCTCTCATGAGAATTTTAAATACTTCCTGTATGACTAGACCAACCGGTAAAGTAACATGCCCGTGTGTCCATACCTGCACAGCAAATTACAATGGAAAGTATGTGCACAAAAATAAATAACAATTATCCTTTGATAGACAGATAGATATAATGACATGGTACAAAAGAGAAAACAATTTCAAGGCTGAAGATGACCTAAAGGCGTCATGTTCCATGATTGAATGGAAACTGTCACCAGATTTTTCCCACATTAAGTACTTTGCATGTATGATGCATTATTACAGTGTGCTCCATTGTGCTCCTGCTCCATTACTCTACCTGAGGGCAGAGTAAAGTACTGTAATACACAGGCATGGCGAAAGGTCAAAGAGCGCCTGCGAATGTGCGCTGCAATACTTTGTTCTGCCTTCAGCAGGGAACAGAGGAGTGCGCCTGTGCAAGAGCGCAGGAAGGACACTGTGTGGATGACTTAGGACGCGTTATCGACATAAAACAAGAAGAGAGAAAGTACCATATTGTATAATAAGAGCTCTTTTTTTACATTATGTAGATCAGCCTGGGGATTTATATACAGTATTCCAGAATGCTGTATATAGGGGCTGTGGTGATGCGACCCATGGCCGGGTGCATCACACGGGTTGTTGGTATATGACTCTGTGCACATTAGGGTAGGGACACTCTTCAGTTCCTGATCAGTTTTCCTCATCAGTTTTCCTGATCAGTATTTATCAGTTTGTGTGCCAAAACCAGGAGTGAACCTTGCAGAGAAAAAGTATAATTGAAAGATTGACACCTGTGGTGGGTTTTGGAGTCACTCCTGGTTTTGGCACACAAACTGATGAACACTGATCAGGAAAACTGATCAGGAAAACTGATCAGGAAAACTGATCAGGAACTGAAGCGTGTCCCTACCCTTAGCCGGTTTTACTGTTGTTGTGCTGTGTGAAACCTACCCGGAACACAGTGAGTTAACAGCTAAAAGGAGTAGATGAGCTGGATGAGCGGCTGTATGGGAACTGTGTGTGTACTGATTGCATGGCAGCCCAGGTGGGTGTGTCAGTGTGGGTGTGGCAGCTATGATAAGAGCTAGCCCAGGTGTCTGTGTGAGACTAGAGGTGCATGGGAATCAGAGCAGTCCTGAGCTCTGCGATGTGAGGACGTGAAGGGAGCCTGCCGGTGGCCGGGAATGGGTTGTTATGGCTCCTAGAGTGGGGAACCGTGGCTGATCCAGGAGGACGCTGGTCCGGACGTGGGGCAAAACACGTCTGGAAGGTGTCTGGTGTCTGGTATACCCCGGTAACTCAGGTTGCTAGACCCAGTTTAGTGCCCCGGTAAGCTAGCAGTCCACGTATGCAATGGTGGACTGAGTGCCTTGTGCGATGCCAAGTGACGAGAGAGGACAATGGGAGTTTAGTTCAGTCTGTGGGAAAGACCCAGCGAGTGTGTGAACCTGTGGCCAAACGCAGGGGTTAAGAGGGCTCATAGAGTGGGGAACCGAGGCTGATCCTGGAGGGCGCTTGACTCAGGCATGGAGCACAGTCATCAACCTGGAGACCCGCCTGAGGAAGGAGGTTTGGTGGCGGCTGGTGGCCTGGACA
The DNA here is from genome assembly GCA_033576535.1 of Allobates femoralis. NCBI lineage: Eukaryota > Metazoa > Chordata > Amphibia > Anura > Aromobatidae > Allobates > Allobates femoralis. The sequence continues at coordinate 70,173,241 of JARQOC010000001.1, read as the reverse complement.
CATAGTGAGCAGGCCTTGGTGACGCATGGTTTACCTGGGTACTCAGGTTGGCCAATCCCTGTTATGGACCCAGAGGAGCCACAATCCATGGATATATTATGATGGGCTGTGAGCGTGTGTGAGGATGTATGTGATCCATGGATGTGTTGTGATGGATAACATGCGGTGTGTAAGGCCCCGGTCAGGCTGGAGCCTGTACTAGGGGCTAGTATTAAAGTATTGTGCTGGGTAAATAAAGTCAGGCGGCTGGTACCGCCATTGGGACTGACGGTTAGGTCAATAAGGTCCCGGTGATAAATGTTGATGGTTTAGTGTAATGTGAAATGTCCTGTAATGTAGTAATGTGAAGCTTATGTCATGTGAAATGTAATGAATTATGTGATCAATGTTTGATGTGCTACCCGGCTTATGATCTGATATGTGAGAAATAAACAGGTAGTTATTGTTACATTATAAGCACGTGTTGGTGTCATTGACTCCCCATAGCCGGGTTCTCAGGTCTCAGGCGCTGGCTGCGGTCACGGTTCGGTGCCTGAGGCTGTAAGGACCCGGTGGTCAATGCACGGTAAAGTGAAAATAAAGTTTTGTTTCGTGACGCCACCTGTGGGTGTCCGGTGATGGCAGCTCAGGGGGATGGGCTGCAGCTAGATGGAACCGCTCCCCACAGGACGAGCGAGAGTCCCCGGGGTCAGGAGCTGCACTGGTGGAATACGGCAGCTCAGTTGATTTGGTAGATGAGTAAGTTAGCAACAGTTCAGAAATAACGCTAGGACACAGTGCTCCTCTGCATGAGTCTTTACTTTGTTCTTTCAGGGTCAACAGGTACATGGTATGACGGTTTCCAGACTTTCAGGTAACGGACCGGGTGATCCCTGTAATGAACAGTGTCCCTTCAAGGCTCCACAGTGTCTTTCTTAAACTCACTGTCCCTGTTTACTCTTCGCTGCCTTCATGCACCAGGTCAGGATACTGGGGAACCTCTGTTGAGGACCCGAGTCGTGGCCTATCGACTCCCGATGGGTCCCCTGAACCCCAATAGTGGGTACCCCTCCTGGCGCCCCACCGTTCTACTCGAGCTGCTGGCGGCTGTTCGGCGGGAATCTCCAACTCGCCCTCCTCCTCGGAACTGGTCTGCTCTGGTTCTTCCTGTCCTTAGGGAACCGGGTCATCCTCTCCTTCTATGGCCCGACCACTACATCCAGTTCTTCAGCAGGCTGGGGCTCTCCTTCTATGTTGGGGTCATCCGGCTGGTCAGGCACCGCGGCCGCGGGGCCCTCTTCTCCTTCTGGCGTACTGTCCTGATCGCTCTCTCCTTCGGTCTCATCCTGCGGGGCTTCAAGGCTGCCCACTTCCTCTTCCTCCGACTCTACCACACCCGTTGACTGTGGCAGGTCTTCTCCGGTAACCGGGTAGGCCTCATTCTGCTCTGGCCTTGTCTCTGGTTCTGGAGTGGGGCGGGTTGTGGTTCTTTCTTGCACCGCGCGGTGCAGCTGGTTCACCAGGCTAGCGCTCCAGCATCTTATTGTCCACTCGGTGCTCTCCATTAATTGCACCTGTAGATCTTGCAATGCAGTCTCCCAGAACATGGGGTCCCCATCGATAGTGAGGACGGGACCCGGTCCAGGACTGCCAAGGGCGGCTCGGGCCTCCTCCTCCACCTCTTGCATCAACTCTCGGAGCCTCATGGTCGCCATGTCTCTGCTTCCAGGAACCACACCCGTCGCGGCTGGTACAGGTTCCCGTGGCAAGGCTTGCTGCAAAGACCCGGCCACACCTTCTCCTTTTTGTTTTGTAGTGCATGGGCGGGCTAAGGTCTCTGGCTCGCCCCCTTGGTTGTTTCCCAGCAATCGGGGCGGGCAAGTGTTTTGGCGCCTCTGCCATGGCCCTCCCACGACGAGGGGCGGAGGCACGCCTCTGGGCCAGCACATAGTCTCTCACATGGCGGGCCCCGCCATTTTAATCCAGTAAAAATGGCGTGCAAAGTTCTTTTGGCCGATAAAAGTTCTGTAAGGCACACAATACCCGTTGGGAACGGGTCGGTTCGAATCCTGTTCGTAGACACCAAATTGACTCACCGTTCTCAGGTCTCAGGCGCTGGCTGCGGTCATGGTTCGGTGCCTGAGGCTGTAAGGGCCCGGTGGTCAATGCACTGTTAAGTGAAAATAAATTTTGTTTTACCTCTAGATGTTGCATGTGGTGTATGAAGCCTTGGGATTAACCTGTTCATCACTGAGACGGAAGATACCGCACCTTCAGTCAGGGGTGCAGTACCCTCCTGTGACGCACTTGTTGCGGGGCGCCACAGTATTATGCAGCAAGTGAGTATCCCGGGTCACTACCTTACAGAGCTTACTGGTGGTAGCCACACTTTACAGAGGGAAAACCTGGGGACAGGTTCCCTGGTGTCAAATTGCCATTGGACTCTGTGGCTGGTGTTCCTGCCTCGGCCGCTGGGAGGCGCCGGATTCCTTCGGCTGATGGTGTCGGTGATAGGAGGGCCTTGTCCTCATATGGACCTGCTCCTTCGACGTGTTTCTCCTTTGGGTGATGTTGGCAGAGCGGTCACATGGGTTTGTCACGTGGCCGCACTGCCAGCCAATCAGATTGGCCAGATCGCTCATTGGCTGGCAGTGCGGCCACGTGACAAACCCATGTGACCGCTAGCCGCATGCTGATTGGCTGAAATCTCACAGGTCCTTCAGCCCATCTTCTCCCGGTGATCTGAGGTCTTGTGACGTCCGGAGATCTTCGTACCGGTCCCGGTACATAAGGTACAGGCCCCACAGAAGGTGAGTATGAATGTTTATTGTTTTTAACCCCTTAGATTAACTTTTAGGGTACTTTTGTAGTGTATCTGTATAGATACACTGCAAAAGTACAGGTTACTATTCGGACTCGCTGGACTCGCAATGAGTACCGAGTCTCGGATCCGGACTCGTTAGAGTCCAGCGATTCCGAGTATTTCAGGATTCGCCCATCCCTAGTGTGAATATACATAAGCTCGGTTTTGACATGCAATACTTTATTTGACCTATTTTTGCACTAATAGGGAATTTAGCACTGTGATCAGAGCAGTGGGAAACTCTGTGCACCCTAATTCTTTTGGATACTCTCCAAACAAAAAACCACCATTGACCTAATTATACAAAATCGTAACTGGTTACTGCCTACATCATGTGGATCCACCAAAATAGCTCTGACTTGACAAAACATGGACTCCACAAGACCTATGAAATGGTTCTTTTGTACCTAGAACCAACTAATAGCAAGTAACGGTCAGCCCTTGCCTCAGGTGGGGTATAAAGAGGTGACCATTAAGGTGGGGAGAGTAGAGCTTAAATCCCAGGGCTTGATAGTAGTGGATGTTGATAAACGCAAATGTAATCCCATGATCACCCTAGGTACCAAAGTTATCGAAAACTGTCTCGGCAAAATTATTGTGTTGTTACAGCAGGTAGCCAAAACCGCCAGTTCCGGACAACAACGAGTCCTGCTCAGAGCTTTAATGCAAAGATAGCCAGTGGAGAAGTTGGCAGTGTAACGGTTAGAGATCCGTACCCCATTGTGCTTTCTCCCAAAAGTGAAATGATGCTATAGTGTCAGGCTGCTATAGGTATCAGGGGTCGAGATTACCAGGCCCTTGTAGAACCAGTATACTCTGACAACAGGCCAACTATCCTTTCAGCCAGAGGGGTAGTAGATGTCAGAAAGGGGAGACTACCCATACGTATACTAAATTGTGGGGATAAAGAGGTCAATTTACCCAGGTATACCACAGCAGCCAAGCTATTTACTGTCAGTTATAATGCAATCCAGGCAGTAGAACTTATCTGAAACGGTGGGGAACAACCGCTTTTCGGGACAGTTGGAGGATTGGTGTCAGAAAATGCATGTTGGCACTTACTACACCCCTTCACACCAAAAAGATGAGGTCTACCAGGTGGTTCAGGAATATGAAAGGATAATCAGTAAGAACCCCTGGACTTTGGGCAGGTAAAAGGGATTCAGCACCATATCCCCACAGGAAACCATCCGCCCATTAAACAGAGATATCGCCCTGTTCCACCGGCTCACTATTAGTGTGCCAACAGCATGTTACGAGAAATGAAAGAGGCAGGGGTAATAATAGATAGTTGTAGTCCTTGGGCAGCTCCTCTAGTCCTAGTCAGAAAAAAGGATGGTACCATGAGACTGTGTGTCGACTATAGGCAGATCAATAGAATCCCCTGTAAAGACACCTATCCCTTGCTGCATATCAAGGAGTCATTAGCTGCCTTGAAATCCGCTAACTACTTCTTGACCCCAGATCTCACTAGTGGGTACTGGCAGGTTCCCGTAGCAGAGGTGGACAAGAAGAAGACCGCATTTACTACACCAATGGACCTATTCGAGTTCACCTGCATGCCATTCGTGCTGAGGTTAACAGAGTGTTGCCTCGGGCATAATAACTTTGAATCAGTACTGTTATACCTAGATGATGTGATTGTCTATTCCAGGACCTACGAAGATTACTTGAAACACCTGACCAAGGTATTCAAAGCCCTGTCCAACTTTGGGCTGAAGGTGAAGCCGTCCAAGTGTCACCTCTCGTAACCCAAGGTGCAATACATAGGCCATGTGGTGAGTGCAGAAAGTGTGGCACGGGATCCTGATAAGGTCACCGTCATCAAAGACTGGCAGACACCAACCACCATTCGTGAGGTATGACAGTTTCTAGGGTTGGTCGGCTTTTCAGAAGGTTTATTAAGGGCTTTACAAAAATAATTGCCCGTCTTCAAGACCTCTTAATGGGCTACTCTAAGAAAGCGAAGACCAAGAGCCCTCTGATAGAGTGGTATGCCAAGATAGAAGAAACCTTCAACCGTTTGAAGCTGGCTCTCACTGAAGACGAAATTCTGGCTTACTCCAACTATGGTCAGCCATTTATCCTCTACACAGATTCCAGCAAAGTGGGATTGAGAGCTGTGTTGTCCCCGGTGCAGAAAGGCAAAGGAAGGGTCATCGCCTATGGCAGTCAGAAACTTTGCCCCACCAAAAGGAACCCCATCACCTACAGTGCCTTTTACATAGAGTTCTTGGCCATAGTCTGGGCCATGACTGGGAGGTTCAAGCACAACCTCGCCTCAGCCAAATTTACTATCTTCACTGACAATAACCCGTTAACACACCTGTAAATTGCAAAGCTAGGCACGCTAGAACAGCGATGGATGGCTCGGCTGTCTAACTACCAGTTTGTGATCAAGTATCGGGCAGAAAACAAGAACGCCAATGCTGATGCTCTATCCCAGATGCTGAACTTACCAGACTTGGGAGAAGATTTAGAAGATCTCGAAGAAATTGAGATGCCGGCCTTCCACCGCCAAGGTGCAGCCCAATGTTCCCACTGTGTGAAGACCAAACGTTCTGCCATCCAAGAAGTCTCTTTGAATCCACTGCCCCACCATGGATAGGCAGAAATGTAGGACAGCGACCCGGCTGTTTGCAGGGTGAAAGAGCTGCGAAGCCAAGCTGGTTCAGTCCCTGGTCCAGATGCACCACAAGAGTCCTTACAGCTGTGGAAAGAGAAAGCCAAACTGTTTTTTTACGAAGGTAAACTATGCCGAAGAAACATCAACTCCTGTATGTATGAGCTGGTATGGCAGATAGTGGTCCCAAAGAGGGATGCGTCAATGGTCCATGAGACTTACCACGATGGGGCAGGACACTTCGGGTGGAAGAAGTTGGAGGTCCTGATCCATGAGCGATTCTTCTGGATAGGCATGAGAAGGTCCATCGAGAGGTGGTGTAGAGAGTGTGACCCATGCAATCTGAGAGGAAGAGATCCCGATAGCCAAAGAGAACCCTTGCAACCCATCATCACGAGACAACCGCTTGAAATCGTGGCCCTGGATCATGTGAAGCTGACTCTGAGTAGGTCAGTATACACCTATGCCCTGACGATCGTGGACCACCACTCACGTTTCTTGGTGGTCGTAAAAGTTAAGCACCAGACAGCGAGAACAGCTGCAAAAGCCTTCAAGGAGTACTTCTGTCAGCCTCACGGATATGCTTAGCAAGTTCTAACCAATCAAAGTCCAGCTTTTGAAGCAGAGGTATTTCAAGAGTTCTGCAACCTGTACTGCTGCAAGAAAATTTCGACAACGCCGTATCGCCCATAAACCAACAACCTGTGTGAGAAGATGAACCAGGTGGTGATTGACTTGTTCAAAACCCTAGCTCTGGAAGAGTGTAACCTGTGGCCTGACAAGTTACCAGATTTCTGAGCATTCATACTGGTTGTGGGTGCACAACAACACACAACCTGTCCAGGTGAGCGGTTTTCTTAATTGACTTGCCCACCCTCTGCTAAGGAGATAAGACCCTATTGCGCATTATATCTCATAATTTTAGATTAAGTTACCAGACTTGGTAGACCTGTACAATCATATTCCGGTGAACTCGACCAACTGTACCCCAGCCTACCTGATGTGGGCAGGACCGTGTAAACTTCCCATATATCTTGATATGGGAGCACTAACACCAGAGACAGTACATCCAGACACAGACTGGGATACTGAAAGACAACTCCAGTACCGTGAAGTCCAACAGTGCGTGGAGGAGAATCTGTCACATGGGCCAGACAGAAGCAAGAGAAGAGCTACAATAAGCAAGCTCTGCTACTCCCTAAGCACCAAGAGAACAGTTGTTTAAGAGAAAGAGGAAATCTCACAAGCTGGATGACTAGCGGGAAGCTGAACCATATACCATCTTGCCCTCTGACTTTGACAACAGTAAAGTCTGCCTCATCACCAAGGATGGAAGAACAACTTCAATGGCTGTGTCCAGAGATCACCTAAAGGTGTGCCCAGATCAACTGCGTGACAAAAATAAAGGTCAAGACATTCGTCAACAGATGGAAGAGGTTGAAGAGAAAGTATGAACCATATTAAGAGAATTTCCCCAGTCTTGGACTCAAGTAAGCCAAGCTGTAGTTGTACCAATCTTGACGTTTCTACAGTTGACTATGCAAGAAGTAGCAGAGACCATCCTCATGAAAACCAGTCAGCTTCAGAAACATATGCCTCACCAGCAGCGGATCAGGAGAATCTACCCCCTACCGGCAAATCTGTCATGCCCATGGTGAATCTAAGAGGTCGAACAAAGCTGCCAAGCCTACCTGTACTATGTAAATCTACCCATAGTGTAGTCCACAGTGAGCCTACCACACCTGCAGTAGACACACCAGTTAGTGGAAGATGAACAAGAATACCAGTGTTATGTAGGTCTCAGGGTAGTACACAAGGTCAGACCCCAGTTCGTTATAAAGTATAAATGTTAATGTAAATACTTATGTTCCAAAAAAAAGTAGGAAAAATGTATTCAAGGAGGGTTACCTTTATTGGCTAACCAGAGAAATTAAATTTGTAAGCTTTCAGGGCTCAATCGCCCATTCATGGGACAATAGTACAAATTAATTACTGAGACATTTAAATAGATATTACAGCAGGACATGAAGTGACAGTAAGTACAGATGGACTAAGGAAATTAAATTAGGGTATTTGTTATACATGCAGATAAGGTGGAAGTGTTTTATTAGAGATCTGCAGACCTTGCAGAGGTGTGAGCTGTGTACAAGTAATGACTCATAAATCCAGGTGTCAAATTGAGTCCTTTTGTTAAAGATTGAAACATCCTTATTACCGTAGCTTGAATTCCCAGATTTTTTGTTCTCTGGGAATTCAAATCAATAAGGATGTTTGTGCCTTTTTTGTTTTGCACCCAAATCATTATTCATTGAGCACTTTTTTGTGCACCATTTGTTAAATCAATGTTATATGTGCTTGCCTGTTTTTTTTTTTTTTAATGTTCTACTTTGCGGGTTGACTTTTGTTAACTCACCAGAAGCAGCCAAATCTAATACTAAATGCACACACAGGATGCAGAAAACCTCCATTATAGAGATTGAGCCTAGGTGCAAAATGCTGATGAGGCAGACACTCACAGCCTTCCAAAATGGGGGGGGGAAGGGGGTGACTGCTAGTGTAAAATGCACCCTAATAAGCCTTGCACAGTAACATTTTGATATTCCCTTTTTGATATTCTCCTGTTGGTTTTCTATTCAATTAGTATAGGGACTTGCAAGTGTGAGGACCCTTGACATATGGGTTGCAAGCTTCCATATTTTGGGCCAAAATATCACCTAATATCTCCCATTATTTGTTTCTTATTTTATGCATTTTTACAGGGTGTAGTGGGGCCTTCTGAATTGAGGTGGTACATTGGTGAGCCTGTCCTGTGAGGTACACTCATGTAGTGTTAACTAGCCCACCCTACCTGGTGCCACTAATAGGCTCTTGTTAAGACACCATGTATCTCACTTATCTATGTGACAGACGCCCTATGCAAGCCTTATTAATGTGCATCTTATGCTACCAGCCGTCCCCCTTCATCTTAGAAGGTTGTGAGTAGCTGTCACATCAGCATTTTGCACCTGTTCTGCACCCATCTCTATAATGGAGGTTCTCTGCATCCTGCGTGTGCACTTGGTATTAGTTTTGGCTGCTTAGTGGTGTGTTTTTTGATAGTCAACTTTTGGTTTTTAATGGACTTTAGTTACCCAGATGATTTTCAGCTGATTCATTAATTGTGACATTTTAAAAAGTTGCAAACGTTTGTGCAATTTCACTCCAGTTTATCCTCTGTGTATTTTTGAGTGTGCCACAAATCTGGCTCATTTTTTAATTTTTGGAACCATATTGCAGCTTTTGGCACCATAAATTCAGTTCAAGTCAAAAAAATGTCCTTGGTTGACTTCATGCCGAATTCATGAATCGAGTTTGATATCTTTGGTGCCATAAATGTCAACTAATACCACAAGACAAAAGAAATGTGATTTAAAATACCGTATATACTCGTGTATAAGCCGACCCGTGTATAAGCCGACCCCCCTACTTTTGCCCCAAAAATCTGGAAAAACCTATTGACTCGTGTATAAGCCGAGGGTGGACCCCAGCACAGGTATACAGCCCCCAGCAGTGTGGTATACAGGCCCCCCCAGTGGTATACAGGCCTCCCCAGTGGTAGTATACAGCAGCCCCAGTGGTAGTATACAGCAGCCCCAGTGGTAGTATATAGCAGCCCCAGTGGTAGTATACAGCAGCCCCAGTGGTAGTATACAGCAGCCCCAGTGGTAGTATATAGCAGCCCCAGTGGTAGTATATAGCAGCCCCAGTGGTAGTATACAGCAGCCCCAGTGGTAGTATACAGCAGCCCCAGTGGTAGTATATAGCAGCCCCAGTGGTAGTATAAAGCAGCCCCAGTGGTAGTATATAGCAGCCCCAGCAGCCCCAGTGGTAGTATACAGCAGCCCCAGTGGTATACAGCAGCCCCAGAGGTATATACAGCAGCCCCAGTGGTAGTATACAGCAGCCCCAGTGGTATACAGCAGGCCCCCAGAGGGTACCCAGCAGCCCCCTGGGGGTCCCCAGCAGCCCCCTGGGGGGTACCCAGTAGCCCCTGGGGGTCCCCAACAGCCCCCTGGGGGTCCCCAGCAGCCCCCAAATGCTGGCACTCGCACCCCCCTTGCAAGGGCCCCCCCCCGCTTCTCTTACCATCCCGGTCTTCTGATCATCGCCGCTCCTCGGTGCTCCTCGGTGCTCCTCGCTGCTCCGTCCTCTCTGCTCCCGGCCTGCTACATCTGGGATCCCCGGCCGTCGCGCGATGACGTCATATGCATTGCGACGGCCGGAGATCCCGGATGCAGCAGCAGGACGGACGGACGGAGCAGCGAGGAGCGGCGATGATCAGAAGACCGGGATGGTAATGTATAAGCAGCGGGGGGGGGGGCCCTTACAAGGGGGGGCGAGTGCCAGCATTTGGGGGCTATATGCACTGCTTCCCCCTGCCGCTGATTGACAGGGGAAGCAGTGCATATTTAATGAGCGGCCCCACGTGACGGGGCCGGTCATACAGCAGCCCCCCCCCGCCTCCTCCAGCCTCCACAGCCCCCACCACAGCCACCACACCATGGGCCCCCGTATAGACCCGTGTATAAGCCGAGGGGGAGACTTTTCAGCCCAAATTTTGGGCTGAAAAACTCGGCTTATACACGAGTATATACGGTAATCCTTAAATGATAATTTGGGACTATAGTCCCTAGATACACGCGGCCCAAATTTTGGGTTGAAGTTTAAGGGTAACTCCTGTAAACTATTAGTTTAGGTGTTTTACATTATTACAAAAGGTCTGGGCTGCAGAATAATACCAAGAGTAGAGATGAGCGAAATGCTTCACAGATAACTGAATTCACCTCGAATTTCACAAAATGAGGAATTGCCAAAAAACAAGTTATTATTGCAGTTTAATTTTCATGAGTATAGCAAAATGGCTTTTGATCATCCATTTTACTACATTCAAAAAGGCTGTCAAGTGGTTAAAAATAAAAAAAATAATGCTCACTTTCCATTTCCTCTTCGATGTGGTCACCAGGTCGAACATCATTGGGTCATTTTCTGCTTATTGTAGGTACTGGCATCCTCAGCGTCTTAAGGCACCAACAGTAACATCTTGAGTCTCCTGGGACACTAGAAGACAGTGCACTACACTACAGTAAGTAGGATGTGATATTTTGATATGTTCTGTGCAATATCATAAAAACACAGTTAGGCTGTGGTCACAGTTGCCATGCGTAGTTTTTTTTAGTGATTTAACAAAACTCATGCTTTTTTTCATGTCAGCATAGGTTTTTTGAGTTGTGTGATGGCTCCCTGCGTTTTTGGCTGCGTTTTTGAATCTGCATCTAAAAATAGTGCTTGTAGTATTTTTTTGAGCGTTTTGAAAAACGCATGCGTTTTTGTAGAAAACGCATGTGTTTTTATAACATGGGTTCCTATGGGAAACGCATGCAAAAACGCATGTACGATTAGTACCTTTTAGTGCATTTCAAAAATGCATGCGTTTTCCATAGGAGCCCATGTTAAAAAAACGCATGCGTTTTTGGAAACGCATGCGTTTTTTTAACATGGGCTCCTATGGGAAACGCATGCGTTTTTGAATGGCACTAATTGTACATGCGTTTTTGCATGCGTTTTCCATAAGGCTCCTTATTAAAAAGGATATGCTCCAAAAACGCATGGGACAGTCACACATGCTTTTTGGCTATTAGGGCATGCGTTTTTTAACATGGGGGCCTACGGGTGCGTTTTTTACATGCGTTTTTGAAAACGAAGGTCTCCAAAAACGCATGTGAAAAATGCTACTGTGACCCCAGCCTTAGTTGGCACATGAGTCGCCAAAGTTTCTTGGTGCCTTGAAATGCTGAAGATACTGGGAACTAGAAGACAAGAATAATTGAACATAAACTATGGTGCCGATGACAGTAAAAGACCACTGGACATGTTTTTTTTTACACTTCTTACTAGCATACATTTCAACTATATTTGAGCAAAATGCTTCAAATTCTGCCAGATTGAACTATCACTAATCAATATATTATGAAAGCAATCTATTTTAAGAAACGAAATAGTTACCATAAAGATATTGTCATGATTCCTCCAAGCAATATGTCTTGGATGCATTGAGTTACAGTTTTGCTGCACTATTGAATCAGGTCTATGCTCAGCTTGGTGAGCCCCAGCTCAGTCATCCAATCTAGTGCTCAGGCATGCTGAGCTGTCGAATGCTTATTGACAGCTCAGCTATCCAATCTGGGATTAGAAGGTGCTGGGCTCCTTCAGTTGTTCCCTATTCTCAGTGAATGCCCAGCTACGTAGCTGAGCACTCAGTCCAGGATCACTGCTAGTTGTAGCATTTTGCTCATTGGTGCCTGTTGTCCTGTGCTCTGTGTTTTGATCTACTGCCAGAGTTTAGGCCTTCTATTACCATCTGTTTTCCTTGTCCTTTTGCTTTGATCCGCTATCCTCCTGGTATTTTGACGCTGGACTTTGGTCTGACTATGCCGTTGTCTTTCCCCTTTGTTTACGATTTTCTCTTTTGGTATCTAACACTGGAACATTTGACAACCCTGCCGCATGGCTTATCAGTGAGTAGTGACTAGCATTACAGGTTCTGTATATATTACGGTCCATCTGTATATGATTTTTCTTGGAATTCCCTATTTCTGCAATTTATTAAATCTTTAAAAAATTTCTTGAAAATAAAACAAGTTTTTTACAATAAACTTTACTTTGTCACAAACTTACAGATCAATGTACTGTAGCAATCAAAAAAGTATGTTGATCTAAATTAAATGAAAATTACTTATTTTTTGCATCCACCTTACAGCATCAATGCTCCCAAGGTCCCTTTTGGTAAAAGTAATGATGACATCCCAAAAGAGGTAATTGATTACCTGCAGATCTCAGGACTTATAGATGGGATGTCATCATCAATTCCAGTATCAGCTGGAACTAGATCGGCAGTGTTGGAACTGTGGAGGTTCACTGTTGGAGCCATTGCAGTGAATATCCTGGAAGTTATTCAACGGCCCCAGAAGTACAAACGGCGGAACAGAGGGGCACAAGTTAGTGGGATGGCGGGATACCAGTAAGTATAATGATGATGTTTAAAGACTCTTTGCTTTCTTTTACAGCCCCTCCTCTCCCATCCCATAACTTTAAAGTCCGAGTTTGTGGTTTAGACTCAAGTTTGAGTCACGTTCAACCTCGAACTCTAAATAAAGTCCAAATGAGGTAATTGAAATCCAGCAAGTCGAACTCCGTTGACAAAATGCGGTTTATTGCAAAAATAAAGGCTTCAAATAATACAGGCAGGCAATCTGCAGGGGACAGACGGCCAAAGCATTTCGATGCTCAGGTCTAGTCATGGCTCTATAGAATAGACTAGAGTTTTAAATATCCACCCTCAGGTCAGTTTACAGCTGTATGAATATCAATTAACAAGAAAATAATAAAACAATAGAATAAAACAAGCAATAACAAAGTACACAAGAAATAAGATTTTCTATGTAAGAGTTTGCGTCTTAGGTCCCTGCCTCTGAAAGGGTTAACCACCTTCTCTATACCCTTAAAATGCAGGGCTGAAGTATCACCCCTATGTTGTGAGGCAAAGTGCCTAGACACTGCAGAGATGTTAACAGCAGTGGCACTATTGGCATTCGAGATGTGCCTACCAATCCTTCTCTTAAGTTCACCTGAAGTGAATCCTACATATTGAATCCTACAAGTAGTACATTCTATAAGGTAAACAACGTTGGTGCTGCACAGTTAATTAAAGATTTGGTGTGATAACGTTTACCATTATGGCAAGATGCAAACATGTTGGTTTTATGTACGAAATTGCAGGCTATAAATGTGTTATGGCCACATCTGTAAAAACCTTTTAGTGTCATCCAAGTACTAATTTGCGTATTGTTTAGAAGTACAGAAAAAACTAGGGGAACGAATTGAACCCAAAGTGGGTGCTTTTCTCGCACAAAAACGGACTGGACAACTCTTCAAAATTTGAGCAAGTTTTGTGTCTCCTGACAATATAGAGATGTATTTTTTAACTATCTCAACAATTTTGTAATATTGGGGACTGTATATTCTTGAAAAAGTTACAGCATCCTTGTCTTTTTGTGGTTGTTTTTTAGATCGTGCATCTATCAGCTTTTTACTATCAATGGAACTTACAATAGATTCCGCACGGTTTAAGGCACCTTTAGAGCAGCTCCTGCACTGCAACATCTCCCTCACTCGATTAGCCTCAGTCCTAAATAAAATAGGGTCAGAGCAGTTTCTTTTGGTACGAGTAAGTTCCTCCACCGGGATATTTCTAACTACATGAGCAGAAAGATATGATAGAGCAGTCAAAATTGAATTAGTGGCAGTGGGCTTTCTGAAAGGGTTCATAGCCACTCTCCCTGTAGAGCTGTCACCGGTCAAAGTGACGTCCACAACATTTACTACTGCTTTATCATAGTGATATGTGAACCAGAGATTATGAGAGTTATTATTCAAATAATCTACCAAGTCTTTGACTCAGCATGGGGGGCCCCCCAACACCAGCAAGAGGTCATCTATATATCTTGCAAAACCAAGAAATGCTGATGTGGAAGGGATTTTGGGTGATAAATATGAATTTTTCTCCCACATACCCATGCCATTATTTGCCGGGGTAGGGGAGAACTTAGCTTCCATACTGACACTGCGATGCGTTGGACAAGTCTGCCGAACACAAACATCGGCGTCTTCGCTTATTACTAATGCTGAGCTGTCGGTATGTTTATTGATGGCTCATCTGCTCAATCTGAGATTAGGAGATGCTGGGCTTCTTTAGTTGTTCCCTGTTCTCAGTGATTGCCCAGCTACTTAGCTGAGCAGTCAGTCTGAGATCACTGCCAGTCGTAGTATTTTGCTCATTGGTGTACATTGGCCTTGTGTTTCTGTGCTCTGTGTTTTAATCCATTAGTGCCAGACTTTAGACCTTCTATTACCATCTTGCACCATTGCTTTGATCCGCTATCCTCCTGGTATTTTGACCCCAGACCGTGGCCTGACTATGCCTTTGTCTTTCCCCTTTGTTTACGATTTGCTCTCTTGGTATCTGATACTAGAATATTTGACAAACCTTCCTCATGGCTTATTCGTGAGTAGTGACTAGCGTCACAGGTATATATTCTGGTCCATCTGTATCGGATTTTTCCTAGCATTTCCTATTTCTGCAATTTGTTAAATCTTTTAAAAAATTATTGAAAATAAAACTAAAACTTTTACAATAAACTTTACTTTGTCACAAACTTACAGATCAATGTGGCAATCACTAAACAATGTTGCTTCATTGAATGTTCCAAAATGAATGAGCATTGCTTATTATTTGAATCTACCTTCCAGCATCAAGGCTTTAGTGGTCCCTGTTGGTAACGGTAATGATGACATTCTAAATATGGTTATTGATTAGCTGCAGATCTCAGGACTTATAGATGGGATGTCATCATCACCTCCAGTATCAGCTAGTACTGTATTGGCAGTGTCGGAACTGTGGTAATCCAAAAGGCAAATACTTCTTTATTTTAGAACATGTCCTATTCTTTGTCCAATTTAAATGATTCTTGAAACCCGTAAGTGTCATTTTAATTTCCAGTTATACTGTATGTAAAATTAAGGAGCAAGTTCTCAAAACACTGAGTTCACAGCATCAACAATACCTTCTGAAATGTATTATGTATAGTACTTCAACACTGTAATGCACAGTGACCTAAGGACATTAAAGTATCTGATTATATCAGTAATTATTATATGAAAGTTCTTTTGAGAACACCCTTGTATCAGATTTACAATCAATATCAAGGTCTTTAAAGGACTTTGATGCTTTACATGGTCTTGCAAGAATTAAGAATCACAATAGCCACTATAGGATTAGATGAACCTGATGATTTTCACATGATCGGCAGACCAAGTGATATGGGAGTCGGGCAGTGAAATTTCAGCAGCTGATCCGTTTGTCAGAGCAATGACTCTCTTCTCTACCCTGAATGAACATATGGCTTAAATCAATCTCTTTTAAAGTTGTTCTTTTCATGGTAGCGTAGCTAGGGCATTTTAAAGGTAAATTCAATAAGACTGTATAAAAGTTTTTGGTTGTCTTTGTTTCTGAAGGACAAAGGAGGTCCAACATTCTATAAAATGGGTGTCTACACCAAAGTTCTCATTCAGT
Source organism: Allobates femoralis (assembly GCA_033576535.1). Classification (NCBI taxonomy): domain Eukaryota; kingdom Metazoa; phylum Chordata; class Amphibia; order Anura; family Aromobatidae; genus Allobates; species Allobates femoralis. Next base: position 70,157,608 of record JARQOC010000001.1, on the reverse strand, counting down.
GTACATAGAATTTTAAGGGTTTGCGAACATGCAACATATACTCAGTGGATTTTCCAGACAACAATGTGCAGAGTGATACATTACCGTCATTTCTACAATGAAATTAACTATTATCTTAATAATTTGGCGAGAATACTACTGCAATGGATTTCACTGCAGATTTTGAAACCTGACTTTAAGTTTATTAAATCAATTCAGGCAATAGGAATTATATCGATCCATTATTCTTTTATTAGATTAGCTATATTCAAGAAATAATTGGACAGATTTACAAAAAAGCATACAAAAATATATTAACTTCTAGAGATTTAGAATTCATTAAGGCAGCGTGAATATCAGCCATTGACATTTATATAACATTCATGGCATATCTATAGAGAGAAAGAGTAAATTAAATTGATTCCTATGACCATAGATTCTCTCATTGAATAGAATAGAGCCGATTATGTTTATGACACTCTGATCAAACTCTGATTTGAGTTTTATCTGTGTCAGCATATCGTGATCTGATTCTCTTGGATGCAAGAATTGGAGCACACTATGGAGGGGAAATTTTCTCCATTGTATTAGTCCTTGGAAACGGGTGTTATCCGAGTGCAGTCCAATGATGTCCACACACCCATAGACTTGAATAGGTGTGCGGCATCTGACTAACGAGGCAAATTGCAGTATGTTGCAATTTTTTTCCCCATGCTGGATTGGTATGAGAGTAAAAAAGCAGATCAGCACTGCCCCATTACATATCATTGGTACAAGTGCTAGCCAAAAAAAGCAGATAGCACTTGCCTGATTGAATATGTGGTGTGAGGGAGCCCTTATTCTCAGACATATATTAGCACAGGTTTTATCAAGAAACTAAAATACAGTATTCATGGTGAAAAAGGTAGAATTCATACAGATGTTTGCTTGCTGAGATTTGTATACAGGAGTCGATAGCTGCTAAGACTAAAATGTAAGCCACCGAAGTTACAGAAGAAATTACATAAAGAGCTTAGAAAGACGATAGTGCAATTCTTTACTGAACCAACTAGAAAAATGCATCAGATCATTGACTACTTATGTTTTCTACAAACTGAATTATTAAGAAGTGTTTTCTAGGACTCCAGTATTGAAGGGGTTTTCAAATCTAAAATGATAATTGTACAGTCACTCGATGTGACTGCAGATGACCGCACTCTGCAATGGGAGGATCTGCTGTTTGTAAGCCATGAATGGACCACAATTATGTGGTATGCATGTTCCTGGCCACATCACGACCAATGGGTGCAGCCTCGCTCAATACAATTGAATGGAGCAGGCGGGTTTGAATAGTAGGCGAAGCCGTCTAGTGGGAACAGCCTTGCTCCATACCCTTGTATCCTTGTATGGAGCAAGCCTCACCTACTAGACAGGTTCTGGTTGGGAACATGCATACCGCTTAATTACGATCTGTTCCTGGCTTAAAAACTGTGTATCCTCACAGCGCACAGTGAGAGGGCTGGGAAGATTGATAAATCTGCAGTCATATAGAGTGACAGCAGTATTATTATTTTACACCAGACAAGCCCTTTAATAGCTTTTTGTTAGGATAAGACATAAATGTTTCCTTAGAGTAATTCCATGCCTGGGATTGTGTCAATGGGATGAGCTTTGGCACCAAGCTCAGCTACTTCCATATTGGAGCTACTGTGCTTATGTATATAATGCAGAAAGAGCACATGGGAAGCCCTAGAAATGCAATAATAAAGTAATATTGTGTCTGTATCACAGCCACTGCAATGGACAAGATCAATAATAAGTACGTTACACATTTGTTAAGAAAGTGCTGAAATGCAATAACAAAACATAAATTAGCAGTCTCTGAAAAATACAGAATTGCATAGCTTATCTTGGAAAGAAAATAATATATATTTGTATAATGCTCATATAAGACATTTTGATTAGTTTCTTTAGGGATTGTTCTTTGTCTTCTTTTTCCTGCAAGCAAAAATATGGACATAGATATTATTAATTCAGTAATAAAGATGCATTTTTAAAGCTATAAGCTGGTAACCTAAAAAAATGTTTTTCATTTGTTTTTCCCACTATATCTCGTCCTTACAGTTGACAGGTAGGTTCATAATCTTAAAGCCCAAGAGTTTGCAGAGTATTGACACCTTCTATAACATTAGTCTGACTGTGCAGATGAAACCTCAGCTTGTAACATAATTGTAGATGTGTGGTCGGGGTTGCCCCATGTAAAGACGATATTTCACTGGATTTTTTTTCTTATTTAAATAAAGTACCTCCTCCAATTGGTGCTGGTCACTGATTCTGGAATAGTTATTGTTTTCCTTCTGTGCCCCCACCATTTTAGTGTAAAGCCCCCGTCACACTAAGCGAGATCGCAGCTAAGTCATAAATTTGGTGACGCAACAGCGACCTCGCCAGCGACCTCGCCATGTTTGACACTTAGCAGTGACCAGGCCCCTGCTGTGAGATCGCTGGTCGTGTCAGTCGCCTGGACCATTGTTTGATCGTTAGAGTCCCGCTGGGTAGCATGCATCGGTGTGTTTCACAGGGACAATGACCTTAATACTACAGGTCTGAGAAACAGGGTCCCAACGACCTTCGTATCATTCTAGATCGTTGTTGCGTCGCTGGTGAGATCTGAGTGTCTGACATCTCACCAGCGATCCCGACAGCGACGCATCAGCCATCCCTACTAGGTTGCATCGCTGTCGGGATCGCTGGTGCATCGCCAAGTGTGACGGTACCTTATGCCCCTGGTAATAATGGTACATGTTTTCCCTTCAGCCAGCTGGGAGTGTACTACAGATCTTCCCTATAGGTGTTTGCTTTTTCACCTCTTTTTATTGACTAATCAAAAAATGGCCGCCTTGAAACACAATTGCGGAGGGGGCATTCATTAGTTATGGAATGGCACAAAAAAAATAATCTACTGTTCCAGAATTAGAGGATGAGCACCAATTGGAGGAGGAACTCGGTGTAAATGAAAAAATCCAGTGAAAGGTCATCTTTAATCATAACAATATGGTAAACTAGAGAAGAGTGGATGATACACAATCGTTGTATGGACAAGAGATGAAACTGGGTACTGAAGTCTGACTGCGTGCTGATCCGGTCCGCGGCTGTCTGGGTCCTCCCGGACAGACCCAGACCGGATCACATCGCAGTGTGAAGCGGCCCTTACAGGATTCATTTTTTTGCCCATTCTCTTTAATGATTTCAGGAGAAAACATGAAGCAACAAGATTCTACCTGACAAAATTAAAGTGAATGGGCAAAATACTGTAAGAATCGTGTTTTTTCCTGATCTTCCAAATCAGGAAACAACCGCAAGGGTTAAAGGCCCCTTAGAAGTGTTACTTCCAGAAAGAAACATGTACTAGTAAATTTCTAAATCCATGTGCACCACTTTTGAGATGCAAAAAAGTTATGTGCCCTACTTTCTCAATTATTACATTAGTCTAAATTGGAAAAAACAAAACATTTTTGCTGACTCAAATATTTTTGCTAACTTTTCTTGAATTGATAGATGCTGATTCCACATATAAAGAAAAAAAGATGTCATTTGTCAATTTTTTCACAAAAGAGAAATGTTTGATTAAAGGTCTTAGAGTCAACTATCAGGGGTAATAAGAAATCTTGAAGGCATGATATCAAGTAATATATTTGTTTCATGCAAAAAGTTAGTATCATCTAACCAAGGGAGCAATAGTTGTGTAAATTTTAATTGTTAGGGAGAAAATTACATAAATACCACTTATCAACATGATTTTGAGGCTCTCGCCACACCATTGAAACTCCAAAGTTGAAATTTTGTTTCTGACTCTTTGTCCACTCTTTCAGGTTTTCAACGTGTCTTGTTCTCTCTATGTGGTACCCAAGGTTTCTCCAGGTCACCCAGTTTATCACCGGGATATGCATGATAACCTTTATACACAAAGGCACATTTTTTTGTCTTTTGTTTGGGTGTTATAACCACAGCATCCAAACAACCACTGAAATATCAGAATATATCAGTATCATTTTTGCACCATTCCCAAACTGTTCAAGTAGTGGATGATGTAGTCAACAAAATCTTTTTAACAGAGTTAAATTTGCTGCGACTTGTAAGCCTCTTGAATGACTGAATGCTGATGTTGGTTTTCAAACTGCTTATAGAGCCACAAAATTCGGATGTCCGCCGTCTTTAACTGCTTAGTAAGCAGTCTTCCTATTAATTATACCAACTGAATATTCAGCATTTCTTTTTGCTTATTCAGTATGTCTAAAAAATATCATTAAAATTATATATAATGTTACTTATTGCTGTAAAGCCCCCGTCACACCTGGCGACGGGGCTGGGGATGTCGGCGCCGACTGGCGGGTGCGCGCACATTTTTGGCACCCTGCCAGCATCGCTGTCCCCGGTTTACACTGGGCGACACCCCCAGCCCCGCGCCGGCGAGCTGTCAGGCAGCATCGCCGCCGGGGTGTCTGGAAACCCCAGCGGCGATGCAGGACAACGGGAGCCTATGGCTCCCATCACCTGACAGGTCGCTGGCGACTGGTTACATGGTTACATGGGGCGATGTGTGCACATCACCCCATGATGGTCGCCTGGTTTCAGAGCAGTGCTCTGAAACCAGGCGACTGCCCGCCACCGCCGACATCGCCCCTTTACATGAGGCGACGTAGGGGCGATGTCGCTGCTGATAGGCCACGCCCCCACATCACCTATGTAATAGGCGGCGATGTCGCCCCGTGTAATGGGGGCTTAAGACTTCCTTAGGCAGCCTTCACATTTGCGTTTGTGTCTGTATGTGTTTGGCATGCAGATGCAAACGCAGCCCATACTGATGTGAATGCAGCGGAGAATCTCCGCATGCGTTCACATTAGTATGCAGCCCAGCTAGCCAATCAGCTGTCTTGGGGCGGCCAGGAGGAGGAGATCAGCGGTGGAGATCTCATCTTCCCGGCCGCCGCTGCTCTCCCGCCGGTGTCAGCGTGGGAGATTTGAAGAAACAGCTGATCTGACAGCTGTTTAAATCTCCCGCGCCGACACCAAATAGGCGATATCGGTGCAGGAAATATGAAACAGCTGATCGCTGTCAGATCAGCTGTTTCTTCAAATCTCCCGCGCTGACATCGGCGGGAGAGCAGCGGCGGCTCTAGCTGATCTCCCGGTGGCTGCTGCTGATCAGCGGTGGCCACCAGGAAAGATTTCAATGAGATCCGTGTCGTTCTCGTGTGCTGTCATGTGGAGGACACTGCGGATCCATTGCCTTCAATTTGTGGTTTGTGCGCTTACGGGCGCTGGCAGATAAAACAAGCTCCCGTGACTGCGCAAAAAATGTAACATGATGCGTTCGGAGGGCTCTCGGAGTATATAACACCACTGTGTGGACGTGCACATAGCTATGCAACATGGTCACCAAGGGTTGCAAATGAAAGATGGTAAATGCTATAGAAAAATATCTACTCACTTCAGTTTTGCAATGATTGATGTGACCCATTTGTCTTTGGGATTTGCGCAAACTCTAAACTTCTTTGTGGTGAATCTGTAAGAGTATAGAAGTAGCATGTTATCCTAATTTTAATCAACTAACAAATGTGTCCTCAACTACCTTCTATTGAATTTGGTTAAGGACTCTAATTGCACACATTACAATTTCAAAAAAATATTGCAGTATGCTAACAACACCCTTACCAGAATGCAATTCCTATCATGACCACACATAGGTACATATAGCACAAATATTTCCTGACAGAGCATCACAAAATCTTGTTTTCCTTTTAAATAATGTAGGTAATCTCAACATAAACATATGTGGATGTAGTGAGGCATGAGAAAATAAGTAGGACAGAGCTCATACACCGTAATCATTTTAAAATAAATTTTTTAGAAATATAATAAAATGAAATTTATGGCTGGGTGCAGTAACATGTCAACTCACTTCTTAAAGTCTATTTTCCTACAGGATGGAGAGTTTGTGACTTGTATTGCAGTTTGTAGCCATATATATGTGAATGGTGCAAAATAAAGTTAAACCCTTCCCATTGAATGGCTTACTATTATGTCATGGTGCAGGTGTGTATGTATAGAATGCGCTTAGGTTGAGTACGTTCCATATATAGTTCTTACCTGCCAGTAAGAAAAGCTATCAGAGATAGCTCAATTCGTTGCTGTTTAACATTTAATATTATTATTATATATTAATATTACATTATTATTATGTTTAACCTGTTAAATACTGCTATTATTATTATTATTTATTTATATAGCGCCATTAGGTTCCATGGCGCTTTACATGAGGATAAGGGAGACAAGAACAAGTACACTAAATCTAGGCGATCAGGACATACAGGTACAGGAGGGGCAGGGACCCTGTCCACTAATCTGTTACAGTGGTGTGATGCAGTTAGGGGAGGTGGGGCCATTCTGATGCCTATTAACTCTCTAGAAACGGGATTTTGACGTGTTCGATGGCAGCCAGCAACATGCTGAAGGCTACAATCACCACCAACTTGATGTATCTATGAAGACTTGTCTCGAGCTTCATCTATTCTACACTATTAAGGTATTGCAGTTGTAGTGCCCGTATTTAAACATTCTCATATCCTCTGATGGGGCTAAAATATAAAGAGCAAAGTAATAAAAAACAAAGTTTGAACTACCCCCATGGTTTCATCCCAAAAAATTAAGAAATTAAACAAACTAATATATAAGAATATTTGGTATTTACTTACCTGCAAAAGTCCAGTTCATCAAAATATACAACTATTTGACCCATAAGCTTAACATATATTGAAAAATATTGAAAGGCTAGAAGAGGTATTTTTCATAATAAGCACATCCCAACACAATGCAATACAAAGTGCTCAGAGCACTAAGTGTACCCCAACCATTCCATTGCTGGAAAAATCTAAAAAGTTATATATATATATGTACACCGAACGCCGCACTCTGGTAGAAGGAATTGTATACAGGAACATCTATACAGCATATGGGCTAAGTCCTACTAAGACCAGGTGGGAGTCCCCAGAAAAAGTGGTTGAGAATGAAAAGGCTAAATCCTGTGGGACTTCAAGACGAAGATGGATAAACACGTGTTGGCTAACCAACCAGATATCATAATAATAGACAAGGGGCAGAAGACAACAATAATAATAGATGTGGCAGTGCCAAATGACAGCAACATCAGAAAGCAGGAATATGAGAAGCTGGAGAAATACCAGATCCTCAAGAACAACTGGAGAAGATGTGGAAGCTGAAGGCAACAATGATTCCAGTGGAGATAGAAGCACTTGGAGCAATGATCACTAAGATAGAAAAATGGCTACAACAGATTCCAGGAGCAACATCTGAACTCTCCATCCAGAAAAGTGCAATTCTGGGAACGACTAAGATCCTGCACAGAACCCGCTATCTATGGTAGAGGACCCGAGGATGAGGAAAGACAAATAACCACTCCACAGGGGTAAGTAGGTAGTATATATATATATAGTAATGCCAAAAGTGTCACCCTTATTATTGTTCCAGAAAATAAAATATCTCTCCCACTCTCCCAGAGAACTATTACAATAACGCATAATTCGTTTTAGTCATGTTTATTTCCATTATATGAATTGGATCAGCACAAATAAAAAATAGAGAAAATAATGCAGGTAGTGCATAATTTCTCACGAAATGCTCAAAATTGTTTTAACATAATTGTTCTCACCTTTCCAAAATTTGAGTAAACAACTATGTTTCAAGCATGTGATGCTCGATTGACTCACCTGTGGCAAGTAACAGGTGTGGGCAATATGAAAATCACCTGAAACCGGATAAAATGGGTCGAGATTGACTCAGTCTTTCCATTGTGTGTCTGTGTGACCACACTAACCATGGAGAGCACAAAGAGGATAAGAGAAATGTGAGGACTTGAGGACAAAAATGGTTGAAAAATATCAACAATCTGAAGGTTACAAGTCCATCTCCAGAGATCTTGATGTTCCTTTGTCCACGGTGCGCAGCATAATCAAGAAGTTTAAACGCATCAAAAATGCATGTTATCCGCATCTAAGAATGTTAATAAAGTTTTGCCAAAGCCAATGTCAGGAAGTATCAAAGACAAAGCAGCTTTATTTAAAGCATGACATACCAAACCAAGACAAAATGCAGCATCAAAAACATAATAAAAATGCACGTTAAAAAACACCTGCAAAGACATAATGAAAAACGCAAGTAAGGGCCCTTTCACATCAGCGTTTTTTTTTAAATCGCGGCAGATGCGGTGAAAAAAACGCATCTGCCGCGATTACCGCATACCGGCTGCACTTGCGGCGCGGTTGCGGTTTTTGCCATGCAAAGTATAGGCGGACTTGCGGCAGGTGCGGCAAGTGCGGTTTTGCACTTGCGGCAGGTGCGGCCGCGAAAAAAACCGCGGTCAGCCGGGGTTTTTTTCGCGGCCGCACCTGCCGCAAGTGCAAAACCGCACTTGCCGCACCTGCCGCAAGTCCGCCTATACTTTGCATGGCAAAAACTGCAACCGCGCCGCAAGTGCAGCTGGTATGCGGTAATCGCGGCAGATGCGTTTTTTTCACCGCATCTGCCGCGATTTCAAAAAAACGCTGATGTGAAAGGGCCCTAACCTGGTTTACAGAATAGGTGCAGAAATTTGGCAAAATCAAAAACTCACCAAAGATTCATCGTGGGAACACAGCCTAACTCAGCATAAGTGATGCACTGCATTGTCAAAACTAATTAAATGTATATGGACTCAGTAAGAAAATTGTACAACTAAGAATATCACTTACATGACGGCATCAATGTCACACACCCCAGAAGAACTCTGTATCATGTATTCTTTGACAGCTTTCAGGGGTAATGGCTTACTGGTGTGGGTATAACAGCAATCAAATACTGAAGAGACAAAACAAATAGAATAAGATATATGTGACTCATTCATCTTGGTGGCTTAAAGAGAATGCCTAAAATGTAACACCCCAAAAATCGACTTTTTTTTTGGCAGAAACAGCTCCACTTTTGCCCCTCAGCTTTATCTATTGCAGCAGATCCTCATGCAAGTGGTTGAAGCTGAGATGCAATATCCTTTCCATATTGCCTTATCTTATCAAGCAATGCTGGACGTATCATACAAGGCTGAGGTCGGTGTATATTACACAAGTAAACCCCACTCACCAGATGTGCAGGACTGGAAACCCAGCAGCAAAATGAACAGAATACTCAGAGAGTTGACAGGAGGCATGACTGAATACAGTGGTTTCTACAATATGTAGCACACAGACGAAGAGCACAGGTAGTTATATACATTGCCTACAACCACGTTCCACCCACATTTAACTCACAACCTGAAATTTCCCCATTTACTTTCCACTTTTTGGTCATAAAGTTAAACTTTTTTATACCAAAGCATAAGAGGTGGCCAGGAAAGTACCAGAGCCCATATTCCCTCTCGTAATTTGGAACAAGGTACATTAACGTCATGGATCTTATGAAATAATGAGGTATAATGAATCAAGGTGTGCTATAATTTGTATACTGTGATTATTATCATGTTAGTGCAAGATAACAAGGAAGTAAAAATCACCTTCTGCCAATGTATTTATTGTTGTTTTCTGCATTCATGTAGCTATATAGGTTGTCCTCTAATCTCCAATCTTTTACCAGTAATGATAAGTGAGTGTATTCGTTACTATTTGCTACATGCACGGATAGTACGGTATTCAGGTTACCCATTATATTGCGAGTATTTGAGTACTCGCTTCACTATATTCGGATGTCCCACGCTCCAATTTTGTAGACTCCTTTGCAGACACTAAACCTGCTGGGCTTCTTACCTACCGTGTTTCCCCGAAAGTAAGCCCCCCCCGATTGTAAGGCCGCCTAGGGGTAAAGGGGGGGCCTGCTAATGTAAGGCCTCCCCCGAATATAAGGCCTTACAACCGGGGGGGGGGCTAATGTAAGGCCCCCCCTGCTGCTGCTTACATCTTACCCTCCAGCGTCTTCTTGCAGCAGCCAGCGCGTCGGTCCTCCGGTCCCGTCTTCAGCGGTCTCCCGCTCATGTGACCGGCTGGTCGCACTAGCAATGACGTCATGCGCTGCGACGGGTCACATGATCTGGGAAACAGCTGAAGACGGGAACGGAGGACCGACGCGCTGGCTGCTGCAAGAAGACGCTGGAGGGTAAGATGTAAGCAGCAGCAGGGGGGCCTCAGAGCTGGGGGGGCAGTGTGCCAGCAGGAGGGGGGCTGTATCCACACTGTTGGGGCCTGTATACCCTGTATACCACACTGCTGGGCTGTATACCACACTGCTGGGCTGTATACCACACTGCTGGGCTGTATACGACACTGCTGAGCTGTATACCACACTGCTGGGCTGTATACCACACTGTTGAGCTGTATACCACACTGCTGGGGCTGTATCCACACTGTTGGGGCCTGTATACCTTGTGTACCACACTGCTGGGCTGTGTACCACACTGCTGGGGGCTGTATACCTGTGCTGGGGGCTGTATACCGGGGTGGCGGTCTGCTGTATTTCCCACCCTCGGCTTATACATGAGTATATACGGTGTGTGTGTGTATGTGAGTAGGCTGGGGCTGCCAATATAAGACCCCCCCCCCCCCCGAAAGTAAGACAGGGGGCCACTTTTGGCCCCCAAAAAAATGTAAGACAGGGTCTTACTTTCGGGGAAACACCGGGTATCACAGTAATGCCGCAGCCATCTTGGTTGTGGCATTACTGTGATTGGCTGGCCGCCCAGCTTCATAGGGTCTATTTAAGCCCTGCCACTGCTATCTTGCGCACATTGCATCCGGAGCCAGCGTTGGAGATGCATATGAAGAGATCGCTCATCTGCTATGCAGAGTGTCATAACACAAAAGCCCTGCAGTGTATACTAGGTCAGTGTAGAGTAGTGCGGGAGAGATTCTTGAGCAGGAACAGTTTAAAGGAGCCGGTCAATAAGTCCATAATACCGCCAAAATATATCTCTTTTCAGAGCTGAAGCCACAGAACAAACTCAAAGCATCTGGAGCAGGGAAAGTATAAAGGAGTCGGTCACTAGCTCTATTATACCACCAAAAAATAGCTCTTTTCAGAGCTGAAGCCACAAAACAATCTCAGAGTTCAGGGAGGGAGAGATTGTGGATTAGGTAGGGAGAATTTAAAGTGTGGCAAGGCTCTATTTTTCCAGCACACAGGGTAGTAGCATTTTGTGCTGCCTTTTGTTTAAAAACACTGGTCTTTTTTCCCTGCTGCTTTTGAGGTCAGAGCCTGGCTTCTGTTGTCCACATTAGTCCACTTAAAAAGGTGTTTAGTGCCTTACACAAAGCAGTAGTCCAAACATTTCCTACTGCCTTCTACAAAGCACCCAGCAGGCTATTTTCCCCATTGTTTTTGGGGTCAGAGCCTGGCTTCTTCTGTTCACGTTGGTCTAGTTAATATGGTGTTAGTGCCCTAGCCAAAGTAGAACTAGAAACATTTACTACTGCCTGCTACAAAGCATGCACCAGTCCATTTTCCCCGCTGTTTTTGGAATCAGAGCCTGGCTTCTGCTGTCCACTTCAGTCCGGTAATAAGTGCTAGTGCCCTTGTTAAAGCAGTACTACAAACATTTACTACTGTCTGGTACAAAGCACACATCAGTCCATTTTCCACACTGTTTTTGGGGTCAGAGTCAGGCTTATGCTGTCCACATCAGCCCCGTTAATACGGTACTAGTGCTTTAGCCAAAGCAGTACTACAAACATTTATTACTGCCTGCTACAAGGCTAAAGTATGCATTAATCCATTTTCCTCTGCTGTTTTTGGGGTCAAAGACTGGCTTCTGTGGGTAGAAAAGAAAAAATGGTGGCACTCACCCTGATTGTTGATCACGTGCAATTTCTTTATTCCATGCAATGGATTGGGTTACATGCAGTTAGGGAGGGGGGGTGCGGTGGAGGACGACGGGTGCACCGTTTCGCCTTACTCAGGCTTCTACGGGTCCAATGGTTGAACCACCAACCCCACCGAACCCCTCTCCCTCCCTAAGGCTGGGGTCACAGTACCATTTTTCACATGCTTTTTTGGAGACCTGCGTTTTCAAAAACGCATGTAAAAAACGCACCCATAGGCCCCCATGTTAAAAAATGCATGCCCTAATAGCCAAAAAGCATGTGTGATTGTCCCATGCGTTTTTGGAGCATATCCAAAAACGCATGCGTTTTTGTAAAAAACGCATGCGTTTTTGTAGAAAACGCATGCGTTTTTATAACATGGGTTCCTATGGAAAACGCATGCAAAAACGCATGTACAGTTAGTACCTTTTAGTGCCATTCAAAAACGCATGCGTTTCCCATAGGAGCCCATGTTAAAAAAACGCATGCGTTTTTCCAGAAACGCATGCGTTTTTTTTAACATGGGCTCCTATGGGAAACGCATGCGTTTTTGAATGGCACTAAAAGGTACTAACTGTACATGCGTTTTTGCATGCGTTTTCCATAGGAACCCATGTTATAAAAACGCATGCGTTTTCTACAAAAACGCATGCGTTTTTCAAAACGCTCAAAAAAATACTACAAGCACTATTTTTAGGTGCAGATTCAAAAACGCACCCAAAAACGCAGGGAGCCATCAGAGACCTTAAAAAACTCATGCTGACATGAAAAAAAGCATGAGTTTTGTTAAATCACTTAAAAAAACGCATGGCAACTGTGACCACAGCCTAACTGCATGTAACCCACTCCATTGCATGAAATAAAGAAATTGCACGTGAACAACAACCAGGGTGAGTGCCATCATTTTTACTTTTCTACCCATGGATTGAATTTCTAAATGGATATGATGTGAGCAACACCCTTGGTTAAAAGCTGTTTTGAGCCATAACAAATGCTTCTAGTGCCCAGGTTTCTTGTTTACTTGAAAGCCTTGCTTCTGCTGTCCACTTCAGTCATGTTAATATGGTGTTAGTGCCCTAGCTAAAACAGTACTACAAAGATTTTATAACTGTCTGCTACAAAGCACGCACCAGTCCATTTTCCCCGCTGTTTTTGGAATAAGTGCTTGTCTTCTTCTGTCCACTTCAGTCCAGTTAATACGGTGCTAGTGCCCTAGCCAAAGCAGAACTAGAAACATTTGCTACTACTTGGTACAAAGCATGCAACAGTCCATTTTCCCCACTGTTTTTGGGGTCAGAGCCTGACTTCTGTTGTCCACATTAGTCCTGTTAATACGGTGCTAGTGCCCTAGCCAAAGCAGTACTAGAAACATTTACTACTGCTTGCTACAAAGCACGCACCAGGTCATTTTCCCCAATATTTTCACTGTCACAGCTAGCTTGGCTTATGCCCTCAACATCTGAAAATCTGTCAACTGTGCCTTTGTTGCACTGCTCTTAAACCTGTTGATTACTCTAGGCTGAAACCTAGCCCTTATTCATGCTATCTAAACTGAATGAATAATTTGACAGGTTCTCTTTAAATCCTTAAAGCAATATCATGTTCATGTATGTGGAGAGTATAAATTCTCTCCACTCATGGCAGATACCGGCTATATTGAGTAGCAGGTTGTTATGCAAGTACGTATTTTAACATAGTTTAAGGGGAAAAAAGCTTTTCAAACTGCAATGGCACCCATACCCTACTATTTCCTGTACAGACTAATATTCCTAGCTGAATAACACCTTCAATCATCTATCCAAATTTCTCAATTATCTAACCAAATGAACACCCAATGACATTGCTTCCTCCAGGAACCGTGGGCAGGGATTATAAAGCATCATGTTCCTAATCTGACCTGAAAGTCCATGGCAGAACTAACTCTGAAGAGCAGAGTAAATCCAAGAGGTCTCTGCTGTCCAACGTGAGCATTTTATGGCCTCACTGAAGTAACATGCAGATTTTGAATTTAGCTACTGTGACTTTGTCAGGGACATTAAAAAATGAGGTCAAGAGCCAAGAAAAACACCTCAACAAAGGAAAATGCCAGAGAGACCTCAGGCAACGAAAATGCCCAGGCCTGCTTATCCCCATGGAGCAAGAACAAAACAATGCCCACTCATTGAGTCTATGAGTTTAACCCCTAGAAGAGACAGGACAGAGGGAAAAGTACAATTTGCATGAGGCAAAAAAAATGAGAACTTCTATTCATGATAAAGGAGTCCGGTAACCTTATCTTGGCTTCCACGGCGACATTAGGACAAGCAAGTTATTGATGACACCTGATGTACACAACTTTTAAGGATAACGTTTGAAATTATGTTTCCAAAGTGTTCATGATGCCACAGTACACAGTAATGATGTGGGCTGGCTATAAAGTCATTCATGTTTGTATTCCAATACAAGTCAAGAGGGATTAAAGCTTATGAAATTGATGCCACACACCATCACCCTACTGGGTCCTGTACAGACTAGATTCCCTAGCTGCACAGCACAACACTCTAATGGTTTCTGAACAGACTAGAAAATCCCTAGCCGAACAACTAAAATATCACAACTTGGACATGTCTGTCTGAAAGGCTGTTGTTCGATTTCACATAATCAGATAGGAAGTTGCATTGCTCTTCAAACCAAGGTAGGGGAAGTATGCAGAGATAGGCTGTGGTCACAGTTTTTTTAGTGCCTTTTAAAGATGCATGCTTTTTTACATGCGTTTTTCATGTCAGCATGAGTTTTTTAAGGTCTCTGATGGCTCCCTGCGTTTTTGGCTGCGTTTTTGAATCTGCACATAAAAATAGTGCTTGTAGTATTTTTTGGTGCGTTTTGAAAAACGCATGCGTTTTTGTAGAAAACGCATGCGTTTTTATAACATGGGTTCCTATGGGAAACGCATGCAAAAACGCATGTACAATTAGTACCTTTTAGTGCCATTCAAAAACGCATGCGTTTCCCATAGGAGCCATGTTAAAAAAACGCATGCGTTTCCGGAAAAACGCATGCGTTTTTTTAACATGGGCTCCTATGGGAAACGCATGCGTTTTTGAATGGCACTAAAAGGTACTAACTGTACATGCGTTTTTGCATGCGTTTTCCATAGGAACCAATGTTATAAAAACGCATGCGTTTTCTACAAAAACGCATGCGTTTTCTACAAAAACGCAGGCGTTTTTGGATATGCTCCAAAAACGCATGGGACAGTCACACATGCTTTTTGGCTATTAGGGCATGCGTTTTTTAACATGGGGGCCTATGGGTGCGTTTTTTACATGCGTTTTTGAAAACGCAGGTCTCCAAAAATGCATGTGAAAAATGGTACCGTGACCCCAGCCATAGACAGATACTCAAGGTGAGGAAACATAAAAATACGAACACAAGGGGAATAAAGAGAATGACAATAGCAAACAAGGGAACCTCCCACCAACCTAAGGCTGGGGTCACAGTACCATTTTTCACATGCATTTTTGGAGACCTGCGTTTTCAAAAATGCATGTAAAAAACGCACCCATAGGCCCCCATGTTAAAAAACGCATGCCCTAATAGCCAAAAAGCATGTGTGACTGTCCCATGCGTTTTTGGAGCATATCCAAAAACGCATGCGTTTTTTAATAAGGGGCCTTATGGAAAACGCATGCAAAAACGCATGTAGAATTAGTGCCATTCAAAAACGCATGCGTTTCCCGTAGGAGCCCATGTTAAAAAAACGCATGCGTTTCCGGAAACGCATGCGTTTTTTTAACATGGGCTCCTATGGGAAACGCATGCGTTTTTGAATGGCACTAAAATGTGCTAACTGTACATGCGTTTTTGCATGCGTTTTCCATAGGAACCCATGTTATAAAAACGCATGCGTTTTCTATAAAAACGCATGCGTTTTTCAAAACGCTCAAAAAAATACTACAAGCACTATTTTTATGTGCAGATTCAAAAATGCAGCCAAAAACGCAGGGAGCCATCAGAGACCTTAAAAAACTCATGCTGACATGAAAAACGCATGTAAAAAAGCATGCGTTTTTAAAAGGCACTAAAAAAACTGTGACCACAGCCTAAGGCTGGGGTCACAGTTGCCATGCGTTTTTTTAAGTGATTTAACAAAACTCATGCTTTTTTTCATGTCAGCATGAGTTTCGTAAGGTCTCTGATGGCTCCCTGCGTTTTTGGGTGCGTTTTTGAATCTGCACCTAAAAATAGTGCTTGTAGTATTTTTTTGAGCGTTTTGAAAAACGCATGCGTTTTTGTAGAAAACGCATGCGTTTTTATAACATGGGTTCCTATGGAAAACGCATGCAAAAACGCATGTACAGTTAGCACATTTTAGTGCCATTCAAAAACGCATGCGTTTCCCATAGGAGCCCATGTTAAAAAAACGCATGCGTTTCCGGAAAAACGCATGCGTTTTTTAACATGGGCTCCTATGGGAAACGCATGCGTTTTTGAATGGCACTAAAAGGTGCTAACTGTACATGCGTTTTTGCATGCGTTTTCCATAGGAACCCATGTTATAAAAACGCATGCGTTTTTCTACAAAAACGCATGCGTTTTTGGATATGCTCCAAAAACGCATGGGACAGTCACACATGCTTTTTGGCTATTAGGGCATGCGTTTTTTAACATGGGGGCCTATGGGTGCGTTTTTTACATGCGTTTTTGAAAACGCAGGTCTCCAAAAATGCATGTGAAAAATGGTACTGTGACCACAGCCTGAGTACCTTTTAGTGCCATTCAAAAACGCATGCGTTTCCCATAGGAGCCCATGTTAAAAAAACGCATGCGTTTCCGGAAAAACGCATGCGTTTTTTTAACATGGGCTCCTATGGGAAACGCATGCGTTTTTGAATGGCACTAAAAGGTACTAACTGTACATGCGTTTTTGCATGCGTTTTCCATAGGAACCCATGTTATAAAAACGCATGCGTTTTCTACAAAAACGCATGCGTTTTCTACAAAAACGCATGCGTTTTTGGATATGCTCCAAAAACGCATGGGACAGTCACACATGCTTTTTGGCTATTTGGGCATGCGTTTTTTAACATGGGGGCCTATGGGTGCGTTTTTTACATGCGTTTTTGAAAACGCAGGTCTCCAAAAATGCATGTGAAAAATGGTACTGTGACCCCAGCCTAAGGCTGGGGTCACAGTTGCCATGCGTTTTTTTTAGTGATTTAACAAAACTCATGCTTTTTTTCATGTCAGCATGAGTTTTTTAAGGTGTCTGATGGCTCCCTGCGTTTTTGGGTGCGTTTTTGAATCTGCACCTAAAAATAGTGCTTGTAGTATTTTTTTGAGCGTTTTGAAAAACGCATGCGTTTTTGTAGAAAACGCATGCGTTTTTATAACATGGGTTCCTATGGAAAACGCATGCAAAAACGCATGTACAGTTAGTACCTTTTAGTGCCATTCAAAAACGCATGCGTTTCCCATAGGAGCCCATGTTAACAAAAACGCATGCGTTTCCGGAAACGCATGCGTTTTTGTTAACATGGGCTCCTATGGGAAACGCATGCGTTTTTGAATGGCACTAAAAGGTACTAACTGTACATGCGTTTTTGCATGCGTTTTCCATAGGAACCCATGTTATAAAAACGCATGCGTTTTCTACAAAAACGCATGCGTTTTCTACAGAAACGCATGCGTTTTTGGATATGCTCCAAAAACGCGTGGGACAGTCACACATGCTTTTTGGCTATTAGGGCATGCGTTTTTTAACATGGGGGCCTATGGGTGCGTTTTTTACATGCGTTTTTGAAAACGCAGGTCTCCAAAAATGCATGTGAAAAATGGTACTGTGACCCCAGCCTAAATAAAACATTGGTCTCTACCTAACAGGCAAAATCCCTTGCTGCAGGGCTGGAACTCAGTAATCCACCTAGAAATATAGCCAGCAGGGAATGCTGGTGAAAGGCAAATATAAATATCTACACTTGTGATGTGATATTACAGAGACAAAATGGGAAACTGAAAACACCTGGCTAGCAGCAAAGCACAGAGAAAAGCAATGTGGAATAAACCATCAGCATATAGACAGCGACCAAAATGGTTTGTGGCTCAGCAGGAAAGAAAACTGACCATGCAGCAAGAGGTCATGGGATCAAGTCCTGAGGCAAATCACAGACATTGGTCTCTAAAAGCCACAGACACAGGTGATCTCCCGCTATGGTTGTTAGCCATTTAGGAGCCACAAATAATCTCTGACAGCAACATTTAAATGGAACAAGGAAACATGTAACAGGGAGCTGATGAGTTGCCGTCATCTTGATCATCCTCTAAAGGTAATTATATGCTTAGCATTATTGTAGCATATTGTAGAATACAGTATGTAGTGTATAGTATCAGTGCATGGACTATTGCAGGCTCATGTAACCAAAGAGGACTGACAAAATGTAAAAAAAAAAATAACAGTTCAAATCACACCCTTATTCTCCATTGAACATAAAGAAATAACAAAAATAATATATATATTATATATATATATATATATATATATATATATATATATATATATATATATATATATATATATATATATATATATATACATATACTAGATTAAGGCCCGATGCTATCGCATCGGGAGGGTTGGATTGCGCCACATCTAAGATGGCATCCGGAAAGTCTCGCTAGACTTCCAGAAAGCCATCTTGGATGTGGTGCGATCCAACATGGCAGGCGGGTAGTCTCGCGAGACATCATCGTTGAGGATGGATGTCGCCAGACGGGGCAGATCCAACATGGTGTCGGTGTCGCGGAGAAAAAGATGGGATGTCGGCGGAGAAGATCAGATGTCGGTGGCGGCGTGCAGGAGACGATCAGATGTCGACAGTGTGTTACGGACGAGTGTCGGTGAGTATAGATGTCGGCGTGAGAGCACATAGGGGTATGAGTGTGGGGTTATGAGTGTGAGACTGTACAGAGAGGGGGGTGTATGTGAAGTGGCCAGGGGATCGTGTGTGTGGGGAAGTGGAGAAAGAGAGGGGGTGTGTGGTGAGGAGTGTGATTGTGAGGCATTGTGAAAGCCCCGCTACCGCCAAAGGTCGGCCATCTTGGATCACCCACGACAGGTGTACAGGCAGCTTCTGTCACGGATGTGACGTACCAGTACTGTTACATAGTGACAGAAGTTGGCTTAGGGCTTTTATTATAATAGATAAAATACATACAGCAGTAGCGGTGTGCAGCGGTGCCAGTGTGCAGCGGTGCCGGAGTCCAGGAGGAGACAGCAGACAGGTGCGGGCAGGAGGGGGCCAGGGAACAGCAGGCAGAAGGGGGCCGGGGAACAGCAGCCATGTGCGGGCAGGAGGGGGCCAGGGGGAAAACGGGCCAGGTGCGGACAGTAGTGGGCGGGGGGGCTTTCCTGGCCGCACCCAGCCGCTGTCCCCCGGCCCTCCCCGCAGCAGAGTGCTTAGCAGAGTATATGGGGGCTCAGTGGTTAGCAGACTTTACGGCGGCTCAGTGGTTAGCAGAGTATATGGCGGCTGAGTGTTTAGCAGAGTATACAGGGACTCAGTGGTTAGCACAGTATACGCTGGCTCAATAGTTAGCACTGTATACGGAGCCTCAGTGGTTAGCACTCTATGGTGGCTCAGTGGTTGGCACTGTATATGGTGGCTCAATAATTAGAGCAGTAATGTGACTCAGTGATTAGCACTGTATATGGTGACTCAGTGGTTAGCACTGTATGGTGGCTCAGTGGTTAGCACTGTATACGGTGGCTCAGTGGTTAGCACTGTATATGGTGGCTCAGTGGTTAGCACTGTATATGGTGGCTCAGCGGTTAGCACAGTATGGTGCCTCAGTGGTTGGCACTGTATATGGTGGCTCAGTGGTTAGCACACTATTGTGGCTCAGTGGTTAGCACAGTATGGTGGCTCAGTGGTTAGCACAGTATGGTGGCTCAGTGGTTAGCACTGTATGCTGGCTCAGTGGTTAGCACTGTACAGTGGCTGAGTGGTTAGCACTGTAAGGTGGCTCAGTGGTTAGCACTGTATGCTGGCTCAATGTTTAGCACTGCACGGTGGCTCAGTGGTTAGCACTGTGTGGTGGCTCAGTGTTTAGCACAGCGCGGTGGCTCAGTGGTTAGCACAGCGCGGTGACTCAGTGGTTAGCACTGCGTGGTGGCTTAGTGTTTAGCAACATATGGTGGCTCAGTGGTTAGCACAGTATATGGCCGCTCAGTGGTTAGCACTATATGGAGGCAGAGTGCTTAACTCTGTATGGAGGCTCATTGGTTAGCACAGCATGGTGGGTCAGTGGTTAGCACTGTATAAGGTGGCTCAGTGGTTAGCACAGTATAAGGTGGCTGAGTGATTAGGACTCTATGGTGGCTGAGTGTTTAACACTGTATACGGTGAGTCAGTGGTTAGCACTTTATGGTGGCTCAGTGGTTAGCACTGTACGGTGGCTCAGAGGTTAGCACTGTACGGTGGCTCAGTGGTTAGCAGTGTATATGGTGGCTCAGTGGTCAGCACTGTACGGTTGCTCAGTGGTCAGCACTGTACGGTGGCTCAGTAGTCAGCACTGTACGGTGGCTGAATGGTCGGCACTGTACGGTGGCTGAGTGTTTAGCACTGTACGGTGGCTGAGTGGTCAGCACTGTACGGTGGCTCAGTACTGTACGGTGGCTCAGTGGTCAGCGGAGGACAGAGGGCAGAGTTGTCAGCGGAGGCCGGGGGGGGGCAGAGTAGTCAGCAGAGGCCGAGGGGGGCAGAGTGGTCAGCGGAGGCCGGGGGGGCAGAGTGGTCAGCGGAGGCCGAGGGCGAGGAGGGGCAGAGTGGTCAGCAGAGGCCGGGGAGGGTAGAGTGGTCAGTGGAGGCCGGGGGGGCAGAGTGGTCAGCGTAGGCCAGGGGGGGCAGAGTGGTCAGCGTAGTCCGGCGGGGCTGATTGGTTAGCGGGGGGCAGGGGGAGCAGAGTGGTCAGCGGAGGTCGGAGGGGGCAGAGTGGTCAGTGGAGGGCGGGGGGGCAGTGTGGTCAGGGGACGACGGGGGGGGGCAGAGTGGTCAGCAAAGGCCGGGGGGGGCAGAGTGGCGGCGGCATACTTACATCCATCGCCAGCGCCATCTTCCATGTCGCCGCCCCGTACATAGTGATACCAAGATGGCGGCCGGAAAATCTCGCGAGAGTTCCCGGCCGCCATCTTGGTTTCGCTCTGTGCACAGCGGCGACATTAAAGATGGTGGCCGGGAAGTCTCGCGAGGTGAGACTTCGCGGACCCCATCTTGCATGGCGCTGCTATGCACAGGGCGAAGCCAAGATGGCATCCGGGAACTCTCGCAAGATTTTCCGGCCGGCCAGGAACTCTCACGAGACTTTCCGGCCGTCATCTTGGTTTTGCTATTTACAGGGCGGCGGCATCGAAGATAGCGGCGGCAGACGGAGGATGGAGGACGGAGGATGGAGGAAGACGGAGGCGGGTGTGATGGGGTGGTAAGTATAATAGCGTGGAGGGGCAGAGGTGGACATCCAATGGGGTGGTGGGGCAGAGGACCACTGTAGAATCGGTAGTGGGGCATTGAAAGTCCCCACTACCGAGTAAGCGGCGGCCATATTAGTTAGGGACAATCATCCCTAAGCTAGCTTCAGTCGGATGTGACGTCATAAACATTACATAGTGACGGAAGCTGGCTTAGGGGAATTATTATATAGGATATATATATATATATATATATATATATATATATATATACACACATGTATTACTGCATTCATAAACGTCCACTCTACATCAATATATAAAATTAGTTAATTAACCCATTAAGAGAACGATGAAGAGACCTGAGAAGTCTTGAAAGCTTTGTATTTATTACCAACTACAACAATCAGATGCCAGCAGCTGCAGGCCAATCAGGGGCGCATGAAGTCACATGTGGGAATCTGATTGGCCAGTTGCTGCTGGCCTCTGATTGGACCGCAGCTGCTGGCCTCTGATTGGACCGCAGTTATTGGCCTCTGATTGGGCCGCAGCTAGCCTGGCTTCTAATTGGACCGCAGTTAGCCTGGCTTCTGATTGGACTGCAGCCACCTGGGTTCTGATTGCTAACATAATGGTATGGCAGCAGGTACAAAGCAGCACCCGGAACACTGTACAGCGCGGACCGCGGATGATCGGTGAGTATGTGTGTGGTTTTTTTTTGCAGGTACTGGCACCATGGTGGGGCTTGCAAAGGGCTGCATGGGGATGATTGAGGTACTGCAAGGGGATGATGGGGGTACTGCAAGGGATGATGGGGGTACTACAAGGGAATGATGGGAATACTGCAAGGAGATCATAGGGATATGGCAAGGAGATCACGGGGGTACTGCAAGGAGATGATGGGAGTAATGCAGGGGGATGATGGGGGTACTTCAAGGGAATGATGGGGATACTGCAAGGAGATGATGGGGGTACTGCAAGGAGATGATAGGAGTATAGCAAGGGGATGATGGGGATACTTCAAAGGGATGATGGGGTACTGCATGGGGATGATGGGAGTACTGCATGGGGATGATGGCGGTACTGCATGGTGATCATATGGGTACTGCATGGGGATGATGGAGTACTGCAAGGGGATGATGGGGATACTGCAAGGGGATAATGGGGGTACTAGAAAGAGATGTTGGGGTACTGCAAGGGGATGATGGGGGTACTGCAAGGGGATGATGGGGGAACTGCATAGGGATCATGGTACTGCAAGGGGATGATGGGGATACCATATCTGGGGCTGCAAGGAGATGCATTATTGGTTAGCAACAGCATAACAATGTTATTAAAGGGATCCTGTCACCCCCAAAACACCTCCTAAGCTATTAAAAGCTGTCCCTAGAGCATATTAACACTTATCCTACACTCCTTTTAGCTCCTAAATGCATATAGTCAAACTGAATATAAACGTTTTATAAGTACCTCATTACTGATGATAATGAGTGAGTATGGTATTCATAGTCACTCAGCCAGGCTGCCCCTCTTCATCATATCACGCCTGAATAGGCGTGATCTTCATCATGGATTCAAATTCGCGCCTCCCTGCGCGCCTCCCCACTCTCCCATTCCGTCCGGGCTTCAGTGTTGGGGCTGTATGACGCGATCCGCGTCATTTCCGGCGCCGGGTGACGTATTTACACCCGCGCCGCTGTTAGAGCTTCAAGCCCCGTACTGCGCATTCCCTGATGAAGGAGTTGGGAGATAACTCTGAAACGCGTTGGATAATAAAGAAGAATCATTGATCCAGACATTCTCTTGTACTGGCTTCTTTGTTCCTTTCTGAAGTGGCAGCGCGGACCTCGAGGTACTGTGTCCTGGGAGCTGATTATACCACAGGGATCTGTGGAAAGTACGGTCCTGCAGCAGCTACTTATATTTGAGCGATCATCACCAGTTGTGGGTTTTCACAACTGCATCAGGTGAGCAGCCTCTTTGTATAACCTTTTGTTCTTCTTTAAAGAAGATATCACCCTATGTGCGCATTCTTGATTTTTATAGAACTATCAATCCCTGATAGCGGCTTTAAAGCACACTGGCATTGAGAAGCGCCATTCTGTGCCTATCGGGGTGTCCATGTGACTATGAGTTGTCTTGACAGCCCTGAGTCTGCTGAAAACACCCATCTTTCTCATCACTGTTATCCTGTGAAAGCCAGTGTAGCTGGCACAGATTTTGAGACCATGATTTATGCTATTCAGAGCAATGCTGATGCAAAATGTAAAATAAATTAATCCGATTCATAAGAGGCGTAATGCGAAACAAAATCAGAATGCCAGTGTTACGTTTTTTTAATGGATGCAAGATTTTAATAAAATGCACTAAGAGGCGATCAAAACATTTTATCTGCTCCAAAAAAATTTCTAGTAGAAACATCTGCTTAGGGCCCAAAAATACAATCCCTCAAATAGACCCACATCCCCAAAATGTAAAACATTACAGGTCTCGAAAAATGACGACAAAGGCAACATTTCTTTGTCTATAAATTTCTGAACCTTTTGTCACTATTTAAATAAAAAGAAAATATATGCATATTCGGTATCTACATAATTGTAATGACCTGGAGAATCATATTTAGAGGTCGGTTTTACCATACAGTCAACTTAGTAAATACATAAACCTCAAAACAATTGTGAAGCTATACTTTTTTTTTGCAATTTCACCGCACTTGAATGTTTCTTTTCCAATTTTTCAGTGCATCACTTGATAAAATGAATGATACTATTGAAAAGTACAACTGGTATCACAAAGAACAAGCCCTCATGTGGATATCCGCACAGAAAAATAAAAAAGGACATGTGAATGAAGCTTTAGTTGAATTCCATTAAGGGTTTAGATTCCAAAGTTTCATCACTTGTGCTTTAATTTTGGTACCTCGGTTAAGCCGGCTTCACACCATGGTCTTTAACCTGATCAGGTTTTGCCCCATGAATCCCTATGATGCTAGATTGGCCTTATTTGGTCTTCGGTTTTGAGCTTTTCCGGGAGGATCCGGTGCGTTTCGTTTTTGGCACCGGACACAAAAAACGATACAGACTCTTATTTTGTGTCAAAAATGAGCAGATTGGATCCTCTCTGATCTGGGGCGATCCGGTGCCCATAACATGGGAGGCTACGGACACCGAATCACCCCAGATCTGGCAAAAAAACCCAGATTGTTTCCCGGATACTTTTACTGAAGAGCGACGGCTCTCGCGCTCATTCAGCACCATAGACAAAGCAGCATTGCAGAGTCGGCGCTGACGTTCAGCACCATGGAGAGCTCCACGGCTGAAATTTCATCACCGTGGGCACCTCCTCTGCACACGCGGTGCTGAAATTTCAACACTGGACAGCTACAGAGATGCGCAGAAACGATCCCTGTTTAAAACAGGATCGGAGGGCATATTTGCCCTCAGTTTCTGCACGTCCTGGGCTGTTAGGTTCTGTCTGGTGCATCCTGCAAAACACCGGACAGGACCTGACAGCTCCAAACTGCGGTGTGAAGCCGGCCTTAGGCTAGGGTCACACTTGCGTTTTTTTCTTGCTTTTTTGGAGACCTGCGGTTTTAAAAAAGCATGTAAAAACGCACCCATAGGCCCCCATGTTAAAAAACGCATGCCCCAATAGCAAAAACGCATGTCTTAATAGCAAAAACGCATGTCTAAAGTGCCATGCGTTCTTGGCATGAGTTTTTCACTTATGTGAGTAGCTGCCTTCAAAAACGCATGCAAAAACTCATGGTACATTAGTACCATTTAGTACCATCCAAAAACGCATGCGTTTTCCATAGGGGCCCATGTTAAAAGACGCATGCATTTTTAAAACAGCACCAAAAAAAGTGCATGCACTATTTTTGGTGCTGATTTAAAAACGCATGCTAAAATGCAGGGTGTCATCAAACACCTTAAAAACGCATGCAGAAATGGAAAAAAGCATGCAGAAACGCATGCTTTTTTTTAAGGCACTAAAAAAACTCATGCTAAGTGTGACCCTAGCCTTACTCTGCAAAAGTCACATGGGATTTGCTATTTATTTCAGCCAAATTTGTTCTCCAAACAAATATTAGCTCTTTTGACAATAAGCTGCATATAGATAATACCCATTGCCTAGTCATATTTTCATGCAAATTTAGTATACAAAAAATATACTTTTTATTTTAGCTTTTCAATCATGTACATATTTTTTTAATTTTAGGCTTTTTAAGATATCCCTGGAAACAAAGAACAATGATCGGAACTGACAGAGATCTTTAGCCAATGCTTCAGTCGTTATCTTCCTTGTGTATTCACACTTGAAAAGATCACTCCATATCAGCCCTTTACAATTAATAATTAATTCAGTGCTCTTGTGATAAGTCATTCAACAGCTTTTCCACTTTGTCCTTTATCCTGTTTTACTCCTACAATCTGCTCAGTCCTTTAGTACAGAATCCATAAGAAAGTTAATAATTTGAGAACTTTGTTGCCATCGTATTGTAGAGTGAAAAAAACTGAAGTTGGTTGGATCGATCCCAAGCTGGAAGGCAATGGGACTATGAAACCATTGTGTTGCAAGCAATGATACCACTGTGGAAATGTAATAAATACATTTTAGTAGAACAATTTTAGGAAATAAATTGGTTAAAGTAAAAGCAAAACACAAATACAAGGGAACAAACAAAAGAACTTATGCACCACCGAGACTATACACATTTACTTTTAAGCCTTTCTCATTGTGGAGACTGATGGCCACTTTACACGTCCCGATATCGGCGTCCAACTCCGATAAAAAGTCACGTAGTTCATGCGTTGGCCCCGATATCGTTTGTGCGTTGAATGGTGTAAATGTCCAATACGATGCACGAATGATGCCAAAATGATATCGGGGATCAAAGGAGCGTGCTCTCCAACGGCCCGATATTGGATGGACGATGTGGCCAGATCGTGCTGTGTGAAAGCCGAACAACGATGTGGAGTACAACTTCCCCTATTCTCTCCCATGTTAAATGGTCGTTCCTGGGTTGGCCATACAAGGGGGCATACACATCGCTGTTGTGTTGCCTGCCGATATCGCGCTGTGTAACATCTCCTATGCGATCTTG
Organism: Allobates femoralis; assembly: GCA_033576535.1. Taxonomy (NCBI): domain Eukaryota; kingdom Metazoa; phylum Chordata; class Amphibia; order Anura; family Aromobatidae; genus Allobates; species Allobates femoralis. Next base: position 70,131,204 of record JARQOC010000001.1, on the reverse strand, counting down.
GAATTCTGCCCAGAAAAAGCGCGCTCCCGTGCCGTTGTATCCAACATCGAACCGATGTTGGGACATGTAAAGTGGCCATGACAAACCCATAAATTTTACAAAGTACAAAATACCATTGTATGTATTACGTACATGCTATTATAAAAACTCAAGGCGTTAAATATAAAGGGAAATGTAATAATGTTACTTTACTACAGAAATAATTATTATTGCCATTGAAACAATTGGGTATGAAGGTGAAAACTGAAATCATCCTTATGGCAAAAATTGGATAATTTGCATTTATCTGAAGAGCATCATTAAGATTTGTACAGTAGATGCAATGCTGGAGTTAAGGGAAAAAATGATGTTACACCTTGTGGGCGTTAAAAAAACCCCAACAGGTTCCTATTTTATAACACTAATTGACTTGTAGGAGAAACTAAAGAAATTCTTGGCACACATCGGTGAATATCCTGGCTCACCAACATGTTATCAATCCTACACATCCGCTGGAACGCCTTAGGCTAAATCTGTGTTAATTATTCTGTGTGCAATGATGTAATCTGACTGACGATGTGGGACGTGGGGAAGGACTAGGAATTATAATCAATATTGCCTTCTTTTGAGTATATAGAATATTGTTTTATTCACAGAATAGTTGTTTTCTTCATTTACCCCCTTTTTATAAATTGTTCCACTAAATGTTCCAGCAAACACGAGGTCATCTTCTGCCTGTGGAGCAATATAGCAACACACACACACACACACATATATATATACATATATATATATATATATATATATATATATATATATATATATATACATATATCAGTTGTGGGAAAATACCATTCATACAATGGTTCATAAACAGGGTTAACATTTTCTTTAGTTGTGAATATCAGGGCTAAAAATATACATCTAGTTAAACATGGACTGAAATAGAACAAGGAAGGGAAGTCCCAGGTAAAGTTTTTCTCTGCAGTTTTCCACGGTGATCAAATTTCCGAACTAACGTTTATCTTATCTGAGATGTTACATATTTTTTCTTTGGCCGCTCAATAAGGTCATTGACTTCCACAGAGAAATCAATAACAAAGTGCTCAATAATAAATAATAGAGATATCTATCATATAGACCTAATTTTAATTAACCAGTGGATACTTACCAGGTCACACTAAGGATTCACTGAGCATGGCACCATCTATGCATGGTGACTAATGGTGAAAAATATTTACCTAATTTGGTTGTCTACCAGACATAAGTGGAGATTTTTAAATTCTAATTCGCCGGCTTTGACAAATATTTGCAAAAAGTTTGGTTAGTGGCAATGAAATTTTTTCGAATCTAAACACTGGAAAGCTTAGAATTGCTCAGAAAATACACTGGGGGAGAGAGAAAGAGAAAAATAAAACCCCATTTAACTAAAAGGCGAAAGAGAGAACCCATAGACCATAAAAAGAGAGCGATCCTATGTGACCATAAGAATGAACACTCAAGGAGAGAGACAGCATGAACCCCATCTGACTATAAGAGCGTAACTCTACAAGAGTCTACTGATCATAGGAGCTTACCGTACACTCTAAATGAGAGAGATTGTGGACCCAATTGACCATAAGGGTTTACTCTCTGCAGGAGAAAGAGAGGACCTTGCTGACCATAAGATCTTACGCTCTACAAAGAAGAGATGGTAAATGACTCTGCCACGCAGACTTTGTTCCATTGGTAACTGCTAATCTGTGATGGCCTTGGTACTGACAACCACTGTACATGGTATGATATTCTTCTAGACCTCATTGTTTCAAGGGATTATGAGAAAGCCCCTCCACAAAGAAAAATGACACTAGGCCACTCTCTGATACTTGAGAAATGTTGCCAGGTGAGTTTATTTTTTTTTTTGCAAAGCTTGAATCAAATCTTCTAATTTGGATGAAATTCAGTAAATTTGACTACAACTTGATCCTTCGCGCATCTCTATTGTCCATCAAACACCGTTTATATGCTATCTCTTTTAAGAGAGAGCTAAATCAGTTACTGTTAGAGCTGTTGTGGAGGGGTTTGCTGGGACCGCTACATTTCTCCCTGAAGAAGCTGATGTGAAATGCGCTTTGTGGTTTTACCTCACAACCAGGCTGATCAGCTTATTACCTTTGATTGGTATATACAGTAATTGTGTTATTTCTATTCTTGGTGCTATTTCTACTTGCACCTATACTGATTTTCTGTATTTTTATTTATCATTTTGAATATAATCATTGTGTATCTCTAAGCTGTTAACAATAGGATGACTCCCCAACATGCCACCACTGAGTGGCATTCCTCTGCACGGTTGGAGATTTTTAGATATATATTATTCTTTTCTGCAAATACACTGATGTGTTTGTTCACTTTAGACATTCTCAGTCCCATAACCTACCGTATATCGTACATTGTATTGAGGTTTCCTGAAAGAGTGGGGTTTTCTTTGTTCCAACTCCCGGTTTTATCTTTTGTATCTGACTGCTTTTGATATATATCAATAAAGATTATCACTTTGATTTAGAATTGTTGCTTCCAATGTTTATTGGGTTTGTATAAATTTGGGAAGTTTCCCCTGTAGCTGTAGGCCATTTTCGGTGAATTTTTTCACATTTTCAAAGAGCAGGGGCTACTCTTTGAAGTGGCTTTTTTTTATCAAGTACCGGTAAGTCTTGCAAAGGCGGCCGTCACACGCACAGATTTCTTGCCCGATATCGTTTAAGCGATCTCCTTTTTGATCGCTTAAGCGATATCGGGCTTAAAATCGATGCATGTAATCAAGCGATTTACGATGTGAAATCGCTTGATCGTGACATAGCAGATCTGAGCTCCGGTTCTCAGATCTAGCGATGATCGATTTCACGATCTCCTTCATCGTGGTGTATGACACCACGATGAACGATCTCCCAGCGCAGAGTCTATGCTGGGAGATGGTAACTATGGTACACGTCGGGTTACTAAGCGACGCGCGGCGCCTAGTTACCCGATGTGTACCATAGTTACCAGCGAGATCGCGGCTCCACATCGCTGGTGAGTCTGTCTGTGTGACATCTCAACAGCGATGTGAGCGATATTGTAAGCGATTGCGCGTGCACGTGATCGCTTACAATATCGCTAGAGATATCTGTGCGTGTGACGGCCGCCTAAGTAAGTCTATTTGTCCTTCAATGTTGGCCTCAAACTATATGTCACAACACATTAGATCACACTACTTGAATGGTTTAGAATCTGGAAAATTTAGATATCAAGTCAATTGGCCCAATATATCAAGGCTAGCATTGTTTATAGTGGTCAGGAGATTTTCTGGAGTCAGACGATATTGATTCATATAGAGGACTACACCTCTTCATGAATCAGGAACTCTGGACGAGTGGCGTATGTGTAGACACGGGAGACAGTGGGTGCTTTCATCCGCTGGCCCAGCTGCCTTTAGAAAGACCACATGGACCAGGGCTCATCCCAACTGATCGCCCAAACTCCTTAACCCTGGGCTTAACACTATTCAGACAACATAGGGTGAGGGAACCACAATAGTAAGAGTTTATTGGATCCCCAACAGATAAAGGCATATAACACATAACAAAGAAAAACATAACATGTAACAGGCAACAGAGTCTCATCTTTCTGCTCGCTCACCAGGGATTAGAATGTTCATGCCTCAAGGTTTCAAGGGCCACTTACTCCAATCCAGCAGCACCCTACTTTCGTCAGGCAAGAGAGGAATAGCGACAAGCATAGAAAGCTAATCCAGCACAGCAAAGTCTGTAGCTAGATGACTGAATTGTCCTAACCTCGGTTTCTTCTTTACATAGTCTCTGATATCCCAGCTGAATCCTAGCATTCGATGCTGAAGTAATTGTAATAATATAATCCAGGTTCTGATCCCTCAGTCGGCATCGAAGAGCCTAGGCTTGGGTTATGGCCTTTCAACTGGGTCCGCAGACCCTAAATTGAAGACATCTAGCTTAAGAAATCCTGGTTAATTAACAGACCCCCTTATATACCCCGAACACTCCTTTCAGGACATTGATGATTTCAGGATTGGTGGAATAACACTGTTTTCTTATTGGTTGGGTTTCAAGCTGCATACTTAATTCTTCTCTGAGTGTATGTAATTCAGATGGAAATGAAGTGGTGAGGGGGACAGGTAATTTACAGTGGAAATACACATCCTCCAAACAATAGAAGACTTGCATACTTAATTCTCTTTGCGCCATGACAATCTCTGATAGAGGGGGTGAGATCATTACATTAGCAATACACAACCTTGGAGAATGGGGCTCCAAGCCGACTGACAAGAAACAATGAATTTACCAAACGTGATAGCAAGCAAAAGGTCAATATTTCTGGCCAATTTAAGAAATGTAACCCATGTGATACATTGAAATACATTGAAAAAGTACATGTCATCACAGCGTACACCACTGTCTGCACCTCGCCACAAATTCTACACCAGTCCCTGCTGCGAATTTGACAAGTGGATGTAACTATACCCCCGTCCCACACGTGCTGTGCTCTACTCACTTTGTTGATGCAAATGGTTTGAAAACACCAAAAGATGCTTAAAGGGATTCTGTCACCCCCAAAACGCCTCCTAAGCTATTAAAACATGTCCCTACAGCATATTAACACTATTCCCACACTCCTTTTTGCTCAAAAATGCATGAAGTAAAAATATAGTAAAAGGTTTTTGAACTTACTCATTAGCCATGTTAATGAGCGGTGGCTATATGCGTTAGTCACCCAGGTGGGCTCTCTGCCTCATAATATCATGCCTTAATAGGCGTGATCTTGAATACAGATTCTAATTAGCGCCTCCCCGCTCTCCTCTGTGTTGGCGGGGCTGCAATGCGGCTGTCATGACGCGTATGGCGTCATTTCCGGCATCGGGTGACGGGTGTACAGCTGCGCCGCTCTGTTAGCTTCAAGCACCGCATTGCGCATGCATGCTGGAGGCATAACAGAGCAGCGCGGGTGTACACATGTCACCCGATGCTGGAAATGACGCGATTTGCATCATTACAGCCGCATTGCAGCCCCGCCAGCACAGAGGAGAGCGGGGAGGCGCTGATTAGAATCTGTTTTCAAGATCACGCCTATTAAGGCGTGATATTATGAAGCAGAGAGCCCGCCTGGGTGACTAACGAATATAGCCACCGCTCATTAACATGGCTAATGAGTAAGTTCAAAAACCTTTTACTACATTTTTACTTCATGCATTTCTGAGCAAAAAGGAGTGTGGGAATAGTGTTAATATGCTGTTGTGACATGTTTAAATAGCTTAGGAGGCGTTTAGGGGGTGACAGGATCCCTTTAATTTATCATTTATAACAATTACATTTTAGGTATCGGACCACTGTTTTAGTATCACACAGTAGTAAAGCAATTGTACTGCTGTTTTTTTTTTAAGATTTGCATTATAGTTTTCAGAAAATATTCCTATACCAGATTGAAAAGTCATTCATTTTCTTCTGTTTTGACCATTAGGCCTCATTCAGATGTCAAGATTTTAGCTTCAGTGTTTCAATGCCAAAACCAGGAATGGAACTCAGTGAAAAACGATAATTGAAAGAATGGCACCTGTTCTATGTTTTGGAGGCACTCCTGGTTTTGGCATAAAAATACTGAAATACTCATCAAAAATACTGATGTGTGAATGAGGTCCTAATCTGATGATTAGTTTCATTTATTTTGTTTAACTTTTGCCTTCACAGCACCAGTGGTGAACCATCAAGCTATTACTTGCTTCTCAAGAGAAAGTGCACAGTTATCATTCATTCATTATTACTAGTAAGATTTGCTGTTGAAAAATCTAAGAATCAGTTGTGTCAACTGATATCTAACAGCTTTCTCAGAGAAAGATATCTAATGCTAAGTAGAGTTTTCACTAATTTGAAAAGACATTTCTTGCTTTTTACATTATTTAAAGTGTATTTGTTCTTTAAAGAGGACCCGTCACCCCCTGTTCATGGCAATCTAAATGCACCACTGAATGTAGCATGTCTTCTGCATTCAGGGAAAGGGTCCCCCATGGCTCTAGCCCCCCTATACCCAGAGATAAATACCTTAGAAAGCTTGTAGAAAACTAGTCTAAAGGGTGGGATCATTTTACCAGCTCTTCAGCGCTGGCACAGTCATCCAGCCTGCTCTGTGGTTGTTCCTCCACCTTCAGGTATCTGCCGCCGCCTCCTGCTCTGCCCTCAGCTTCTGCTGTCTGTCAATCATGCTGGCCACACAGAGTGGCAATGCATGACGTCACCGGCTGAGCCTGCCCTGCTGTAAGCTTTATTAAAACAACAGGGCGGGCTCAGCCGGTGACTTCATGCATTGCCACTCTGTGTGGCCAGTGTGATTGACAGACAGCAGAAGCTGAGGGCAGAGCAGGAGGCGGCGGCAGATACCTGAAGGGGGAGGAACAACCACGGAGCAGGCTGGATGACTGTGCCAGTGCCGAAGAGCTGGTAAAATGATCCCACCCATTAGACTAGTTTTCTATAAGCTTTCTAAGGTATTTATCTCTGGGTACAGGGGGCTAGAGCCATGGGGACCACTTCCCTGTATGCAGCAGATATGCTACATTCAGTGATGCATTTAGATTGCCATGTACCAGGGGGGGTGACAGGTTCTCTTTAAGAAATATATTCCAATTATAACAATCTACTTTCTTGATTTTATCCTCCTGATTATACAGTTTCAACATGAAAAAATATATAAAATGTCAACCCCCATTATACATGCCACATCACATTTACTGACCTATTTATTCTGTCTGTGGTAAAACATGGTGGAAGTTTCATGTCAATTCTTTGTATTTATTTAAGCATGTGGTAACGCGGTTCAACCTTTTAAGGATCTTGCATGATAGAAAAGCTGATGTTTAAAATATGTGCATAAGTAAAAAATGTAGCCTATGTAAGACAGAGCAAAAATTTTTTATAATTAATAAATTATATATTTATGTATATACACATATATGAGAACACGTCAGCAATAACCTAAATAAATATATTTCAAACTTATATTGACATGGCACCAATCCGTCTAACCCACACAAGCAAAGAGTTCAAAACTATAGATGGCCATAAATATAATGATGTGTAATAATCAGAAATAACACAGGGAAAAGCATTGAGAACTGTTACTGAAATGTAATACTTCTTTCAAAAGCCTTGTTAGTGATGAGAGAATCAAGTGCCTCCTTTATGGAAAAACTAGATGCATGCATTGCTCAGATTTGATTTTGGACCATTCTTCCACACAAACACTCTTCAAATCCTGAAGGTTCTGTGAGCTTCTTCTATGAACTCTGAGCTTTAGTTCCATCCATAAATTTTCTATTGGATTCAGGTCAGGTGATCAACTCAGCCATACTAGCAGCTTTACTTTCTTCCTCTGAAACCAATGTAGAGTTTCCTTCGCTGTGTGTTTGTCTTGCAGAAGTGTCCATCCTCATTTCAGCTTCATCATGCTGGTAGTGGTTGCAGATTTTTATCGAGATTATGTTGGTACATTTATCCATTCATCCTTCCTTCAATTATATGAAGTTTTCCAGTGCCGTATGCTGAAAAACAGCCCCACACCATGATGTTCCAACCTCCAAACTTCACTGTTACTGTTGGTATGATGTTAAAGGTCACCAAACATGGTGTTTATTATTGCAATTAAAGAATTCAATTTGGTTCTCGTCTCACCTGATTATATTCTCCGAATATTTCACAGGCTTCTCTAAATGTTGTTGAGCAAACTTTAAACGTGCTAGGACTTGCTTTTTATTCAGTCCTGCATGGTGAGCGTGCATACAGACCATTGAGGATGAGCACATAACTCATTGTTTTTATTTTTTAATTCTACCTGTTGATTCCAGGTATTTCTGTAGCTCTCCTCAGGTGGTCCTTGGTTTTGGACAACTCTTGTAAGTTTTTTTCTTTTCACCCATCTGCCTGAAATCTTGCGGGAAGCACCTGGCTGTGGACAGTTTATGTTGAAATTATGTTCTTTCCACTTCCAGATTATGACCCCAACAGTGGAACCTTCAGTAGTTTAGAAATTATTCTGTATTCAATGCCATCAATATGTTTTTGCAACAATATGGCTGCAAAGGTTTTGAGACAGCTCTCTACTTTTGCCCATCATGACATTTTTTTTGTGTGGCTCCTTGGTAATAGATACCTTTACATAAGCCATCAGTTGAACCAGCTGATATTTTTCAATAAGTTCCAGGATTTCTTTCTAATTGCTGCAACATTTCTGCTGGAGTTATGACTTTCCATGGCTTTTGGCACCTTTCTTTCTCCTTGTGTTATTTCTTATTATTACACATCACAACATTTTTGGACATCTATGCTTTGATTTCTTTACCTGTATGGATTAAATGAGTTGTTAACAACATCTGGTGAAAATTTCATATCAACACCTTATTTTGGAATATATTTAGACAATTGGTGACGTGTGCAACACTTATTTCCCCAGCGGTATGTGATTACTGTCAACGTAGGTGAAAGAGTCCCATTAAAAGAGAGGATCTGCTGTCTTTCTGCCCAGGGCCGGCTCCAGGTTTTTGTGGGCCCCGGGCAAAAAAGTCTCAGTGGGCCCCCTTTAGCACATACTGCAACCTTTATAAAAATGTACCGTATATACTCGCGTATAAGCCGAGTTTTTCAGCCCAAAAATTGGGCTGAAAAGTACCCCCTCGGCTTATACGCGAGTACACCAACGCAAGTACACCCAAACCGCCCGCCCGCCCGCCACCATGAGTATACATGTACCCCCCCCATCAATATCCAGGGCCCCCCCTTGCAGGCCAAACCTGTAAAGAAAGATCATTATACTTACACCTGCGCCCGCCGCCGTCCCCGCTCTGCACCGCGCTCCTCCATCTTCTTCCGTCTTCCTCCTCGGTCGCACAGGCAATGACGTCATTGCCTGTGCGAGTCATTGCCTGTGCGACCGAGGAGGAAGACGGAAGAAGATGGAGCGGGGACGGCGGCGGCCACAGGTGTAAGTATAATGATCTTTCTTTACAGGTTTGGCCTGCAAGGGGGGGCCCTGGATATTGATGGGGGGGGGCACATGTATACTCATGGTGGCGGGCTTCCTATATACCTGTGGGGCTGCTGCTGTATTTACCTGTGGGGCTGCTGCTGTATTTACCTGTGGGGCTGCTGCTGTATTTACCTGTGGGGCTGCTGCTGTATATACCTGTGGGGCTGCTGCTATATATACCTCTGGGGCTGCTGCTGTATTTACCTGTGGGGCTGCTGCTGTATTTACCTGTGGGGCTGCTGCTGTATTTACCTGTGGGGCTGCTGCTGTATATACCTGTGGGGCTGCTGCTGTATTTACCTGTGGGGCTACTGCTATATATACCTGTGGGTCTGCTGCTATATATACCTGTGGGGCTGCTGCTATACAGTGCCTACAAGTAGTATTCAACCCCCTGCAGATTTAGGTGGTTTGATAAGATGCAAATAAGTTAGAGCCTTCAAACTGCAAACGAGAGTAGGATTTATTAACAGAAGCATAAATCTTACAAACCAAAAAGTTATGTTGCTCAGTTGAATTTTAATAAATTTTAAACATAACAGTGTGGGTCAATATTATTCAACCCTCAAGCCACCAGCATTCTGTTTGGTCCCCCTAAAGTATTAAGAAGTAGTTCAGGCACAAAGAACAATGAGCTTCACATGTGTGGATTAATTATCTCTTTTGCCAGCCTTTTCTGACTATTTAAGACCCTCCCCAAACTTGTGAACAGCACTCATACATGGTCAACATGGGAAAGACAAAGGAGCATTCCAAGGCCATCAGAGACAAGATCGTGGAGGGTCACAAGTCTGGCAAGAGGGTACAAAACCCTTTCCAAGGAGTTGGGCCTACCTGTCTCCACTGTTGGGAGCATCATCTGGAAGTGGAAGGCTTATAGAACTACTGTTAGCCTTCCACGGCCTGGACAGCCTTTGAAAGTTTCCTCCCGTGCCGAGGCCAGGCTTGTCCGTAGAGTCAAGGCTAACCCAAGGACAACAAGGAAGGAGCTCCGGGAAGATCTCATGGCAGTGGGGACATTGGTTTCAGTCAATACCATAAGTAACGTACTCCACCGCAATGGTCTCCATTCCAGACGAACCTGTAAGGTACCTTTACATTCAAAGCGTCATGTCAAGGCTCGTCTGCAGTTTGCTCATGATCACTTGGAGGACTCTGAGACAGACTGGTTCAAGGTTCTATGGTCTGATGAGACCAAGATCGAGATCTTTGGTGCCAACCACACACGTGACGTTTGGAGACTGGATGGCACTGCATACGACCCCAAGAATACCATCCCTAAAGTCAAGCATGGTGGTGGCAGCATCATGCTGTGGGGCTGTTTCTCAGCCAAGGGGCCTGGCCATCTGGTCCGCATCCATGGGAAGATGGATAGCACGGCCTACCTGGAGATTTTGGCCAAGAACCTCCGCTCCTCCATCAAGGATCTTAAGATGGGTCGTAATTTCATCTTCCAACAAGACAACGACCCAAAGCACACAGCCAAGAAAACCAAGGCCTGGTTCAAGAGGGAAAAAATCAAGGTGATGGAGTGGCCTAGTCAGTCTCCTGACCTTAACCCAATTGAAAACTTGTGGAAGGAGCTCAAGATTAAAGTCCACATGAGACACCCAAAGAACCTAGATAACTTGGAGAAGATCTGCATGGGGGAGTGGGCCAAGATAACTCCAGAGACCTGTGCCGGCCTGATCAGGTCTTATAAAAGACGATTATTAGCTGTAATTGCAAACAAGGGTTATTCCACAAAATATTAAACCTAGGGGTTGAATAATAATTGACCCACACTTTTATGTTTAAAATTTATTAAAATTCAACTGAGCAACATAACTTTTTGGTTTTTAAGATTTACGCTTCTGTTAATAAATCCTACTCTCGTTTGCAGTTTGAAGGCTCTAACTTATTTGCATCTTATCAAACCACCTAAATCTGCAGGGGGTTGAATACTACTTGTAGGCACTGTATATACCTGTGGGGCTGCTGCTGTATATACCTCTGGGGCTGCTGCTGTAACACTGCTGGGGCCTGTATATACCACTGGGAAGGCCTGTATACCTCACTGCTGGAGGCTGTATACCTGTGCTGAGGTCCACCCTCGGCTTATACACGAGTCAATAGGTTTTCCCAGGTTTTGGGGGCAAAAGTAGGGGGGTCGGCTTATACACGGGTCGGCTTATACATGAGTATATACGGTATATATATATATGTATATATATATATATATATATATATATATATATATATACACAGTACAGACCAAAAGTTTGGACACACCTTCTCATTCAAAGAGTTTTCTTTATTTTCATGACTATGAAAATTGTACATTCACACTGAAGGCATCAAAACTATGAATTAACCATGGGGAATTATATACTTAACAAAAAAAGTGTGAAACAACTGAAATTATGTCTTATATTCTAGGTTCTTTAAAGTAGCCACCTTTTGCTTTGATTACTGCTTTGCTCACTCTTGGCATTCTCTTGATGAGCTTCAAGAGGTAGTCACCGGAAATGATTTTCACTTCACAGGTGTGCCCTGTCAGGTTTAATAAGTGGGATTTCTTGCCTTATAAATGGGGTTGGGACCATCAGTTGTGTTGTGCAGAAGTCTGGTGGATACACAGCTGATAGTCCTACGGAATAGACTGTTATGGTACCTTTACACGCCGCCACAACAGGATGGATACAACCCGCTACAGGCTACAAATGTAGCTTGTCGAGCCAATATTGCCCGTAGTAGCGGCGTCTGAAGACGGGACGACACAGCCGGCTACAGATACCTCTGTATCCGTGCACTGCCCATAAACATATGGCAACATCGCCGATTGTAGCGAGCTGTATCGGCGTGTAAAGAAGCTACAGAAGGGAACTCTGGACACCCGGCGATGTAGCTGCAATGTGGCTAAGGCGTCACCCATGCTCCGTGATACCGCGCCCCTTCAGCGATCATTGGTGGAAGATGCTGCGTTACGATTGGCCCTTGCCTCACAGCCCTCCATCTTGGATGAGCTGTCCCTTCAGCACTACACATACGCGCCGTATGCACGATCAGATAGTAGTACAATTACGCGGACACACACTTGAACGTAAAATCATAAATGGCCCATGATCCACATACAGTGTGCACATCCTATCAACATGATAACGAATAATGCGGGACACAGCGCACAAGTGTGTGTTACGTACCGCTCTGGCTTATTGCACAGCAGCTGCCGTAGAAGTGTTCCGGGTCTGGCAGTGCGCGCAGCGCGCACACAGATGCACACAATCCCATAGCACATCGGAGGAGATTACCCAGTAGACAGATCAGAGCCGTGTTATACGGACTGCACTGTGGGTCTTCTGCAGTAGGGGCCGCATAAGTGTGTCGGCCGAGTCTGCGTGTTGGGCTACTTATAAAGGTGCGTCACCCCCACAGCGGTCGTAATGACGTCATGACGTTGGTTTCATTTTCATTCTGCCTGCAAGGTGCCAGCCCCGCCTCTGCACACACCATAGCAGTCATGGCAGCCGTGCACCGCGCCGCAACATGGGGGATGGCGGAGCTGATCATCCTCATTGATCATTGCGACCGTCGCGACTATTGGGGCCACCATCACCACCGCCACCCCAGGCTGCGCAATCGGTGCACCGTGCGGCGGATCCAGCGGGCCCTGCTCTGCCAACTGGGGGTACAGAGGACAGTCAAAGCGATCCAAAAAAAGATCGCTGACTTGAAGCACAAGTGCCCAGGTCGCATACTGGACATCCGTGCCAGGATTGCCAGGCTGCGTGGTGAGTAATTGTTGCCCCAAAACACACACCGCCACATGTGCATGTCCCACAATACACAAAAAATGATGGAAACATATGACAAGGGACAGTGTGGCCTACACAATCAAACACATCTTCACAGTGTTGTGCTCATCCAGTCAGGCCTAAAAATGTCTCACACGCACAGTCCATGCATACAACATGAGTGTATGCATCCAGCATCACCTGGTTGATGCTAAGTAAGGCTGGGGTCACACACACAGATATCTGCCCACATATTGTTTGCACATCTCTGTTTGCAGTCAAATCATGGTCACATGTTGACATTTGGAGAGAGCCTCAAAATGGAACAATGTGTCCATGCTTTCACTGCAACCAGAGATCTGTCAACAATATCTGGCCACATATCTGTGTGTGTGTGACCCCAGCCTTAGCCGTCAAATACATACCCACACAAGCTCTTTGTAGGACAACAATGTGTAGGCATGATCTTATTACGTCTTTTATGTTCAAATTTCAAACTAGATGCTGAATCCTCATCAGAAGAAGGGCCCCATGCCCCACCCCCAGGTGGCCCATCAAGAACCCCACCACATCAGGCTCAAGTGGCACCCTTGTCCCCAGGGTCAACACCTTCCCCCGGGCCTCAGGAGCCAGACGTCCCGTCACCCACCGGGACAGAGGACGTGGAGGACCAGTCCGCACCTGGCAGCCCGCTGGAGTGTGACCAGCTGTCCCCATCTGCCTGGCTGCTGGAGGAACACATCAACTCCCCACAGGAGGGCGAGGAGCAGCAAGTACCTGGCGGCCCAGAGGAGTCTTTGCCCCGTAGCCCAGGACCACTGTTACCCCTGAACCACATAATGTGGCCACGGAGCCCCAGCCCGGGAGTAACACCACCTCCCACTGTCTCCAGCTCAGTGGCGAGTCCTGGGGTGACCATGTCCCCACACAGTGACTATGGTGGTAAGTGTGTTATGTTGCCACAGACACCCTGCACACTGTTGCTTAAATTTCATCTGGGGCCAAACAATTTATGTAAACAAAGTAAACCATGTTGGTTCACCCTTTTTCCAGATGGTGAACGTGCGGGCTCATATGGATGGAGCTTGACCCCATCTCCCTCCCCGTCTGATGGTGAACTGGATTTGGAGGAACAGGGTAAGTGGATGGTTGCGGCCAGTCATGACTAACCATCAGCAGTGACGACTGTGTACTAAAGTTTGTGTTTACTCCCAATACAGGTGCCCCTACCATGGAGGAATTCATCCAGGCCCATCAGGCATTTGTGGCCCGTTTGACCACGGCTCTACAGCGTGGCCTGCAGGACCTTGGCCGCCTGGCTCAAATGCTGGCGGACCTACACCCACACCATGGTTCACACCCATGAATTTGAGGGATGCATTGTATCCTGGCCAAACATGGCCCCACAAACAGTTGTCCTTGTTGGACCCTAAAATTTTCACACGTTGGCTTGTTGCCTTGCAAAAGTGAAAAGATTGGATTTGTTTTTTTTTTGCCCCCGTTGGGCTCTTTTCTTATAGTGTCCCACATTGGGACCATCACAAGTGTGGACTGGCTAGCCCCATCTGGCCTACAATCCCTATACTGTCCCACATTGGGACCATCACAAGTGTGGACTGGCTAGCCCCATCTGGCCTACAATCCCTATACTGTCCCACATTGGGACCATCACAAGTGTGGACTGGCTAGCCCCATCTGGCCTACAATCCCTATACTGTCCCACATTGGGACCATCACAAGTGTGGACTGGCAAGCCCCATCTGGCCTACAATCCCTATACTGTCCCACATTGGGACCATCACAAGTGTGGACTGGCTAGCCCCATCTGGCCTAAGCCTTCCTTGTATGATGGCAAATGTCTGTGACACATGTATGTTTACAATACAATGCTGTTCTAACTTTGTTATACGCTCCTTCATGTGACCTTACTAATATTTGGTGACCAAACCTCACCATAACCTAACTATGTGAGGCACATCACAACATCCCTTTGTGAATGTGCTAAGACATTCCAAATGAACCGATGGTGATCCTGCTGAGCGAGCACTGGCCCATATTGTGTGGCTTGGGGAAACCTATTATTGGCCACAATTACATTCACCCCCAAAAACCCACACAATCCTTATTCTGAAATTAATACACAATTGTTTTAATAAATAAAATTTATTCCAGCCTGGAATTTAAAATAAATTACAAATAATAGAATTTTAGTGGAAAAAAAATTAAAAAAAACCACTAATTTTGGCCAAAACCCAATCAACAAAATATACATATAAAACGCAATTCCTGAAATTATAAAGTCCAGACTGCCAATTCTGTGCATTGGCTACTAGTGTCCAAATTACTCCTCTTCTGTCGGCTCTGACAATGCCGCATCCCCCCTCCTCTGAGGGCAGCCCCGACCTGCCCCAGAACGTCTGGTTGAACGACGATGTGTTGAGGGGGGATGGGGTGACTGTGGCGGGGCCGGTTTTCTCACGGGCCGAGATGGGGCAGCTGGTGAAAGGGGCCACAAGGTGTGTTGCATGGGGGAGGGGACGTGGCAGCCCCATTGAAGGGCCCCATCCTCGGCAGCATCAGCGGCATTGTGGAAGACCCTCAGAAGGATCTTCTTCTGGAGCGGCTCCATCCCTCGCATTCTGTTGCTCATGCAGAGGGCGTCGGGGTCAATGTGGGTCCGTTGTTCATCCAACAACACGCGTCGGGCCCAGGTCGCCAGCTCCGTCTCAGGTGGTGCAGGACGTCGGCGGCGACGGATCCCGGAGCTGGGACCTGGGCCTGGACCCACATCACTCGCCGCGCCCTCCTGCTCAGCCCCAGATGTCATGGGCTGAGCATCATCAGCAACAGAATCCTCGGCAATGGAGCCGTCCTCTTCTGGGGCCTGTGGGTGGGGAAAAAATAAAAAAAAAACAACCATTAGTGGAGGCAATATCAACTGTATACATTCACAACAGGACTCTATATACCACTCCCACACACACCAAGCCCAACTACCAGAATGGAAAATGAGGAATAACACAGTAAAGCAAATAAGGTTCAAGACCCCAACACCAGTGGTTCTCCTGTACACTCACCTCGACCATTCCAGGAGCTCAGCTAAATACATAATTAGTTGTTTGTCACGTAGCCGTAATCCAATATTAGGACATGTCACCACAACACCTTGATACTGGGGGCTGTGCTGGCCAATGACACATATTGGGCACCTTCCCATTAGGACTCCTTTATGGTGAGAATCCACCCCTCACTCAATTACCTTTAACCCACTGGCAACAAAGCCAACACACATGTGAGACAGCACCATTTACTACATGGTACTATGTGGCTGTTTGAGAACAAACCACCTGCTATCTTGAAACCCTTAAATAACTAACCTAAACATACCAAGATGTTGTGGAAGAAGCAACATTGCAATACGGCTGGAAGCATAGAATAGAAAAGTCTGGCAAGTCATGGAAGGAGGGCAGATAGATTGACACCCCAAGGTGTGCCGCAGCAAGGAGGTAAATATGCCAACACATTTGGTGTGAAGGATTTATCGAAGCACACATGTGAAGGAAACATTGTGGCCCACCACTGTCACACAATTACCCACCTCCTGTGGCGCAGGTGGTGATGCAGCCGGGCCTACATGGGACGCAGCAACGGGGCAGTTGGTGGTCGTTCGATGCGGGCGCACCTCGCCCAGGATGAAGGTGAACAGGGGATAGTACCATAGGGTAGGTGATGGTACCTCCTCTGCTCCAGCCCCTGAGCGACGACGCTGGTACAGAATGTGAGCCCGCATGAACGCCGACCTCATGTTTTTGATCTTAAGTGCCACCATTTGCTGGTCCCACGTCTTGCCTACCCTTGGCTCCAAGCGATTTGCCAGAGCCACAAGACTCCTGTAGGCCTCGGCCCTCGCTGCCCGATTTTTATATTCGGGCAGCGAGCTGCGCCACAAACATTCGTGCCGCTGATACTCCGTGAGAAGCTGGGATTCCAATTCCACAGTACCCCTCGGCATCTGCCGATGAAAAATTAAAACAAAAAGAACACAGTCACAACACAAGGCATACCGACATTTCAAAACTTGCCACAATCATACACATAATCATTACCTTTCTACAGTGATCATCTATGCAGCTATTTTGTGGAGTGAAACTGGCCATGAGTGTGCCATTTTCTCAATCTCAGACCGCTACTAACTCAAACACATGTATGCTGCCAATATCAAGCCCCGGATATCGGTGTCCACCTACAGATGTTTCAAACATGATTTCTGTCCCCAATGTACCTATTACAACACCCCTTGACACGGTGTGTGCGTACATACCTGTAGAGGGCAACATGTGACCTAACACGTTGTGTGCTAACTAGTACCTGGCCAGTGTCCACTATGGTAAGGGGTCACTATATCAGAAAGGCGGGCTGGGTGTGTGCCAACACTGCACATACTACATGTAATGTGCACCCAGATGATCATGTAGGTGTTCCTCCAGACGTGGAAGTCCCATTTTAACACATGTACCCAACATCCCTGGAATGTCCGCCACAATTCTACCACCCCTGAAATGTTGATGTGAAGTACCAGCCAAAGATATAACACCGTGCTCTTTTACCATTGCCAAAAAGCAGAAGGTGCAATACATACTTACACTATATAACTAGAGGCACTACCTGGCTACTGGGCGACACAGAATAAGGTTCACATATTTAATATTACGTGTTCAATATTTGCATGCCGCTTCAAACATGGCCATACACACATCGCCTAAGCTGCCTGTGCCAGAACCAGCTGCGTTCAGTACATTTTCTTACAAACCGCTAAAGAGGCTTACCGTCAGAGCAACAGAAGTCAAACAGGACACTAGTAGCTCAATGCACATCGACGTCTGGACACGGAGCAGTGGCCATTGACCTGCCTTTATAGTCCGGGACACCAATCACAGCGGACACAATAATGCACATCCTGAAGGGGCACCTGGGTGCGGATTTGCCTTCCGCTAATTGGTGGAGATCGCTGAATCGTGATAGGTTGGCGGCCCTTTAAAAGTTGCCCATCCCGCCAAACATTACGCTTGCTGGCCAGACCCATTAGGTAAGTTTTTGTGGACACACATGGAATTGGCGCAGGGTGGGGTGCATATGTTGATGTTCTTGGAGAGCGCCGGAGACTGGTGTAGCGGCCGATATAGGGGTTTGTATTTTTGGGGACGACATATAGTGTAGTGTGTGGGTTAGGATACGGCATTTTGTGTGGGCCTTGACACTTTTGTTGAGATACATTGCTGTGTTTGTTTGCAGACAACATACAGGAGAATGGATGCATGACTGTAGACGGAACTGTGTCACTCATGTCGACTGGATCGATTTCTGCATACTGGTTGTGGCCAATGGAGACTGTGTTCAACGGGAATGGGATGACACAGGGCTTTGAGGTGTTGGGCGCCAGACATGGCATACATGTGTATTTAAAATGACACCTTCAAAAACCAATTACACCATGGGTAACCATCCGCAGTCATGTGCAATGTTGTTTGGTTCATGTAGCCTTCCTCAACCTTCCATATCGGGGTACGTCACATTCGTTATTCTTCTCATTTTTACTGTAATCAATTGACATTATGGGCTGTGTAATGGATTATGGGACCTGTTTGACCAACATTATTGGTGACACATGTCCCTTTCTAACTCACCTAGGTGCAGATGTGTGAATTTTGGGAGCTCCCATTGACGTTGATGTAGAGGAGGCCACTCTCAATCGCCGTGTGCCATGTTGTTTGGGGTGACTACTGGGTGTTTGCCGTCCTTGCTTCAGGGTTGTGTTTTGGGCCCACACAAGAGATCCCATCCTCTTGGCTATAGTGTGTAATGGAAAAGAGGTGTGGGTTGCTGAACCTGCTGACTTGCACACATTTTGGTCTATGTACTCATGTTGTGCTTTCACATCTACAGGTGCTGATATTGAGGATGCAGAATATCCATGACCGCAATGTTATCGTGGCTCTTGCGTTGGTGGAAGAGCAAATGTGGTATCAGGATCGGTATGAAAGGTTGATGAGGCGCAGACAGCGGCGGATGTGGACCCGTGATTGGCTTCTGAGGCGGGAAACCCGGGCCACATGCAGCTGTTGCGGGAGCTGGAGCTTAACTGTCCTGATGATTACCGAAACTATCTCCGTATGCCCGAGGACTGTTTCACCTTCCTATTGGAGCGTGTTGGGCCAATGATAGCGCGTCAGGACACTATAATGCGCCCATCAGTATCAGCTGCTGAGCGGTTGGCGATCACTTTGCGGTTCCTGGCTACAGGGCAGTCCATGACATCCCTCACATACGTGTCACGTGTCTCCCTGCCCCTGCTGAGCCGCCTGATCCCTGAAACGTGTTGGGCCATCTGGAGAGCTCTGCAGCCAGCCTACATGAAAATGCCATTAACCGCCGCAGAATGGCTGGAAGTGGCCCAAGGGTTTGAAACCCGGTGGAACTTCCCCAACTGTGGCGGGGCATTGGATGGTAAGCACGTGAGGATTACGAAACCTGCCCACTCTGGCTCTTTGTATTACAATTACAAAGGGTATTGTAGTATAATCCTCATGGCTGTAGTGGATGCCAACTATGAGTTCCTCTACGTGGATGTTGGAATGCCTGGTCGCAACTCAGATGGGGGTGTGTTTGCCCTAAGCTCCTTGGCAACACTACTAGGGAATGGTGGGCTAAACTTACCCTCAAATGAGCACACGACCGAACATCTCAACTTTGCGTTTGTGGCGGATGAAGCATTCCCACTTCAGGAACACCTACTGCGGCCATATCCCCAGAGGGCCCTTACTTCTGAGAGACGCATTTTCAACTACCGGCTATCCCGGGCCCGCCGTGTAGTTGAAAATGCGTTTGGGATAATGGCCAATAGATTCCGGATTTTTCATACACCTATACATATGAAACCGGAGTCTATTGACGCGGTAGTGGTGGCCTGCTGTGTGCTACATAACTTCCTGCGTCGTAGGGATAGGGCATCATACACGCCAGGAGGTTATGTAGATAATGCAGACGCTACAACAGGGGAGCTCCGTCTAGGGTCTTGGCGTGATGAGGCCCATGTGATTGTGCCACTCCAGCCGCAGAGCTATGGCCGCACTCGGCAGGAGGCCAGGGACAGTAGAGAAGCTTACTGCTCCTACTTCAATGGGTCTGGTGCAGTGAGCTGGCAGGACCAGGCCATATAATGTGGCTGGCTCTGGGAGTTGCTTTTTGTGGTTTCAATGAAGGTGACAGCAGGTTAGCTGCACCCCTTTAATGTTTGGTTGACCTTTTCCATTCTCTTTGTTTTCATTATGTGCATGAGTTTTCATTATGTAGTTATTTAGTTAGTTAGTTTAGGTTATTTTGGTATTTTTTTCCATGCACAGTTTGCAATGTGTGGTGATTTGCTTATCCATTGAATTTGCCTGATTAATGTCACCTGCTCTTGAATTCTACAATGTTTTTACTTTATGTATATTTTGTTTGCACAAGACAAGGTCAAGATTCATGCAATATATTAAACCTTTTTCTGTTGGATCCAACATAATCTGTGTGAGCCTGATTACTTGGTGGAGGAGGGCAATGTGATGCAGGGTTGGGTGGGGGCCTGGGATGTCATAGCCACCTATTGGCTGGGATTGTGCACACAATATGTGTGGGTAGCCATGTTTTTCTGAAAGTCTTTTGCCCAACAGTGTTTGTGGCCATTGTGCGTACATGATCCTTTATTTTGTTGTAGGCAGAGGGTCCCCTGCACACAGCACATTGATGCAGGACATATTCTTGTCATGTGTTTGCTAATACACTGTCACACAGATCTTTGACTTGGTGCCTTGGAAGCTGATCCACTACATTCACATCTGTCAGCACATATATTAAACCCGATTCAGCCTGTATACATACACATACTTCGCCACAGTTGTGACAGATTTTTGACAGAAAACGCACATACTGTCTTTTGTAAGACGCTAATGTGTGGCACACAAACGCACCTCAGTTCAATCTGCACACGCGGCTGTCACAAGCGCTGATCGTGCGTGACACGGCAAACACTTGTACTACGCACACATAGCCCCGGACCGCTACTTTCATACACACGGGATATGTGACTGGCCACCGCTCTAGCGTGACCCATTACCATCGATTTGGATGCATTCGCCAGGCTCCGCCATGTCACAAGCGCTTATTCCGTGCCACACTCCGCTCACTAGTACGGCACGTCTCGGCCATCCGCCCTTTCCGTCGTGCCCAATCACAACTCCGTAGTGTTGGCCAATGGTTGTGGTTTGGGCGCGGCGTACAGGTCTGTGGCACGCCTATTTGTTTTACGTCCTGCCTTTGTTGCTCCCAGATCACTCTGTGGTGGCTGTGTGTAAAGCTGGTACGCTGAGCTACAGACGGCTACTTGCGACACCCGGCGATGTATGTAGCTGTAGATGTAGCGTAGCGTAGCGCACCTTGTGGCGGCGTGTATAGAGGGTGCGGTTCCCGTTGGTAACCGTTCGGCCGTGCTCGTGCACGTGAAGTTGCCGTTGGTATCCATCCTGTTGTGGCGGCGTGTAAAGGTACCATTAGAATTTGTATTATGGCAAGAAAAAAGCAGCTAAGTTAAGAAAAACGAATGGCCATTATTACTTTAAGAAATGAAGGTCAGTCAGTCCGAAAAGTTAGGAAAATTTTGAAAGTGTCCCCAAGTGCAGTTGCAAAAACCGACAAGCGCTACAAAGAAACTGGCTCACATGAGGACCGCCCCAGGAAAGGAAGACCAAGAGTCACCTCTGCTGTGAAGGATAAGTTCATGCAAGTCACCAGACTCAGAAATCGCAGGTTAACAGCAGCTCAGATTAGAGACCAGGTTAATGCCACACAATAGTTATAGCAGCAGACACATCTCTACAACAACTGTTAAGAGGAGACTTTGTGCAGCAGGCCTTCTTGGTAAAATAGCTGCTAGGAAACCACTGCTAAGGACAGACAACAAGCAGAAGAGACTTGTTTGGGCTAAAGAACACAAGGAATGGACATTAGACCAGTGGAAATCTGTGCTTTTGTCTGATGAGTCCAAATTTGAGATCTTTTGTTCCAACCACTGTGTCTTTGAGCGACGCAGAGAAGGTGAACGGATGGACTCTACATGCCTGGTTCCCACCGTGAAACATGGGGGAGCAGGTGTGATGGGGTGCTATGCCGGATGACCTGGCCTCCACAGTCACCAGACCTGAATCCAATCGAGATGGTTTGGGATGAGCTGGACGGCAGAGTGAAGACAAAAGGGTCAACAAGTGCTAAGCATCTCTGGGAACTCCTTCAAGACTGTTGGAAGACCATTTCCGGTGACTACTTCTTGAAGCTCATCAAGAGAATGCCAAGAGTGTGCAAAGCAGTAATCATAGCAAAAAGGTGGCTACTTTGAAGAAGCCTAGAATATAAGACATATTTTCAGTTATTTCACACTTTTTTTGTTAAGCATATAATTCCACATGTGTTAATTCATAGTTTTGATGCGTTTAGCGTGAATCAGCAATTTTTATAGTCATGAAAATAAAGAAAACTCTTTGAATGAGAAGGTGTGTCCAAACTTTTGGTCTGTACTGTATATATATATATATATATATATATATATATATATATTCTGAGCACACAGGTAAAGAGAACCGGGCACTATCCGTGGTAAGAATCATTCCAAATGATTGATAGCACAATATCAGGTGGTGCCCGCTAATGGTAAGTGTAATTATATCACAAAAAAAGAAAACAGACCAGCGGCACTCACCATAGTTGAATCTCAGTCAGGACCAGTTGAAGCAGCTGTCTGCTGCGAAACGGTCACCGTCGTCCACCTGACGTCCCTGCACCTCCCTCCCCTACAGCACGATTTCCTCATGCAACTTTGTTGGAATCGTTAAATAAAAAGAAGATTCAACTATGGTGAGTGCCGCTGGTCTGTTTTCTTTTTTTGTGATATATATATATATACACACACCATGTTTTCCCGATAGTAAGACCCCCCCGAAAGTAAGACAGGGTGGCGGGGGGGGGACGGGGGGTCTGCTAATGGTAAGACCCACCCCAAATGTAAGGCAGGGTAGGGGGGAGGGGGGGTCTTACTATCGGGGAAACACGGGGGGGGAGGGTGTACATACATACATACACACATACAGACACAAGCATACACATATATACACACCATACACACCACACACAGTCACACACACACATAGCACCGCTTCTTACTGGGTCCGGTGTGGGGTCCCCGATGGTCCTGTGCCGTCCTCTGTGCTCCGGTCCAGTCCCCGAGATGATCCGCTGCCATCCGCCGTGTTCCGGTGCCGTTTTGCACCGGTATTGCCGGTCCTAGGCTCCATGGTCCCTGCTCTTCCGGAGTTCAGGCCGCAGCTCCGCCCAGGTCATAGTGTGGGCCAATCAGCATAGCGGCACTGACGTCAGAGGCAAGCGCCCGACATTGAGGTCCGTGGAAGGGGTAGGAGCCCCTAAACGGAGATCCGTCATCTCTGCTGTCTCTGCACCCCCTCCCTTCGGTGTGGGGCCCTGGAATGAGGGTACCCAAATAAAGGAACTTTGAAACACGCCCATTGAGTGCCGCTACTATTTTTTTCTATTTTGCTGTAAGGATTGTGTTATACAGCTGGCACCCAGAGGCGTTCAGCAGTGCTCCACCTCATACATACCCATAATTCAAGAAAGTGAGCACTTCTCCCAGCGCAGTAGTGCCCAGTAATTGGCCCTCTAATTAGAGTTTAAGAGTCTGTGGAAGTGGCATATAAGCAGAGAAAGAAGTATATGCTACTAGACGCTATACATGGACACATAAAATCTCTGTAAAATTTTGGTTTATCTACTGAGTTTGTGTTCCTTCACATTTGAAACACATTTTCAATTGTCAGATAGTTGTAGCTACTGTACTCTGACCACAACATGCATATGATATCAAGTAAGAATATAGGTGGAAGTAGGACTTTTAGGTTTTGGCGAGTAGGTGTGAAACCACAGATGACTCAGGATTCTGCAGACTACAATCTGTCCTGGTGACTGATACATGTAATTATGAAATATGCTTGTGATGAGTATACTGCATTCAACTATGGTTATTCTACTTATTTCATAGGGTAATCAGAAAATTACAAGTATTCCTACCAATCACTATGCAAAGTAGGGCGTAAGAATAAAATACTAAATCATCTTCTCTAAAGCTCTTGTTTTACCCAAAGACAAGATGCAAACAATGTTTCTCCATATGAAAGACTAGGTTCAGCAATATATAATATAATAATATATTTTATTCTTTTATAATTCCATAGTGCTTTACATACATTTGCAACACTGTCCCCATTGGAGCGCACAATCTAAATATCCTATCAGCATGTCTTTGCAGTGTGGGAGGAAACACGCACAAACATAGGGAAAACATACAAACTCCTTGCAGATGTTGCTGTTGATGGGAATTGAACTGAGGACTTCAGTGCCGCAAGGCTGCAGTGCTAACCACTAAGCCGCCGTGCCGCCCTCTAAATATAGTATATTATTCTTCAGTAGGAATTCATGTTTGAGATAGGTAACAAAAGTTGTAAAGTCAGATGACCAGCTCTAAAAATGTCCACAGAAGGGAGCTTTAGAATTGCCCCTCCACCATTCCATGCATATATGTAAATATGCTAGTTCTGGTATTATGGTTTTGTGTGGTATAATATACTGTTGTCAGAACCATCTAGTCCTCATACCAGGTACACTAACAGCTTGGCATTACATTGATTTGGTTATGGAACCAGTCATATGGCTGTAACAAGGCATTGTGAGATAGTTATGGGCAAGTTAGTCAACTAGTTCTCATATTACATGAAAGAGGGGATCCTGGTTGGACTTGGGTGTGTGGTTGAGTAGGTGATATGCCTTTGCAAGCTCCAGAATGCTGACGGCCTCAGCTAGCCAGGTCCAGATGTTAACCAGTTCAATGAGGTAAACCACCATTTCTTAAACATTTTTTTACGTACTTATTGTAACAGCCATTAGATGACCATCATTATCAATAGATTGTGGGTTCTCAACTTCTCATACGTTTTGTTTTAGACAAAGAACATCTCTAAACACAGTTGCTTTACTTCTTCACTCTCACTTGTTCCTGCCTCCAATTATCTCACTTGCTTCACCACAACCCAGCTTAGCACCACAGTATAGTCTGCAAAAGTCATATTTTCCACCTGCAGTTAAACATCTTGTCCTCTTCTTAAATAAAGCTGATTTGCCAATATGGCCGAATTTAGTCTTTAGCTCTCTGACCTGGCCTGGTACCTTAAGAATTGTAAACTCTCATACTGCCGGGCATCCTTTCCCAGAACCCGTCTCCTGTTGAGCACTCTTTCCTGTGGTCAATCCTCTGACCTCCATCTCCAGTATATCACTCTGTATATTGGTCAATACTCTATCTGAAGGATCTCACTATTTACTCACTTCTCCCTCTAGGGACATCGACATCATGCAGCACCACTTACAAGCCAGACCTTACGTCTGTCACTTCTGAAAGCTGGGCCCCATCTGACCTCCAGACTGTAAACTGTCAATGTCACATTAATCTAACCCCTCCCATTCTGGGCTAGATCCAAACATTAACTCTCACCTAACTACTGTCTTGCAAAAGATAACAGAGCATGCTACTCATGACACGCCCCTCCAGGGCCTTAGCATACTCGGAACCGGGCTTTGAGGCTTCATCACTGGGATCACAGGGACCGAGACCCAGCTCCGTGACCCTGGCGGTGTCATTAAAAGTCCAGTGTGAGTGGCTCTCTCTCTTAGGGAAGAGCATCTGGCGTGGAGGGTTCATTCTGGGAAGGGATAACTGGACCTGGGGATACTTGCTAATTTTACATGATGCCACCCACAGGTTGCGGCTATAGATGGCCGCAGTTGCACGACAGTTCTCCTAGGGGCCGATAGCTGGGAGGCAGCAATAATCTCAAGCCCTCTACGGGTAGGGCTGACCCCCAGTACAGCTTGAGGTACCTGAGCGAGTTGGTAGTAGTGTTTCTCATGCTTTTGATGCATTAAGAAAGTTCACAGACACAGCGGGTTGCAGTCTTCAGATCTTTTATTCACTGTCTTTGTGTAACAGACCGCTGAGCACTGGGTTCTCGGAGGCAGGGGTCCAGCTACTCCCGGGTAGGAGGATGACATGTAACCAGCACCCCTTCTCTGCCCTTTCTCAGCCACTTTACACTGCACTTGCCTTGCCCGTCCTGCCTTGTGCCCTCCACACAGAGCTCTGAGCCAGTGACTGTTGGTTTTTCTTAGGGGTAAACCTGCAGTATCTCCCCTTAGCCCTATGCTTGCCACCTTTTCAGCAGATGTGCGCGGTTGGCGACCATCTCACCATGGTACCACACAGTCTCCGTGTTGTTAGCCGAGCCTAGTCTGTATTCTCCACTAATCTTGGGGTTCCCGGTGCCCGTGTTCTTCGGCCTGGTCCCTCCACTTGCCTGCGCCTGACAATGGATTCAAGCCCCACAGGTGGATTGATCACTTCCCGTGTCTCTAGGACCCCTTCTTTCTCCTGAAGCCACTTAGTTATGGTTTCTGCTCCTCTGTCTAGCCTTAGGACAAGCTCCCACTTGCTCCAGTTCTCTGGACACTTAAGTTCTTTCGCTTTGTGACAGGCTTTCTTGCTCTAACTTCCCTCCAACTCGACCCTTGTTTAATGGTCTCTCCTCAGCTGTTCTACCGCCTCTCCTCAGCTGGTCAACTCTCTCAACTATTCAACTGTCTTCCCATGTTCTAGATCTTTCCCACTCTATATCCTTTGTCACATGTCCCACGTTATCTATGTGTGTTCTTCCTGACCTCACTCCTGCCAAGTGCTCCCTCTAACTACATCCTTCACCACCCAGCCCCACTACAATGGTTCCTAGTGTGTGGCCTGAGTGTCCCGGCACCGGTATGTGCCCCTCTCACCCGTGAGTGGGATACTACACCCTAACAGGGGTACAGTAGCTCTGTGGCGACTGGATTTGCAGGAGTGCCACACTCACATTGCACTTCATTAACACTTATCCAATTACATATCCTAACAATAATATTGGTGTTTTCAAAGGGAAACGTTCAATATTTCCATCTATTTACATGACCATTTCTCCAAATTTCCCCAGGAGCTGTCTTTCAACACAAGAACACCAGCCTGTACGTGCCTTGTGCAACTGTGAGCACCATGCATGGCCTAAATGTGCTACCACAGCTTGCAGCATCTCCAGATCTGTCTCCCAATGATTACATTTATAATGTCATCGGTTAGCAATTGCAAAACGAGGTGCCGATGCAGATTTTGTGATTTTTAGCTCTAGTGCATTCAGCAGATAATTCATCATACAATCATTACCCCTTTTGGGCATGTACATAACAGTCAATGTATAGAAAAGGATCATGAGCTATCATCACTTCATATAGGTCAGATGGTAGCTGTGAAATATGGTCACAATCAGCGCTAGCAGTCAATTTAAGATAGTGGCATTTAAATAGCGCAATCACTTGTCCGCATGCTCATCGGTGCCCATTTGCTCTAACAATACAGTCATAGTGGATTAATGAGTTAACATGGCAGATAGAAGCCTATTACAGTTCCCCATCAATATCATCTTAGTATTTGTCGGAAGCTCAGCTATACACTGTCCTTCAAAGTAGACAGTGATTTACACTGTATATTTCCATATTATGATATTGCAGTATACACTATTAGTACTCAATGCTAAAGTCCCCTAGGGGAAAAATAAATAATGTAAAAAATAAAAGAAAAAAATATTAAAAAAAAACTATAAAAAAACAAATCATCCCCCCTTTTCCACAGTTTTAAAATACAGAATAAATAAAAGATATTAATAATAAAAATATTAAGTTTCACCGCATCCATAAATGTCCAGTGTATCAAAATATAAGTTTTTATAAAATTGTAGCAATAAAAAAGAGAGGATGCACTCTGCTCTGACCATAAAAATATACAAAATGATTTCAGTTAATACTACAAAAATTGAGACACTTAGCTTTAAAAATATGTCCATATCATTAAACCGCCCAGTCGCCACGTCGAGGCATGACTCTTGGACTGCGTCCATAACCTTCAGTTTCTGCCTCTACCTGGGTTAAAACCTCCTTTTGTATGGGCAAGTTGGAAAAATTGACAACAGAGAACAATCGCATCACGGGTCAACAGGGCGGGGGAAGGGTGTGCAGCAATGGGCGTGAACCCACATTATATACTAAAGAGAAAAAACTGCAACACCCATTCTATCAGTGTGCACAGGTGCGCGGTTTAATGATATGGCCATATTTTTAAAGGTAAGTGTCTCAATTTTTGTATTCTTGCTTAACTGAAATAATTTTGTGTATTTTATGGTCAGAGCAGAGTGCAGCCTCTCATTTTTAGTGTTATAATTGTTGTTTGGCTTCGCACCTCTGCACACTGATAGAGTGAATATGTAAGCTAAAAACCTAAAACGTGTAGTACATTAGAACAGCGGCAATGGCAGCGTGAAATTAAAATGAAGAATAATGGGCAACCCAGGAAGATGCAGGAGGAAGTTATACCAAGAACCTGACCAACAAAATTAGTAATTAATTGTGGACCTTTAAGAAGGTTTTCTTTCAATGATCAAAAATACAATCTGGAAATTGAAGGTACCGTATCATTTGATTTACCATGCTAGCTCCCAGTATGGCATTACCTTTTCTTTATATGGTAAAACCCCGCTGCTTGATTCCCTTTTAGGTCTAAAACATTGGTAAAAGATATCTGAGCACACAAATCTCTAAGGGTGCCCAAACTTTTGCATCAGCACATTTTCATTTGTGGAATTTTAACAAAAGATAAAAATATATATATTTTTTGCCTGAAATGCAAAGGAAATGTTTCATCTTTAACTGCATGCCTTTTAGAGATCATTTCGTCTTCAACTTGCCTAACTGTTCACAATAAGTCATTTTGACAAAGGGTGGTCAAACTTTCTCATGCCACTGTAGGTCATAAATCAGCTTACTAGATCAGAAGAGAAAAAAGTACAGATTGTGTGTGGAAGCCATTGTTGTTAAACTTGTGGCATGTTGTAGCCTGGAGTCATTGGGGCTCAGCTTCTCAGCATGGGAGCTGTGTGCCTCAAAGTCTCTAGCCCTGCTTGTACACTGTTTTGCAGCAGTCGGTGCATGATACGACACCTTTAAGATTAGGGACTCACTGGGAGAGTCGCCTCGCTGTGGCAGTGGGCTTCATACAGTGTGAGCAGAGTGTTAAATTAGAATCCTCTTGTTCAATTTTGTACCTTTTTACTTATCTGTAATAGATGAATGTATGAGTCACGTATGTGTGGCACCCAAGAGTTCAGATGCTACAATGTCATTATCTTCCCCGGGGGGTAGTGTCATACCTGAGAGCAACAGAGGACTTCACATCAGGCAAAACCCAAAGCACACAACACCTTTCTGCCTCCAGGCCTGAAGGGGACAACCTAAACCCGGGTTCAGGGTGAGCTCCCCTATAAATTCTGGTCTGGGGTGGAGTTAGTTTAGTTCCTAGGAGGACTGAGGAAGGCATCTTGTCGACTGGAACAGTGCTAATCTCATCTCAGGAGTGCCAGACGTAGCTTGAGTGACCTGTTGGCAAGGGTCTCAGGAAGGAGAGGAGAGCCTGGGAGCAGAGCAGAGTCAAGCTCACCCCAGAGGAGGCCAGACAACGAACACCAGAGTCCGAGGCTGTATAGGGCCTAACGACCCAGCAGTTAATACCGGAGGGTGCGGAATTCCAAGGTTCCCATCCACACCAAGTGCCCAGAGGCGAAGCAGCGTGAAGAGCCCAGGAGTAGCCGCTCGTGAACTGGGGCTTAAAGGACTTGAGGTGCCTGTCGTACCGGCACCTGCAGGAGAGAGGGAGAGAAAGGGCTGCAGCTCAGCTTCAAGCAGCAGTAGGGACCCACAGGAGAAAGAGCAGCAGGGAGACTTTAGAACTTGCTGGGCGAGGAGATCCCTGAGTTGCTCCCAGGTTGCCGGATTCCATCGAGATCATGTGTCCCTGTGTCGGTATCACTAGTAAAGGATTTGAGGAACCAAGAAAATGTGAGTCTGTCTGTTAATGAGCACCCTCCATCCTGCACCCTACACCCTTCCACATCCACTGCCCTGGGCATCCGCTCTCCATTGGTAGCTGCTCCATCCTAGCTGCCCGTCTATCATCCTGAGGCTCTGCAGCAGTGGTGGCTACCCATAGCCACAAACCATGGGTGGCGTTACAAATAACTCCCTTATAAATCACCCTTTTTCCCTAAACAAGCCAAGAACTGCCTTTTACAACTGAACCCAGGGTCACGGAAGCCGGGTCTTGACCCCTGTGACTCCCCAGAACTGCTCAACAGCCCAGTTCTGAGTACCCCACGGCCCTTGGGTGCATCATATGTGCGGTCCATGTCTTACTCTTCAGCAATGGTATAACAACTCTGATGTCAGTAGGTGCTGAATGATAGATCTGACTGGTATCTAAAGATAAGTGAATAAATATAAGTGGATTTAATTTCTACTCAAACTTTAAAAAAAAAAACACAATTGCCAAAATGCTTATTTTTTTAATTCACTTCCTTATGGATTCATCAAAAATGGCAACTGTGAGATGAAATTTTTCTGTCCCAGAAAGGGTCATCAAAAGTAAAAAATATACTTATACCCGCCTTACTTCTCATCTGAGGTCCTTGTCACATCTTTTGATCCCCAACGCACGTGCTGAAATCCTTGAGTCTCTTCAATGAGTTCCAGCACTGATAAGACCAAGGACAGTTTTGTGCATCTA
The DNA here is from genome assembly GCA_033576535.1 of Allobates femoralis. NCBI lineage: Eukaryota > Metazoa > Chordata > Amphibia > Anura > Aromobatidae > Allobates > Allobates femoralis. The sequence goes on along the minus strand of JARQOC010000001.1, from coordinate 70,100,547 downwards.
TGTGCAAGGTCATGGTACACACCGTAATGTTAAGACTTTGCAATCATTCACACACTTGTGTGGAACCCAACCTAAATCCAAGCTCTGTGTGAGTGGCCTGAGGATTTTGGAACAAGCAATGAAGACTATACAGGTGGCAGTAAGAAGTGTAGGGGTTGGAGAGGTGTGCTGCTAAGAGAGTCTAAGCTTTCTTTTTTACATATTTGATTTATTATGGAGAGACACCAGAACATAATAAGCTCAAAGAATAAGTCAGCTCACCTGAGCCCTGGTGCACGGTCCAGTTTGCTATGAACTGTGATACACTGAGGATATAGAAGCCAAATGGTCTAAAATATTAAATAAAACTATTTTGCATACTAAGATTTTTAGACAAAAAGAGAAACTTTTAGGTAAAACAAAATGCCTCAGAAGGTGTTAAAATATCAGTAGATTAACTTTTCAAAATTTGTTTTGTTCATGCAGGAAATGTTCAGCTGCTACCACACATATACCGTGTATCTGAGGAACAGCCGCAAAATGACTTATTAGGTTATCAGGCAGGAAGGTACTTGATGAACCATTGCACGGTCTGTGCTCATGAATTCTTCGAACTCACAAATGATATAGGTGAAAGAGTAAAAAAGCTAAATTGTAGTTTTATCTTCTTAAGATGTAAGGCTCACTCCCACAAGAGTATAAAATATCAGTCCAATTCTCATCCAGAAAAGTTGGACGAGTGAAATTCATTTGGTATTTCGTATGTCATGTGAATGCTATGCAAATGTGGAATTCTCTTGCCTAGTATCTATATGACATCTGTATGTAATTCATTATTTCCTCAGCAGCTGCTATTCAGCAATCATTCACTCATCTTTCCTGCCTGTCTCTCTTCACAAGAGAGGTATATGAATCTATCACTTCAATTCACTCATCTTTCCTGCCTGTCTCTCTTCACAAGAGAGGTATATGAATCTATCACTTCAATTCACTCATCTTTCCTGCCTGTCTCTCTTCACAAGAGAGGTATATGAATCTATCACTTCAATTCACTCATCTTTCCTGCCTGTCTCTCTTCACAAGAGAGGTATATGAATCTATCACTTCAATCAACAATATACTTGTCTTTTAATAATGTAATGTACTGAAATCATCTTACTGTGTGTGATGTGTGATGTTCAGAGGTCATCTTTGGTTTAAAAGTGTTTATGACCCATGATGGCCAGGAACTCTTGTTTATTTGTCTTGCAATTATTACCTTCTGCTGTCCTGAGTTTCTTTGATTGATTGATTGATTGATTAACAAGTGTAATAGACCCAGATCTAAGTAGAAACTCACTATATATGTAGACCCAGCTAAGGGGTGCAATCATGCGGGGTCTTGCAATCATGCCAACTGTAGAAGTGCAGTTACACCGGGCAGTTAAACGGGGCAGGAAACGGGTAAGTCATGCAAGACAAAAAAAAAAAGATATGCAATTTGTTCACTTGTACTGCAATTATGTATTCACTATGTAAACCCCAGACTACTCATCACTACTGACCACTCACTCACTTCTACAGCTCTCCTTCCCACTGCATCTGACCCACGCTACTGCCATCCCCCGCTCACATCCACAATGTATCCACAATGTATCCCCTCCTTTGTACTCTCACTCCCATCCTTCTCCACTTCCTGCTACCCCCGCTCATCCCTCCACCCAGCAACAAAGTACTTCTCTCACCCTCCATCCTAACTAACCATCACACCCACTCCTCTGAACTATTCCTTCACTTTCAATCCTCCGTCTCCAATCAGGCACGGCCACTACGTAAATTCTCATGCTCCCACCTGCTAACCCTCTCCCTGCTCCTCCTACTCGCTGGCGACATTTCCCCTAATCCCGGCCCCCCCGCCACATCCCCACAGCCACCTACACCCCACCCCCACGTCCCATCACCAACTCTCATAACCCCACCATCACCCACCATCGCAACCTGACCAACCTTAGACCCATCCTCCCAGCCCCTGCTCCTCTAATCTCCCTGCCAGGCGCACTCTGGAACGCCCGCTCAGTCTGTAATAAGCTCACAGATATCCATGAACTCTTCATTTCTAATAAACTCTCATTCCTTGGCATCACAGAGACCTGGCTCACCCCCTCAGGCACGGCCTCCCCTGCTGCACTATCCTACTGCGGATTCAATCTTTCCCACACACCCCGCCCCTCTGAAAAACATGGCAGAGGTGTCGGCATACTCTTATCCGACACCTGCTCCTTCGCCCCTATTCCATTACCCCCCTCTGCTACTCTCCCATCTTTCGAAGCCCACTCTGTCCACATCTTCACCCCCCTGGATCCATCCCCGCCTTCTCGACCACTTTACCACCAGGCTACTTCATCTCCTCTCAACTGACATCCCCACCATCATTATGGGTGATTTCAATATCCCCATTGACACTGCCCACCAAACCGCCTCTCAACTTCTTTCCCTGACCTCCTCCTTCGGGCTCTCCCAATGGTCCTCCTCTGCCACCCACAAAGATGGCCACACGCTGGATCTCATCTTTACCCATCTTTGCTCCCTTACTAATCTCACAAACTCAACCCTCTCCCTGTCTGACCACAATCTGCTGACCTTCTCCTCCCTCACCTCCCCTACTACATCACCTCCTCTCCGCAAACTTTATCATTCCCGCAGAAACCTAAAACACATTGATCTACACTCACTCTCAGAATCCCTCCTCCCTCTCGTCAACATAACATCTATTTTGTGACACAGACACTGCCACCACCCTCTACAACACCACATTAACCAAGGCCCTCAACCTAGCAGCCCCCCTCACATATCACGCTCCATGCACTAATACACTAATAAGCAACCCTGGCACACCACCCTCACTAAAGACCTGAGACAGGCATCCAGGGTCTCCGAGAGGCGATGGAAAAAATCACGTTCCACTGAGCATTTTGCGCTGTTCAAACAGTCCCTCATCGCCTTCAAGACTGCACTTGCCACCGCCAAATAAACCTTCTTATTATCCCTAATAACCTCCCTGTCCAACAATCCCAAGCAACTTTTCAAAACCTTCAATTCCTTACTCCGCCCACCTGCTCCCCCTCCCTCTCCCCTTATCTCTGCTGAAGACTTTGCCTCCTTCTTCAAAGAAAAGATTGACAGAATCAGAGACAGCTTTGATCCACTGTCCCCACAGCCTCCCCTCTCACCTATACTGCCCTCTACTTCCATCAACTGCTTCCCCCCCACAACTGAAGACCAGCTCTCCTCCCTCCTGTCAAAATCACACCTCACCACCAGCGCCCACGACCCGCTCCCAACCCACCTCATTCCCAACCTCACCTCCGTTATCATCCCCCGTTTACATGGGGATGCATCTCCGGCGATTGGCCGACGAGCTGAGAGGTGGCATCGCCGCCGGGGTGTCTCAAAACCCCAGCGGCGATGGAGGACAATGGGAGTCTATGGCTCCCATCGCCTGTCAGGTCGCCGGCAGCCATTTACATGGGGCAATGTGTACATATCGCCCCATAATTGTCACCTGGTTTCAGAGCATTGCTCTGAAACGAGGCGACCGCTGAGAGACGCCGACATCGCCCCTTTACATTAGGCGATGCAGGGGCGATATTGCCGCCGATAGGCCACGCCCCTACGTCGCCTATGTAATCGGCGGCGATGTTGCCACGTGTGACGTGGCCTTAAGACACACCAGATTATAAAATGCACCACAAATTTAGAGTATGGAATTAGGGGAAAAAAATCTCACTTTTCCTCTGAACTTTCTTCTTAACTGGTTTTAGTTAAAAGATTAGTTTACCAACCATGTGTTGTTGGTTTAAAAAAAATTTGCAGGTAGAGTTCCTTTAAAGAAATATTAAAAATTATAGTCCTTAAAAATTAACAATGTGGCAAACACCAACTGTACAAACAAGTAGTGCTAGACACGTAAAAAAGAACAGGCTGACTTCCTACATTTAAACAATATACGGTGAATATTTTATTATGTAACAAGCTCAAAAACCTACATAAGACAAACATGAACATTTAAAAATACACCATTGTGCCAAAATCTTGCGTCTTGATGCTACCGATATGGCCAACATGATCATTAATAGGACCAGGTAAATGTTATGGCTATCTAAAATAGGAATGAATAGATACTGTGATGAAACTGACCCCTTTAATGTATGATGATTTGATGATTTCTTATTTATCTAGACAATATTGCATTTTGTTTGCAAACTTGTAATATGCCACTCATGGGTTAAGTTCTTAAAATCTAGCCAGACAGTATTTTGTATTTTGTTTACCCATTGTTCCTAGAGTCTTGTAGATGCTTGGTGATGTTGACCATGTGTAATGTAATCATCTTGCCTCTTTGTATTGTAATGCAATTATCTCTCTTCTGTAAGGTCAGAGGAACATAATCTTGTTAGAATGCCAATGTATTACGATGTGGATTGCTGTGCTATATTCTAATTCCAGGTGAGCCAGCGGGAGGGTGAGACTCTGTTGCCTGTTACATTTTGTGTTTTTCTGGTTATGTGTTATATGCTGTTAACTGTTTTGGGATCCAATAAAGCCTTAATATTGTGGTTCCCTCACCCTGTGTTGTCTGAGTAGTGTTCCGCCCACGGTTAAGGAGCTTGGGCATTCAGTTTGGGGATGAGCCCTGGTCCAGGTTGTCTTGCTAAAGGCGGCTGGGCCAGCGGACAAAAGCAACAACTGACCCCCATGTTTCCACAGATACCTCCTAAAATGAGGCCAAATAGCATTCATGAAACAAATAAAGATGCAATTCACATGTACAGATAATACTCAAAAGAATTTAACCCCTTAGTGATGGAGCCAATTTTGACTTTATTGACCGGGCCACATTTTAGAAATCTGACCAGTGTCACTTTATAAAGTTATAACTCTGGAACGATTCAACAGATCCCCATGTCTCTGAGACTGTTTTTCGTGAGATGTTGTACTTCAAATAAGTGAAAAATTTAGAACTATATTTTTTTCCTTTATTAGTGAAAAAAGTTCAGAAATTTGGCCAAAAACGTAAAAATTTTAAAACTTTGATTATGTCACGCAAAATAGTTAATAAATAACATTTCCCACATGTCTACTTTACATTAGCACCATCTTTAAAACAGATTTTCTTGTTTTGTTAGGAAGTTAGAAGGTTTCAAAGTCAAACAGCAATATTTAATTTCTTTCATGAAATTTACAAAACCTGTTTCTTTAGGGACCAATTCAGATTTAAATGACCTTTGAGGCGCCTATATATTGGAATCTCCCCAAAAGTGATACTATTATAAAACCCACCCCCCTCAGACAATTCAAAACAGCTGTCAGGAATTTTTTTTAACCCTTCAGAGGCACTACACATGAGTTATGGATAACAAAAACACACACACACATACACAAATATATATGTGTGTATATGTATACACACACACACACAAATGTTATCTATAATATGTTGACTTAGCCCCAATATATTCCCTCTTATGCCCTAAAGTCTCTTAGAAGTAGATGAATGTCTATTGATAGTATGTGGGACCAATAATGGGACCAATGTGATCAGCAACCAAAGTCATTATTATCTTAGTCCAGACTTGTGAAGCGTCACTCCAGCACCTAAGTCAGGTGTGCCTAACAAAAGAAAAAGAAGTGGCAAAGTTTAAATGTACGGCACAATTGCTGCCAGTCTGTAAGTACATCTCGGGAGGAATGTACTTCTGAAGGAGCTTCATGATCAGATGACTCTATGCTAGAGAGGCTTATAGATACTGGAAAGAGCTGGTTGTCATGATTGCGATGGAAGCCTGTGCATGTGCGGTGTGTATATGGGCCAGTGTAGCGGCAAATGTAAGTTGTTGGGCGACCAAAACAAGATAACATTTAGTTGTATAACCTTTATTTATGATAATTGATTTATATCTGTGTGGCAAGGAGTCACTTAATGTCTGATACTTGTGAATAGATATTCTAGCCCAAGCTGACAGGACTGCATTCCACAGTTCTATTTTTTACTTGGGTTGGGTTGGTGACCAAAGTCACCAACGACCTACTGACTGCCAAGAGCAAACATCACTACTCTGTCCTCCTCCTCCTCAACCTATCCGCCGCCTTCGACACTGTTGACCATTCCCTTCTTCACAGAACTCGCCCTCTCTTGGATCTCCTCATATCTACCAGACCGGATCTTCACCATCACCCACTCCCACACCTCCTCTTCGCCCTACCCCCTATCTGTCGGGGTCCCCCAGAGCTCGGTCTTGGGACCGTTACTCTTCTCAATCTACACTCTTGGCCTGGGGCAACTCATTGAGTCCCATGGCCTCCAGTACCACCTCTATGCCGACGACACCCAAATCTACCTGTCTGGACCCAAGATCACCTTCCTACTGTCCAAAATTCCACAATACCATCTCATCCGTCTTCTCTGCTCGCTTCCTTAAGCTGAATATGGACAAAACCGAGTTCATCGTCTTCCCCCTAAGCCTCTCCCCCCCACTACCCGACCTATCCATCCTCGTCAATGACTGTTCTCTCTCCCCTGTCCCCCACGCCTCGGAGTAATCCTTGACTCTTCCCTCTCCTTCAAGCCCCACATCCAGGCCCTCGCCACCTCCTGCCGACTCCAGCTTAAAAACATATCACGGATCCGCACTTTCCTTGACCACGAGACTGCTAAAACCCTTATTCATGCTCTCATCATCTCCCGCCTCGACTACTGCAACATCCTGCTCTCTAGCCCGCCTGCTACATCCCTTGCACCTCTCCAATCTATCCTAAACTCTGCTTCCCGTCTAATCCACCTGTCTTCCTGCTACTCCCCTGTCTCCCCCCTCTACCAAGTCCTTCATTGGGTCCCCGCTTCCCAGCTATCCAGGTTTAAAACATTAACCATGACATAAAATGCCACTTACAACCTGTCCCATCCATACATCTCCAACATAGTCTCCCGATATCTTCCCTCACGCAACCTGCGATCCTCCCAAGAACTCCTACTTTACTCCTCCCTCATTCCCTCTTCTCACAACCGCATACAGGATTTCTCCTGTGCCTCTCCCATACTGTGGATCTCTCATCCCCACCATATCAGACATTCTCCTACCCTGGGAACCTTCAAAAGAAGCCTGAAGACCCACCTCTTCCGTCAAGCCTACAACCTGGAATGAGACCCGGTCCACCACCCCGCCTCACAACTGACACCTCACCCTCCTACTGTATCCCCACCCGCCCCTCGTAGACTGTGAGCCCTCGCGGACAGGATCTTCTCTCCCCTCCTGTATCTGTTTGACCTGATTGTCCACATTTATTGTACTTGTCCTAGTATGCCCTTTCAACATGTAAAGCGCCATGGAATTTAATGGCGCTATATAAATAAATAATAATAATAATAATAATTTTGTGTCAAAATAAACATTTTTGATACCACTGAACAAATTATCAGTTGCATTAAACTCATGGGATAAGGCTGGCCACTTCATAATATCAATCTTGTTGCTATGGAACCAGGATGTTTCCCGCTTGTTGGTGTGTTTGGGGTCATTGTCCAGCTGATACACTCATTTCAAGGGCATTTTTTGTTTAGCATTAAGCAACATGACCACTTCCATTATTTTGATATATTCCAACTTGTCCATGGTGCCTGGTATGCGATAAATGGGCCCAACTCCATAGTATGAGAAACATGCCCATATCATGATGCTTGCCCCCCCCCATATTTTACAGTATTCACAGTGTACTGTGGCTTGAATTTAGTGCTTGCGGTCATCTCACAAACTTTCTGCAGCCTTTAGACCTAATAAGAACAATCTTGTTTTCATCTGTCCATAGAATGTTGCAACACCTCTTTAGTCCAGTCAATGTGTTGTTCGGCAACACATCTTTTTTCAGCAATGGTAATTCTCTTGCAAATAGTTTGTCTTTATGTGGGTATCTTCAGTTGGTTCCAGTACTCACAGGTAACTTAAGATCTTCTTTGATCTCCCTGGAGCTGATCATTGGACACATCTTCGTCATTCTTATTATTCTGTGATTTACAGTGAGAAAAAAAATATTCAGTCAGCTACCAGTTGTGCAAGTTCTCCCTCTTAAAAAGATAAGAGAGGCCTATAATTGACATCATAGGTAGACCTCAACTATGAGACACAAAATGAGAAAACAAATCCTGAAAATCATATTGTCTGATGTTAATTACATTTACATGGCTCCATAGGTTATTCTGCCAGTCATGTGAGTAGTTGAGGCGGTCGGCAGGGTAGAGGGTACTCGGATACCGGGATAGGCGGTTGCTTCGATGGGGGAATCACGGTTGGTCGGATCCTGGCTCGGTGCCCTGGAACCTCAGTGGCAGGGGATGGGAGTGATGATGATGATGGAAGGGAAAGGAATGGTATCGTGACGCCACCTGTGGTACCTGGTAATAGGGTTACCAGCGCTGCGGCCGGCCGCTGAGGTGATGGAAGTGCAGCTCAGAGTAGTACAGCTCCCCACAGGTTGAGCTTTACCTCAGGGCAGCGGGGATGGATGAGGGGAGTCGTAGTTCTTACATCACTTTACTGATACCGGGTGGATGATACAGTACACAGTCACAGTCTGATTGAACGGGGACGTAGCCACAGATTGTAAGGTGATCCTGTAGAGTCTGTTAATGGTCCCTTTTAATGGCTTTCGAGGTCTGTGTCCCTCTTTTCCCTCTTTAACCACTCTGCAGAGCTCCTACGCCAGCCCACGGGTCTGTTAGAGATAAGTATGTTCGGTTCCTTACCGGTACGGATGGGAATGGCAACAAGCTAATCCTCCCACCACCGGAATTTGGTCCTTTTCCTTAAAGTGTCCTGGACCCAATATAGGACTGAGGTTGAGGTGCAGTCTGTGGTGCTATGGCTCTCTTCTATCGGTCCCACAGCTTGTTGGTTTGCAACCAGTGATAGACCACTGATTGCCTCGGCTCCGGTATGCCGGTGTCGATCCCGGACTTCCCCAGCTGGCTCCGACCAGGCCTGGTTCGTCCCCTTCGGTTCCCGGGTCATCTCGCTCTAAGAGGCGCCCTCCTGTCAGGAACGCTGTCAGGCAAGTCCTCTCTGGCTGCTTTCCCAGCACTGTCTGACTAAAATTAGCTAAACTGTCACTCAAGTCTCCTGCTCTACTCTAAGCTCCACCCCCGGACCTACTGAATATATGGTCCCTATGCTAAGGGGGAGCTAGTTTATGGGTGCTTTGGACAGACTCTGCATGAAACCCCATATCCATGGCTACAGAGGCACTACACCTGCTGTTTGGGGTGCAGTACCTCCCTGTGACGCACATAGTCACTGAGCTCAACATTGCTGCTCAATGTACAAGCGCTGAGCTCAGTGACTGATTAGGGCATTGATGCCTGCTGTTGATGTAACATCAGCGCTGCAGTCAAAACAACTGGATTGGAACAGTGGCGGGGAGGAAAGGTGAGTACCTGCAGAGTTTGTTGTTCTAGGTATTTTACACCTGAAAGTTGACAAACCTTTTAATGTTATAGAAAAAAAAGGAAGTGTCTGTTCCATCCGCAATCTCTCTTTTTTTTGCGGTTAAACGAAGAAAGGCCCCTTTCACATCAGCGTTTTTTTTTAAATCGCGGCAGATGCGGTGAAAAAAACCGCATCTGCCGCGATTAACGCATAACCGACACACTTGCGGCACAGTTGCGGCAAGCCCCATACAATGTCTATGGGGCTTGCGGTAAGGGTGCGGCAGATGCGGCAAGTGCGGTTTCGGCACTTGCGGCAGGTGCGGCTGCAAATAAACCGCAGTCAGCAGCGTTTTTTTTCGCGGCCGCACCTGCTGCAAGTGCCAAAACCGCACTTGCCGCATCTGCCGCACCCTTACCCCAAGCCCCATAGACATTGCATGGGGCTTGCCGCAACTGTGCCGCAAGTGTGTCAGTTATTCGTTAATCGCGGCAGATGCGGTTTTTTCCACCGCATCTGCCGCGATTTGAAAAAAACGCTGATGTGAATGGGGCCTTACGCAGACAAAGTTATACTGTCCATCTCAAAAACGATAACAGACGGAATGGATGCAAACTGATGATCTTTTAGGGGGAAAAAAAAAGAGCGTGACCAGTAACTGATCTTTTTGATCCATTTTTATAACCAACAAACAGATCATAGAAATGGAAAAACAAATGAAATGTGCATAACTGTCTAACTATTCATCACTTTATACTCAGGCAGGAATTTCCAGGATGGTTTAAAGGTCATTTCCAACGGAGGTTACTGTTCTCTTTCAGGTTTTCTACATTCAGTGTAATTTGCAGAAGCGGTGTAAGTATTGACTATACACATAATGTAATGTACGGTAATAAACATGTACTCATAAATCACTATATAGACGGCAATAGATCAGCAACAAAAGTGTGACACTCAGCACAATATTTGTACATGTGCTCTACCACAATCTGTACAAGTATATAAATGAATGAACAATATAATTATATGGTCTAAAGCTATTTCATATAAAACTTCAAAATACAAATTGGCACTCACTCCATTTGGTGAAAATTTGATTTATCTGTGGAGGAGGCAGAGATTCTCTACCCTGCTAACTAAAAATGCCATAAGCACCTCTCAACAGAACAGTGTGGAAAAGTAGCATCTACTCTGTCGATAAAGCAGCTGAATTGCTGACAAGAGCGGTCTATGACTACTCTGTGCTGGTGAAGGGCAGCACCGGGCACAACAGGCAGGTAGTGAAGGATAGCACTGGACGCAACAGGCAGGTAGTGAAGGTCAGCACCAGGCACAACAGGCAGGAAGTGAAGGATAGCACTGGGTACAACAGGCAGGTAGTGAAGGTCAGCACCAGGCACAACAGGCAGGTAGTGAAGGATAGCACTAGACGCAACAGGCAGGTAGTGAAGGACAGCACTGGGCACAACAGGCGTGTAGTGAAGGTCAGCACCGGGCACAACAGGCAGGTAGTGAAGGTCAGCACCGGGCACAACAGGCAGGTAGTGAAGGTCAGCACTGGGCACAACAGGCAGGTAGTGAAGGTCAGCACTGGACACAACAGGCAGGTAGTGAAGGATAGCATTGGTACAACAGGCAGGTAGTGAAGGTCAGCACCGGCACAACAGGCAGATAGTGAAGGTCAGCACCATGCACAACAGGCAGGTAGTGAAGGATAGCACTGGGCACAACAGGCGTGTAGTGAAGGTCAGCACCGGGCACAACAGGCAGTTAGTGATGGTCAGCACTGGGCACAACAGGCAGGTAGTGAAGGTCAGCACCAGGCACAACAGGCAGGTAGTGAAGGTCAGCACTTGCCACAACAGGCAGGTAGTGAAGAACAGGATCGGGCACAATAGGTAGGTAGTTTGCAACTACATGCCTCTTAGTGCTAGGTACATTGTTTTTTACAAAGTCCTTTGTATTCCCTCTTAGTGGTGAAAATATTCATATATTAATTTTAAAAAATTGGTTTAGGTCACCATTTTTTGACAGAGGTGATGCTAAATGACTTGTTTCTTTTATATGAAGCCTGAAGACCCACCTCTTCCGCCAAGCCTACCACCTGCAATAAGACCCGGTCCACCACACCGCCTCACGACTGGAATTTCCCCCTCCTACTGTATCCCCACCTGCCCCTCGTAGACTGTGAGCCTTTGTGGACAGGATTTCTCCCCTCTTGTATATGTATGACCGAATTGTCAACATTTATTGTTACTTGTATTGTTACTATGTTACTTGTCCTAGTCTGCCCTTTTTAGCATGTAAAGCGCCTTGGAATATAATGGCGCTATATAAATAAATAATAATAATAATAATAATAATAATAATAATAATAATATGGCCAGCTGATGTTTGTTTTTACTGCTACTATTTTGGCTACTTGTGGAGTTGTATATGATGATTTGATGGCTGTTTAGTGCATTTTTTTTTCAGGGTAGTGTGATGATTTATACTTATAAATGGGCAGCACTGTGGCTTGGTATGGGTGGCACAGTGGATTAGTGGCTAGCACTGCAGCCTTGCAGCGCTCGGGTCCTGGGTTCAAATCCCACCAAGGATAATGCCTGCAAGGTGTTATTCTCAGAGTTTGCATAGGTTTCCTCTCACATTTCATGTATGTAAAGTGCTATGGAATCAATAGTACTATATAATAGTCATCAATAGGACTCAATAGCACTATATAGGAATAGGAATAGGAATCAATAGCACTATATACACCTGCAAGGCATTCTCCCTGTGTTTGCATGGTTTTCCATGACTGAAACCATCTAGCACCAGCTTGTCCAGATAAAGGCCAAAGTAGTCACCCTATCAGCCATAGCAACAGAAGTACCAAGTCTGTGATTTTTAGAATATTGCATCTTTACAACATTCCAAACTCAAGTCCCCCAAAAAAGCTGGTCACCCTCGAAAGACAAACGCAAAAGAGGACAGGATAAAGCGGAGAATCTCCATGGGTAATCGTTTCAACACTGAAGCTGGAATAGCTCACTAGTTCAGCACTCAACAGGGTAAGGATATGTCTTGTCATGCAGTGTTATGATGTTTAAGAGCATTTGGACTGAAAGCCTACTATGCAGTGACCAAACCTCTCATTAGCAGAAATAATCAAAAGGCTAGACTCCCCTTTGGTGAGGAGCATCTTGTGTGGACAGAAGAGAAGTGGTCTACAGTTCATTTTAGTGATTAAATCAAGTTTAACTTTTTTTCTTGAGTCTGATAGGAAACATTATGTTCATCGAAAAACTGGGGAAAGACTGAACCAAAAGCCTGTAGAGAAGTCAGTGAAAGGTGGTGGAGAAAGTGTCATGGTTTGGGGAATGTTTTCTGCTGCAGGGGTTGAACTTTCATAAAGCTACATGGCAGAATGAATTCAAGTGTGTATCAGAACCTTCTTGAACAACACGTGGTTTCATACTTGCGTTCAGCACTTAATCATCCAGCAATTTTCATGCAGGACAATGTTCCCTGTCACACAGCAAAACGGGTAAAGCAGTTCCTTAAACAGAAAACATTGAAACAATTAAATGATCAGCCCAGAGTCCTGATCTACATCCAATAGAAATCCTTTGGAAAATCCTTGGTGACAATGCAATGGCCAGGAAACCCAAAACAGTCACAGAACTGTGGAAGAGACTGGTAGAAGACCAGAGCAGTGTGAGAGACTAGTGATGTCCTGTTGCCGCAGATGTGCTGAACTCATTCAAAGCAAAGGCCTGTACAAAGCAAAGGCCTGTACACTTCCTACTGATTGATGACTGATTTTGTAACCTCCACAAAATTTTGTTTTCATCTTTCTCAGTGCTCCAGTCATTGCTGTTCTCTAATTGTGATCATCACGTTTTGTGTAAAATAAAGGTTTTAGGTTGATAAACTTTGGTTATTTTGGAAAACATGTTGTAGTGGCATGGTGCACCCCAGTGGCGCACCCAGAAATTTCCCAAGGTAGGGGTCCAAGAAACACACACCGGCCCTGAAAGGGGGGGTGTCACCCCCCAGCGGGGTTCCGAGGGGCAAAGCCCCTGGTGGGGGGTTTAGGGGAGCGAAGCCCCCCTAAAAGCAGCCTCTTTTGTGGGCCCTTGGGTGCTGTGTAATTGTTCCTGTCTTCTGACATAGGGGTCCAGCTCCTTGTGTACTGCATCACTTCTCAGGGCCGTCCAAAGGGGGGGGTCCAGACACATAGGTCCCCCCCCTTGGGTGCGCCTATGGTGCACCCCTTACACAAAAACCTTCAAATGTTGATCAATGTAGATTACACTCTGTCTGAATAAAATTAAGTGATCATACATTGTTCTGTAATTTTGCTCACAGTGTATTTATACAGTTGTACCTTGATGTATAAGTAACTTTATTTGCGAGCATTTTGAAAGACGAGCTACCATTTCTGAAAACTAGTAACTCGGTTAACGAGAAGTGATTTGGTTTACAAGCACTGCCGGCCGGTACAGCGCATACTGTGCATGTGTGATGCTGCTGATTCTAGGTATTTACTGGCGGCCTGCCCGCTCCCGTTGCCCGCCGCTGTATTTATTTCGGCATCACTCTGAGCTCTCTCAGCCGCAGTATATGTACGGGAAGCTGCCGGCACCAGAGACAGCACAAACACACAGTCTCTTTCACTCTCACAGATCCACCGCTGTGGTGCGCCGCTGTATTCCAGGCCACCGAACACTGCACTGAGCTCTCTCAGCTGCCATACATGTATGAGAAGCCGGTGGCCAATCAGACGCCGGCGGCTGCTGGCATCCGATTTGCCAATGTCTGTTGGCGTCTGATTGGTCGCCGGCTTCCCGTACATGTACAGCAGCTGAGAGAGCTCAGTGCTGCACTCGGCGACCCGGCGTACAGAGGCGCAGTGGTGGAATAGTGAGAGTGTGTGAGAGTAAGGCCCAGTTCACATCTGCGCTCAGCTGCGTCATGCAGCATTGCACTAGCACAGGTGGTAGCGCAGTGAAAGTGCAGCGTAATGCAGCTGAGCGCAAATGAAGTGCATTGCGTTACTGCCACTGGAAATGTCGTATGACGCGTTTCCGGTGCATCCAAACTAGCACATGTGCTGTGACACAAGCTCTCTTCATACTTGCGCTTCCGGGTTGCGTTGGGATGTGCTCTCCCATACAAGGTAAGGGCGGCGGTAATGAAATGCACTTCATTTGCGGTCAGCTACATTACGTTGCGCTTGCACTGTGCTACCACCTGCGATAACGCAATGCTGCATAATGCAGCTGAACGCAGAAGTGAACTGGACCTAAGAGTGTGTGAGTGGATGATGGGGGTTGCAAGGGGATGATGGGACTGTATGGGGATGATGTGGGCTGTATGGGGATGATGGGGATATTGGGGACTGCAAGAAGATGATGGGGATATTGAGGGCTACAAGGGGATGATGGGGGCTGCATGGGGATATTGGGGGCTGCATGAGGATGATTGGGGCTGCAAGAGCATGATTATGTTTTTATGTTTTACTGTACAGTATTTTGTATTACTGTAATAATGTGCATGAATATGAATACAGTAGATATTTTTGGCTTGTGGAACAAATCTTCTGTGTTTCAATTATTTCTTATGGGACAATTTGGTTTGATATACAAGCGATATGAATTACAAGCACTCTCCTGGAATAGATTATGCTCCTAAATCAAGGTACCACTGTATATATAAGTTCAGAAGGGAGCTACAGTCAGAGACGAGATTAGTCTATTACTGCCTTTGGCCAAGTGTTCCCAGCGCTACTAGATTTGACTGACAGGTCTCTTCTCTATCAGTTTGGGCAGCAGGTTCTCTTTAAACTGGGAAGGGGAAGGAGTGTTTATTTGTATTTTTTTTATATTTATATGTAAAAACCTTTTTTATTTTTTTAGACAATTCCCATAAGAGATTTGAACCTTAATTTCATCAAGGCTCTATACACTGCACACATACACATAGAGAAAATGATGCATGTACAAATTTGTAATGGGTTACTACCAATTGTGAGGCCCAGAAAAACCATTGCACGTCCCAGTGAGGCCTTAGAACTCATTCACAAGTCAGATTTTCACATACGAGTGTAACAGGGCTACTAAGGACGCAGTAGTCGTGGGCGAGTTTAGGGATCATTATCACGCCCCGGCCTGTTACATGGAATGCATATCTTTGATAAATGTGTACGGTTCTGGGTCCATACTTGCTGGCCGCTATATTCAGTTTTCCATCGTCTCAGAAGGTTCAAAATCAGGCGACACCACTTTGCTTTATAAATCACGGAACCTTTCCTTAATAAAATGTCGTTATTCATGGGCACATACTCTTCTTAGGTCCAGATCCTTGCACTATTTTTCAAGGCTATTCCTTTCTTCCTCCCAGACTGATGTAGCCCTAACTGCTTCCTTCAGTTCCCAGGGTTCCCAGCTCTGGGTCTCCAGTACCTCCAGGGTCCTACCCCTCATGCCTTCCAGCAGCCCCATGTCTGTACCCCTGTTCATTCAGAGTGGTTCAAGGTACGTCCCCCGGGCCTCCCTCCTCGAGCTGTACACCCCAGACTTCCAGGGTAATCTGCCTGCAGAGGACAGGTCTGTGGTTAGGTGGACAGGTTAGTGGTGCCCCCACTCAATGGTGGCTCTCCCTAAGTCTGGCCCTATTGGTGACTTAGGTAAACAGTAGACATATATAAAGGGCTAGAGTTCCGAAGGCTGAACTTAACTAATAGGGGAGTAAACAGTCAGGCAGCCTCAGGGGTGTCTGTACATGACAACAATTGCAGTTCCCAGCTTTTCTCTCCCTTTTTCCAGTTTTTACTTCACATCAATGACATCCTAAACCTTTACCTCACACTAAATCTTCTTTAACATTCCGTACTCTGCTATCTCTGCTAAAAGCTAAAACCTATATCTTCATCTGAAGCCTATCTAATTAATACACTTCACTACACATTGTTAATACATTTACATACTACATGACAACATTTACATTTAGACTATAGGGACAGCATCTTCAGGGGTAGGAGTTTCCTGGCACTGTCCACCCCTTATACGAGTGCTATCCGTGTTTTCCAGGAATAACCATCGTCGTACCTGACATAGTCTATGGAACAGTTCATATGTTAGTAATTTTTTTGCAGACCTAATGGTCTGTGCAATATCAGGGAGACTGATCAAACTCAGCAATACAAGTCTGTGAGTACATGCAAAAATTGGACAGCACTTGGATCCCATCTGTGTGCTGTCCATTTTTCACTAACTGATAGAAAGCGGTGAAACCTTTTTTTTCTATTATTGAAAAAACTGATGAAACACTGACCAAACTGTGATGGCAATGTAATGAAAATCACTGATGAATTGTGTCAGTCACAAGGACCAGTGTACTCAGCAGCTGGGTTGGAGTATGGTAGCCATGCCCAGCAGCTGTGGTCCTAACCCAACATGTAAAGGGGAGAGTGATAGGGATAAAGTTTGTTTGTGACGCCAGTTGGGATAATCAGCCACATGTGTCTGGCATTGCAAGGGAACCCTGGGAGATAGGTGGTAGTGGCAGCGCAGATGTCTAACCCTAAATAACCAGGGCAAGCTCCCAAGGAAATGATGGGGTGATGGTGGTGAGGTGTAGTGGGGGAAGGAGACACAATTAGTCAGTCTTTGCTTTACCTATTACTTGCATGTTACTGAAGGAGGTCCAGGATATACAACCTCCACCAGACACATGGTCTGGCCAGTTTCATGAGAACTGTAGTCCTCTCAGCTGGGTGAGTAATATGCCCTTCTTGCTGACTTCCTTTGGTTCTAGGATTCATGACACATTTAGCTGTTCAGTACTCCCTCTTAGATCCTGTGGGTTATCTCCTGTCAGGTAGCGCGGATCCCATAGGTATCCGTGCTCAGTGCAGTTCCCCAATCCTCTATACTACTGTCGCCCCAGAAAGTTCCACTTGAGCGCCTTGTGAGCATAAAACCCACCAGCCTCTAGTTCTGCCACTAGGCCCTATAAGCCTGGATGGCTTAGGGACTGGTTCCCTGCCTGCAGCTTGCCCCTTTGCAGCAGCTCCTGCTGCCTCCTCACTGGATGACTCCTGTGCCTACTCTGCCCTACTACACTCAGCTAACCCCTCCCTCTCACTAGGGAGTGAGTCAGATGGCCAAAACAGGCATCAAGTGCTTAGTCTCCTACTAAGGGATCAGGAAGTGTGTGTTTATGTCAGACTTCCAGCAGAAGGAGCGCCAAATCTCCTCAGACATGGCATTACAAACGATGTTAAAGAAATACCATTTGTGGAGACCAGTTAGAGGGGCACCACAAAACACCGTAATAATAATAATATATTTAATAATCCATGTTTGTCATATGTCAAAAAACCTGATGTCTGAATAAGGCATAAATAGAAAAAGACTAAGAAGCTGTGTCCTAAACTGAACTGGAAAAGTGATGCATGAATAATGTAGGCAAGACAAACTTGTCAGATTCTGCACTGACCTATGTGCATATCTTAGAGTGCGATTTGGATTTTCAAGCCCCCAGAATACAGAAATGTTATAACAATCCAAATAAAAATCCCTAACAAATAGGGGATGTTACAAAACCTCCAACACACCTGAACCCCAGTTTGATGGTGTAGGGCAGTCTAATGATATTTTGTGACTTTTTTAATGATTTTGTAATGGTTTTACAAAAACTGCAGCAAATACTACAATATCCCAACACTAAGTGACTGTATCCTACTGGCAGATTGATAATTACGTTTTCACTAACAGTAAGGCATGACATAACCTTGATGAAACTGCAATGCAGCCGATAACTGCTTGTGTCCGGAGCAGATGTGGTTTATAAAATGCCTATTGTACAATTATTTGATTTTGCAGGAGAATAAGCTGTTCCCACTGCAAATTTAGATAACTGTTCATTGGGCAATGTCCAGGATGTGAATGCCACCTCTGCTGGACTCACCATAGAACAGTTGTAATTAAGGTATATTAGGTTCACTGATCTGCAAGCATAGACCAAAATGTAAGGTGCATAGACTCACAAATTATTGTATTTCCTGCCACCTTGTGGTGAGATTTCTTATTAAATTGAAATCCATCAATGCACCACTACATTTTTTGTTTTTTCTTGTTCAAAGAATTTTATTGTTTTTTTTTCAATAAAATGAACATAACAATGAGTAGCATATCTGACAGTTGTACATAACGAGTACATTATATCAATCAGAGTAAAGAATACATTCAGATTTGAAATACATCCAATCATAAATTACTTCTACCTAAAATAAAGTCGAAGTTTTAACACTAGTTTAACTATTTACAACCTGGACAAGGAAGAGTATAGGAAGGAGGGAGAAGGGTTAGGCGTAAGTATTTTCAATTGTGTCCAATCGCACCAAGAGTCTAAGTGTGGTATTAAAGTAGCCTTGACAGTTAAGCTTTTAGTTGAGAAGTCGAGAGTGTCGACAGAGAAAGTATAAATTCCAATATGTCCATTTCTTATATTTTTTTGCAGAGATTATTTCTCATGGAAAAAGTGAATTCGTACGCGTTATGAGTAACAATAGTTTCCAGTAAAATGCCAAAAAGAGGAGGATTAGGATCTCTCCATTTAGCTGCAATGCATGCCTTAGCTGTCAAAAGTATGTGGACCACCAGGGTCCTATGTCTGTTAGGTAGGGAATTAATTCCAATTTATAGAAGGGCAAGCTCGGGAGTTAAATTCATGTCAAGATTAGTGATTTCATTGAGAAGAATGTGGACCTCCCCCAGAAGGATCCTAGAGATCACAATCCCAGAAGGTGTGCAGCATAGTACCTAATTCCCCACAGTTCCTCCAGCATAAGGGAGACAAGTTGTCTGAGAATTGGTGGAGTCTTGTAGGCGTGAAATACCATCTTGTGAAGGTTTTGTAATAAGTTTCAATAAGTGATGAACAGGCAAGGTTTTTGTAGACTGTTTTAAACTTTTCTTCGCTAATATTAGTGGGAATTGAGATTTTGAGTTCTTTTTCCCAAGCCTCTAGGTTAGGCCGCGGTTTTTTCACGGCCGCACCTGCCGCAAGTGCCAAAACCGCACTTGCCGCACCTGCCACAAGCCCGCATATACATTGTATGGGGCTTGCCGCAACAGTGCCGCAACCGTGCTGCAAGTGCAACCGGTATGCGGTAATCACGGCAGATGCGTTTTTTTCACCGCATCTGCCGCGATTTAAAAAAAACGCTAGTGTGAAAGTACCCTTAGAAACTTTTATGAAGATTGAATCTAAGTTGAATTCCTTGTATAGGTTCCTGGTTGTCCAAAAGATCTTAGATTGAGGAAATCTAAACAACTGGGAGATGTTCAAAGGCAGGAAAAAGTTCAATTTATGTTTGGTGTAAAGGTGGTTATTTTTTGACCAAGGTGATACTTCTTCGTCTTTTAAATTAAAATTAGTTTTAAGTGTTGCAAAGGGGATAAGTTGTTTTTCTCTGTCGATAATATCGGTAATGTAGATAATGTCAGATTCAATCCAAGTTAGAATTTTAATGTCTGCAGAAATAAAAGAAAGAATTTCTAAAGGTATCCAAGTAGGAAGAGAGGCGGGATGGGAAGTAGTAGATTTTGCGGTCAAACATCTCCAGGATTGAATGGTAGTTTTAACTATGGGTTCTTTTGGGAGTCGCTTAAATTTGTTGCATAGGAAGGAGAGAAGAAACCATCTGAGATTTTTCCTGGGATGGATCGCTTCTTCTATATGGATCCTTCTTGGTCTATATTCTTCTTCCCACCACTTCTGGCCGAGTTTCACGATAGTTGCCTGGTAATACGAGGCGATGTTGGGCACTGCCAGGCCTCCATTAAGTCTACTTTTCCCTAGACTGGTAATGGAAACTCTCGGTTTCTTTTTCCCCCAAATAAAGGAGGATAATTGGGACTGAAATTTTCTACACCAGGTTTGGATAACGTGGAGGGGATAGACTGAAATAAGTATAAGATTTTAGGAAGGATGAACAGTTTATAAGATTTGATTTTACCCATCCAGGTCAGATCCGTTTTAGATATATGTTGTAAGTTAGTCTGTATCTCTTTAAAGAGCGCTCCGAGGTTCATCTCAAAGATTTTGGAGATAGGTTTAGTGATTGCAATATCTAGATAATTTAAAGACTCATTTCCCCAAGCAAAGTTGTACTCGGTTTTGAGGACGCTAAGGAGGTCAGGCCCCAGGTTAAGACTAAGGACTTGTATTTTATTTATGTTGATTTTATAATGGGAAATAGTGGATAATTCATCAATTGTGGCAAGGAGATTTCGCCGGGGGGTTAAAGGGTCAGTTAGTGTTAAGATTATGTCATCAGCAAATAAGCTTATTTTGAAATCGTTGTGTTTTAGATGAACTCCTCTAATTAAAAGGTTTGTCCAAATTTTTTCAGCTAAAGGTTTGATGAACAAATCGAAAAGGGAAGGTGAGAGGTGGCATCCTTGCCTAATTCCGTTCGTCAATGGAAATTCATCAGACAGGTGGTTATTTGCGGGAATTCTTGCAGAGGGAGTTGTGTAAAGAGACTGGATAGCATTAAAGATGTGACCTTGAAAACCAAATCTCTTCAGGACCTCAAACAAGTATCCCCAGTGGACTCTGTCGAACGCTTTCTCTGCGTCGACAGAGACCACTAATACAGGGGTCTTAGTGTGTTCAGCATGCAACATCAAATTCAACATTCTTCTTGTGGCATTAGCTGAGGTTCTATTCTGTACGAATCCCACTTGGTCGTTGTGTATGAGGTACAGAATGACTCTTTGGAGTCTAGTATTTATGGCTTTAGTAATGATTTTTAAATCAGTATTGAGGAGCGAAATAGGTCTGTAGTTTGTAACTAGATCCTTATCACTAGGGATGGGCGAGTCTGCTCGCTAGGACTCGATACTCGGCGAGTAGTAAGGGACTCGCAGGACTCGGTACTCGGCGAGTTTCCCAGCGATTACTCGCACAGTAAAGAGTCCAATGCAAGTCAATGGCAATTCTAGTTTTGTCAGAGTTTACTTTTTCTCACTCGCTAGACTCGCTATATCACATCGCTATATAGCTTGAATCTCCCCAAATCGTTTAAACAATCGCACCACTTCACGGATACCCGCTGTCAGCAGCGAGTCTGAGCGAGTCTGAGCGAGTCTACGAATCCGAGTCCTGTATTCTGTATTCGGGACTCGCGAATACAGAATCTGTTATGTTCTGACAAAGCTTCCGAGACAGCCTAGCGTGTTAGGTCAGAAAACTTGTGAAGATGGACAAGCATGTTAGCCAATCATGTTCAGTAATGCCACAGCCATGTTGGTTGTGGCAGGACTATGATTGGCTTCTGTCCATCGTGATGCCTATGTCATGTATGAGAGGCGAGGCTGTATATTAGCCTTGCCACCGCCATTACCTCCACATTCCTGTGACGATCTGAGCTAGTGCAGGGTGAGGTAGATGCTGGAGCAGATCATAGGGAGTGTCAGTCAGTGTAGGGAAACTTCAAGATTCCTTATATTTAACCCAAACAGCTCTTCTGAGAGCTACCAGGAGGACAGAGGAGTACTGTGTAGAGGACTGTAGGCAGGCAGGCAGGCAGGGAGGAGCAGCCTTACAGTGCACACAGGACCGACCTCATAGCTTAGCTTACTCACTCAGCTTTCCTAATAGCTGAAGTCAGAGGCTTAGCTGAGGTACTATTTCTTATTTTTTTGCACCTGATAGATTTTGGGTCATAATAACCCCTTCAGCTTTATTTTCTCTCTGGCAGACCAGTGCGTTGCTGCTCTCCTACCTGCAAATAGCACGTACGCCACCTGCTTGTGCGACTACTTGTGCGCACTTAATAATTTTTGCAGGGACTAGTGTGCTGCTTCACTGCCAAGTGTTAGCACACACTTAACCCGCCAAAATGGCAATGCGAGCGCTTTCCGAGACACATCTGCGATTTGTAAATCGCACATTACTCGCTATTACTCGCTTCCCCATTCATTAACATTGGACTCGCTAGACTCGCAATGAGTAGCGAGTCCCGGGCTCGGACTCGCTAGAGTCAAGCGATTCCGAGTAATTTAGGACTCGCCCATCACTACTTATCGGGATTATGCAAATGATTGCTTGAAGTGTGGCACCCTGGCACCTGATGGGCACCACAGAACTCCTTGGGACATGAATGGAGCAGTAACAGCAAAGCAACACTCACAAACACCTTAGTACACCTTTAACACCTGGTTTCACCCCAAGCCTCTAGGGGGAGCTCCACTGGTCATTTTGAGCCAGTTCCCCCTATAAATAGGGTCTTGGAGGGAGAAACACCAGAGTGTGTGCAGTCGCTAGAAGAGCTGCAGGACGTGTGCAACCCCTGGTTCTGAAGCCATACTAGGCCTAAAACCAGCACACCAGCCCAGTGAGAGACCCTTGCAATTGGGGTCAGAGGAAAGGAGAAAACACCTCTCAGGGACATCAGAGTTACCTTAACACTTTCCCTTGCCAACCGGTTACTGGAACCGAGCTGTGAGAGCTACCCAGCCACCACAGAGAACCAGCACAACTAACAGGGAGTCTAGACCATGGTAGACCATTACTCGAGGTTCCTGATGGTTGCCCCTGTGAAAGACTTGACAGCTGCCACATTTCTGTGGCAGCTGCCAAGAGTTCTGCCACATTTATAGGTGTAAGAAGATAAGGACAACCCCATATCATCCCAAAACCAACAGATTATGTGAGAAAATGAACAATATCATCATTGACATGCTGAATATCCTACCTTTGGAAGAAAGGAACCAATGGCCAGAGAAACTACCAGACTTGGTTGATATGTACAACCACATTCCAGTAAGTTCTACAAACTGTATACCAGTTTACCTGATGAGAGCCCGTACAGGAAAGTTACCCGTAGACTTGGATCTCGGAGTAGTTGATCCCAAAGCAGACGACTCAATACCCAACTGGAATGAAAACCGCCTCGAACAATACAAAATGGTTCAAGCCTGTGTTGAAGACAACCTGGAGAAAGCCTGTGAAAAACAAGAAAGGGACTATAACAAACATGCTCCAGCAGAACCTATTGTACCAGGAAGTATTGTTTTAAAGAGGAAGAGAACACAACATAAATTGGATGACCAGTGGGAACAAAAACCCTATGTCCTGCTAGATTCCGGATATGACAATGACAAAGTGTGTCTCATCAGCAAGAATGGTGGAAAAAACACTCACACAGTGTCAAGAAACCATATAAAGAAGCGTCCAACGGAATGGGAAAACCACAATCCCCCAACATCGCAAAAATAACAATCAGAACCTGTAAAAGAACCCAGTCCATGTGAAAACTTAAAGCGAACCTGTCACCCCCCGTGGACATCAAAAGCTATAATAGCCACCTTCTACAGCACTAAGGCTGCATTCAGGGAAGATGGCTATATGCTTTTGATGCCCTATATTCAGTCAAATATGAAGTTATATAAAGGCTTACACTTAAGAAAACCTAAGACCGGGAGGCGGGGTTTCGCACTCCTCCGACCCGCCTCCTCTTGTCAATCATTCAGGTCGCCTGCTGCTGCCTCCCCTCACAGTCGTTCATGAACGCGCGCCTCCGTGCTCCTCTATGGCGCCGCGCATGCGCTGTGCGCCGGGTGTCCAGGAAGTCGTCAGGCAGAAGATTGGCCTCAGCAGAATGGAGCCATCTTAGTGCCTTTACTGAATTTCTACCAGCCCCAAGAAGTGGTACAAAGGAATCAGGGAGAAATACCCATTGCTAGAGAATCTGAGGATGCTGCAATCGGTACACCTGCTAGCGCTGTAGTGAGACTAAGGCCACGCAGATGCTTACCTGACATACCTGCACTTCAATAGAATCCTCACCTGAGACAGAGATACCTGTAGTGCGCAAGTCACAGAGGAGCACACAAGGTGAACCCCCTTGTGGAGAGTGGGCACAGTAAAAAGGTCAAAGGTAGAATAAACGGCAGCAGTAACATGTAAATAGCAGTGTACATAGTAGTGTACAGAAAGGTGGAGGAACTGGGCCCAGCCCCATGCACATTAAGTTGGGAACAGAAAGTGCCTGGGGTGGGGAGGTACCAGGTCTCCTAAGCCGAGACACCCATAGGGAAATGGGTTTATGGACTTTTGAAAGACTTTCCCCTTTTCTTACCCGGAAAGGACTTTACTGTATTGACTCTTTTGAACTGAACCTCCCCCTTTGAACTTTTCCCCGGATTACAATTAAAAAGGACCATGGTCACAGGACTGGTGTGACAACAAACGTCTTTTTCTTTTTCAAAGCCTGCGGTGAGTAAACTAGCACCATATGGACTTACCTGTTTTCATTTTTCCCATCTTTTTCAGTAGTTTTTGTAAATTTTTATATTTTGAGACTTTGTAAATATGTTACCTGTTATTATTGTTAATTATTGTTATTCCTTTTGTGTTTGAAAACAAAAATACTCAGTCCAGGAGTACTGATGTTAACTAGGGGGGTATGTGACGCCCTGCACATGCAGGTAGCCACAGCCTTCCCTACTGCACAGCTGGGTTTCCACAGCAGGTACCTACTACATGCAACACCTTCCACCCCGCCGCAGTAGGGGGAGCCAGACTCACTGACTTTAGGTGAGATACTGCTGCTGGGGGAGGAGTTAGTCAGAGTGTAAAGACGCTAAAAGAGCTGCAAAGACAACCTGGTGATCGGTGCCGCGGTTAGGCCCGAACCAGTGACCCGGAGTGGCCCTTCTAGCTTAGCCAAGCCTAGGAGTGGGGACAGACGGCACGGAGCTTAGCCAAGGGAGCAGAGGAACTAATGGAAGTTTACCCAAGATGTACCGGACTTCGGGGATCCGCACCAGCAGGAACACTTTAGGACTGCAGAAAACCCCTGTACACCGTGGAGACTTCAGTCACCCAGTCCCTCTGCATACTCAGAAAGAGGGAGCCAGACACCGTAGTGTGGGAACACACAGCAGTGATCAGAGAGGGTAACCCGTGGACTGCGCAGGAGGAGAGAGAGAGGATCAGAGAAAGTGAGGAGGCCGGTCGTGTTGCATACAGACAGGGCTTCAGCGACAGCAGGGAACCTGAGGAGGCCTTATACCCACTTGCTATGGAGACTTACTGTGCACCTGGTCACCCGACAGTGCTCTGGACATCTTTACCTGTGCATACTATCAGTAAAAGGTAAAAGAGACTTCTTCAGAGTAGATGCGTCATTCCTCTCCGTCCCCAGCCTCCCTATAGACTGCCTTACTGCTTCTTATGCTGTCCTCAAGTCACACTCCAAGCTGCCACTTTTTTCTACGCTGCCCCGGAGGACCAGCTTCACCTGTAGGGAGCTTTGCCATCCTTGCCGCAATACCATCGCCCTCCGGAGGTCTGACCCATCACCAGGTACTACAGGTGGCATCACTTGACAAAAATTCTTATCCCCTGTACATAACCCCTCTATTGAAGTGTCACCCAGGCCACGGGCTCAGGCGCTGCCACCCGTGACATCCCCATGAAAACCCCTTCGAGCCTGATACCTGAGTACCCCAGGGTCTGGGGCTCGACACTCCCACTTATCGGCTTCCGATATAGAGTGGTATGTATCCTGCCTGAATCTGGGTCCCCCCTCAGTTTTTATTTATTTATTTATTTATTTTCTTTGAGCCTTGTAACCGAGCATATCAGCATGGCGGATGGCATTCTCAACAGAAATTAATTAAAAATAAGGGTGAAAAGAAAAGGGGAAAAAAAGAAGGGTCATTTTTTTTTTCTGGGATACATGTATTTTTCTGCATTTTATCTTCCGCTCAATTTGTCTATGTATAATGCATTAATATAAAGGTTGGCTTGCATCTTTTATAAATTATTTCGTGACAGGTCTGTTTTCTTCTACCTGTGTTATTAAGGGTTAATATGTCATTATATTCAACATGTGTTCTATGAAGCATCACTTTAAGTGTACCGTCACACACAGAGATATATTGCATGCAACTCACTGGCTGGAGTCAAATCATGGACACATTGTTTTATCTTGTTGCTGTGTACAAATGTAATAATGTGTCCATGATTTCACTTCAACCAGTGAGTTGCATGCAATATATCTCTATGTGAGACGGTACCCTTAAGGGGGTGTCACACGCGTCAATGTCGTCAGCGATCTGATCGCTGACGACATTGACGGCTGATCGCTGGTGAGCTGTCACACAGACAGACTCACCAGCGATCAATTGACCAGTGACATCATGGAAACGATTTAAATATCGTTTCCACGATGTCCTGCTCCCGCTGCCAGCCTGCTGGAAGCGGGAGCAGCCTGGTCTCCAAGGTAAACTGCGGGTAACTAGGCAGCGCGCGCTGCCTAGATACCCGACGTGTACCTTAGTTACCAGCCTCCTCCGCTCACCCGGTGAGCGGAGGAGGCTGGTAACTAAGGTACACAGTCGGGTATCTAGGCAGCGCGCGCTGCCTAGTTACCCGCAGTGTACCTTGGAGACCAGCTCCCAGCGCTTGTGACAGGCGCTGGGAGCTGGAATATCGCTCGCTCCCGGTGTCACACGCAGCGATGCTGCGTGTCCACCGGGCGACAATCGCCAGGTTTCAGAGCTGGTTCTGAAACCTGGCGATCATCAACCAGCGATTTATCGCTGGTTGATGCAGTATGTCACACGCGTCAATATCGCTGCAACGTCACGTGCAGTCGATATCGTGCAGGCGATATTGACGCGTGTGACACCCCCTTTAGAGGTGTATTTAAAGAGGGTGGAGGGAACTAATGGAATATGCTTTTGACAAAGGACATTGTCCAGTGTTGTGGGACTGCGTTCCCCGTGTGTAATGTATTTATACTAATTTTGCACAATAAAAGTAGTCTTAAATGAAGATACAAGAGTCCAGTGCTAGATTTCTCTACTTGTGGTTCATGGGTTGAATGGATTCCAGTGATCCCTAACCTGGCACTAAAATCTTCAAGTGAACCCAGTCAAGAGAGCACCATCCCCCAATTCCCTTCCAGTGTTTACAAAAGGATTACGCTTTAAACAATTTGCACAGTTTAACATTCTTAGGCTGCCTTCACACTTGCGTCTGGAGCGCAGCGCACCAAACGCATCCAAACGCTTGCGTACATGCGTTCCTATGTTTAACATGGGAACGCATGTGCCTGCGTATGGCTGCATTTGCGTATGGATGCGCATAATTTATGCGCCCTCTGATCGCACTCCAAACGCAGCATTGTTTGTGCGGACGCGGGCGCTTGTTTTATCCGCAAGCGCACAAAAAATGCATTGATCTCAATGGATCCGCAGTGTCCTCCGCATGACAGCGCAGGAGAACGCTGCGGATCTCATTGAAATCTCTCCGGGTGGCCGCCGGTGATCATCAGCGGCCACTGGGAGATCATGCAAAGCCACAGCTGATCTCCCGCCGGTGTCAGCGGGGAGAAACAGCTGATATGACCAAATAGGTAATGTCGGTGCGGGAGATTTGAAGCAGCGATCAGCTGTTTCTTATCTCCTGCACTGATATCACCCTATTCGGTATCAGCGCGGGAGATTTAAACAGCTGTCAGATCAGCTGTATCTCCCCGCTGACACCGGCGGGAGATCAGCTGTGCCGGGAGGAGGAGATCTCTGCCGCTGATCTCCTCCTCCCGGCCGCCCCCAGAGACAGCTGATTGGCTGCCGGGGGCACCATAGTAATGTGAACGCATGCGGAGATTCTCCGCTGCGTTCACATAAATATGTGCTGCGTTGCACTGCATTTGCGTCTGCATGCCCTCCGCATGCAGACACAAAGCCGAGTGTGAAGATAGCCTTAGGCTATGCGCTCACTGTGCGTTTGTGCTGCATTTTTGGTGCTGCATTTCCGCAGCAAAAATGCATCACCCACAGTTTTATCATTAAATCTATGTGTTTTTAAAAAAAACTATGCTCACATGTGCATTTGTAGGTGGAGTGTTTTTGCAGCAAAAAACGCATGCGCCCAAAAATGTACATGTCAATTAATTTGTGTGTTTTTGGGCGCACATTGGTATTCACACAGTCCATCTGTGAGGATTTTTAGGGTGCGCTCACACACTGCGTGTTTGCTGCGTATTTTTACTCGAGTGCTCTTGTGGTTTTTGTAGTCAAAACCAGGAGTGGCTGATTAAAACCAGCAGTGGGTGATAAATCCAGAAGTGGAGCACTTGTTTCTTACACGGGGCAACATCTCCGGCGACATCGCCGGCAACTCCCGGGAGTGCGCACGTTTTTGGCCGCTCTCCAATATCGCTGATGAGCTGTCAGACATCAACGATGTTGCTAGCAACTATCACTGCCAGTGTTAAACTCAGCCCTGGCAACGATCCTTAACATGGGAGTCTATGGGGAAAGTTGCCGGCAACACCGCTGTTGCCGCGTCAGACCAGGCGATGCAGGCACATCGCCTGAGCAACATTGCCTGGTTTCACAATATTGTTGGGAAACCAGGCGATGTTGTTGAAGCAACTATCACCGTTGAAATCACCCTGTTATGCAGGACAACTCTCTGGCGATGTCGCCGCAATTGGCCACGCCCCTCAGTTGCCGGCGATGTTGCCGGAGATGTTGCCCCGTGCAACGGGGCCTTTAAACTTTTCCTCTGATTGTTCCACTCCTGGTTTTGGCTACAAAAACTGCAGCAGCACTTACGCAAAAATATGCAGCAAATACGCACTGTGTGAACGCACCCTTATGGCCACTTTACACGCAGCTACAGGTAACAGGTTTTCCACAGGTAACAAACAGGGTGCAGGGAGGAGGCAAGAGGAGCCGCCGGACTACGGCACCGTTTCGCTAAGTGCCCTGACTGACCTGCTTACTATTGGTTTTCCACAGGTAACTTACTGGCTGCAGTGAAATCATGGAGACATGGTTCTATTTTGTTGCTGTGTACAAATGGAACCATGTCTCCATGATTTCACTGCAGCCAGTTAGTTACCTGTAGAAAACTTGTTACCTGTAGCTGCGTGTAAAGTGGCCATTACTGTGCTTTCCTCAACAAAAACACACCAATTATTCACCCTTGGTGATCCCATGGTGAGCCCTGGTGATTTCTTCCTTCCCCACACTGGCAGGACCTGCATGAAGTGACTTACAGGGCCTGTCCATGTGACTCAGGCTGAGTCATATGGGGCAGGGTCCTGGAAGTACCGTACCTGCAGGTCTTACCAGGGCCTGGAATGAACGCACCACATGGGCTCAGGGAGGATAATAAAGTGTGTCTGTGTCTCTTGTCTGTTGTGTCTGTCTGTGCGTCTGTGTGCATTTTAGTCATTGAAAAATGCAGCACAAAAAAGCACTGGAGAGCTTTCGAGCACCTAGAAACTTTGCCGCCAAAGTCACCAGGGAGGTCATTATACCTCACTCCAGCAAAGTGGCTTGAGATCTTCCCAGACTGGCTGGACTGCATAACTGGGGATGTGTGTATTCTGGATCTCTGCAACAGGTACAGTAAAGGTAAAGAGCAAAGAGATTGTCTTCTGTGTTTTCCTTTCTCATCACCTAATATCACCCTCACCCTCCTCATCCCTCAGGAGCCTGCCTCAGTTGGAAGGGGTTAAACATCTCACTGCTACAACACATATCTCCTGAGGATGAATCTGCAGTGCTGGCCATTACTGGCTGGAAACTCCAACTGAAATCATAAACTATTATTATTTTTCTTTCATTTAACTCCATTTTTGTTTTTTTTTTCCTTTAAAATGTTAGCCAGAGCTACAGCACTGGGTGCAGCCACCGTGATGCCGACTACTGGCCCAGCTGCTGGGTTCCCCTGACCCTTTGTGTTCAACACACGCAGCTTGCACTGGGCCAAGCACTAACTATACCGGACCATAGCAATGCTCGCTCCAGTGCTTTGCAAATGTAAAGCACCTGAACAGGTTCGCTCAACACTGGTAAGTTTGGCGAACCGAACCTAACCTTGGGAGGTCACTCATCTTAAATTATGAAGAGAGTTGTATGATGGAAATATGAAAACTCATTTGTTTCTGAATTGTTATCTGTGCAGATGAGTCACAGCTGGAAGTAGTCATCATATTGGTCTGGGCCAGATGGAAAAGATGGGAAAAGAGAACAACTCCATCAGAAAGAAGTCAGCTGTGAGACACTAAATATAACTGTACTGTAATCAGCAATACAGTCTGCAGAGCTGGTATCTACCACTTTACAGTCTCTAGTAGCAGAATTGTACACTGTGGAGGGGTCCACTAGGGTCCTGACCACCTTCCCTCCACATTCCGCGATCTACCTAACAATGACGGTAAGGCAGGGGCCCGGGGTCCTGTGCTGTATCAGGGCCCTGAAATTCCTGCCGGTGGCCCTGATCTAGAGACAGGTGTACTGCCAGGTGTAAAAGTACAAACTCATTAGATTCTTTATCAGTAATAAATCACTGCCAAACTCAGAAATATTAATGCTAAAATTATAAAGAAAATAATTCAAAATAAAATAAACATGAATTGCTTTCTGTGTAAGTTTTCTAACATTTCTAAATGATTGCTAAACATCATTAAACCAGTAGGTGGCGATCTTACCTTTCATGTATCATTTTTCAACATTGGAACGCACCTACTCAGACTATGATAGTTGTATTGATAATAATCCATGAAGTTGTAATAGCCCACAGGTAACGGGATACGCAAGGACTGCACGGAACACAGAGGGTTAAACAAATGCAATTTTAATGCAACTGAGGGAAAAGAAGGGGAAGGAGCGGGAAGGTGTGCAAAAGTAAATACAATACATATAACCACTGTGCCTAGTCTGCAGCGAATGCAAGGTCTCTGAATGTCTTTAAATGAAGAAATGCAAAGTCTTTATCAAGCGAGACGTAGAGTGTTTGTTTTCTTTCTATTCCTTGTATATCGAACTGCAGAGTCTTTTCCTATCTGTCCCTAACTAAAACAGTGTGCACACTTTACTGCGAGTTTTACTGCGAGGTACCTCGTTGCCGTTGGGGCCCATAATCCGCTGACAGGCGTGTGGAGTGCAGTCAGTCTTGGATCTCTGTCCTGGATCTCAGCTTGCACGTGCCGTCTGGCCCCTGACTCGACATCCAGTGTCTTTAGGTCTGTCTCTCTCTGCAACACACATGGAAGAAGAGCTTCTTTCTCCTTCAGGAGACCCACCCATCCATCTCCTGGACTGTTCCATGTCATTCTCAGCAGCAGGGGGTTTCTCTGCTATCCTTTCCTTTTTGGCAGCAGGTGGCAGTATAACACAAAGAAGAGTCCACAAAATATTCCTTTAACCATATATATAAATGTTAACAGGTCTTACAAAGTTGCCGAAGCATGATACAGTTCTCAGTGAAATCTGAAATGTATTGAATTGGTTATCCCCTCTATTACCATGAATTCCATAATAAGGCATTTAAACTAGTTAAGGGGCTTTTTAAAACAAATTTGGCCTTTGCTACCTGCTGAATGGGCACATTTGACAATAGTTGGATGCCATATTAGACTAGGGTCACACTTGCATTTTTTTCATGCTTTTTTGGAGACCTGCGTTTTTAAAAAAGCATGTAAAAACGCACCCATAGGCTCCATGTTAAAAAACGCAGGCCCTAATAGCAAAAACGCATGTCTTAATAGCAAAAACGCATGTCTAAAGTGCCATGCGCTTTTGGCATGAGTTTTTGCACTTATGTGAGTAGCTGACATCAAAAACTCATGCAAAAACGCATGATGCATTAGTACCATTTAGTAGCATCCAAAAATGCATGCGTTTTCCATAGGGGCCCATGTTAAAAAAACGCATGCGTTTTTAAAACAGCACCAAAAAATGGTGCATGAACATTTTTTGGTGCTGATTTAAAAACCCATGCAAAAACGCAGGGTGCCATCAGACACCTTAAAAAACGCATGCTGAAATGAAAAAAGCATGCAGAAACGCATGCCAAGTGTGACCCTAGCCTTAGCTGGGCCTCTCATCTTCTGATGAAAAAGTGAGATGCGTTAGATGATCCCTTTAACTTACAGGAGATAGTATTCAATAAGATGTTACTGCTGACATAACTTGACACGCAATCACGTACCACCAATGGTGGCAAACCACACGGCCAGTATGGGGCCTGTAAATCAGGGGGCCCAGTGCCAGCGCAGGCACACCCCATCCATCATCGCACATTTATAAGCAATAATGAAACAGGGAGCCCTCTCTCATCATTTTCCTGTTGTGCCTATGCTCTGACATCTCAGCACAGCAGGGCGTGATGATTTCATGACTGTGCACCACTGTACTAATATGTGCAGAGAGAAGGATGCTCGCACAGAGACCAGAGCTGCAGGGGAACCGAAACAGGGGAGTACTTATTTATTTAATAAATCGGTGATACACGGTAGCCAGAGGACTATGGGGGTGCATGAATAATAATAATAATAATATTTATTCACTTATACAGAGCTAAAAATTCTACAGCACTTTACATACATCAGTAATACTGTCCCCATTGGGACCACCAATCTAAACATCCTATCAGTATGCCTTTGCATTATACTATATTGAGGACTATGGAAGCTGCATTATATTATATGGAGGCTGCATTATATTATATGGAGGCTGCATTATATTATATGGAGGCTGCATTATATTATACTAGCTGTATACGTGTGTGTGCCCCCTCCGGGACATGTTTTATGTGCAAAATCATCATTCTCTTTTATTTTGTTATAACTAAAAAGTTAGTTACTATGCCTGCGCAATGCCAGTCTTTACCTTCATTGACTATAGAGGGTAACACACAAGGGAATTTGATATAGCTGGTTACTTTTGTGTCTGTAAATGGGTCTCTGTGAGTACACCAGTATTTATAACATTTTATGTAAAAATGATGGGACATTGATCCTAGAGATGATTTTATGCGGTAAATTGTATATGAAATGAGCCAGTTTCTGGTGTTATGCACGGGAGCACTTTACACCTTCCTTCCCTGTCCTTGACTCTTGTTAAAGTAATAAAAATTGGTTATTTGCAAAACTGAAGCCTTTACTCCTTTTCTAAGTTATAAAAATATATGTTGGAGTAGCTTTTTGTAGTGTGACCCCTAACTTTAGTCTGGCTAGCTTCTTATTGATGGAAATCTTTGTTTTAAACACTGGTACTACCCTAAATAGATTTTGGTAACTACCGTATATACTCGTGTATAAGCCGACCTGTGTATAAGCCGACCCCCTTACTTTTGCCTCCAAAACCTGGGAAAACCTATTGACTCGTGTATAAGCTGAGGGTGGACCCCATCACAGGTATACAGCCCACAGCAGTGTGGCATACAGCAGCCCCAGAGGTATATACAGCAGCCCCAGTGGTAGTATACAGCAGCAGCCCCAGTGGTATATACAGCAGCAGCCCCAGTAGTTAGTATACAGAAGCCCCAGTGGTAGTATACAGCATCCCCAGAGGTAGTATACAGCAGCCAAAGAGGTAGTATACAGCAGCCCCAAAGGTATATACAGCAGCCCCAGTGGTAGTATACAGCAGCCCCAGAGGTAGTATACAGCAGCCCCAGTGGTAGTATACAGCAGCCCCAGAGGTATATACAGCCCCAATGGTAGTATACAGCAGCCTCAGAGGTATATACAGCCCTAGTGGTAGTATACAGCAGCCCCAGAGGTATATACAGCCCCAGTGGTAGTATACAGCAGCCCCAGAGGTATATACAGCCCCAGTGGTAGTATACAGAAGCCCCAGAGGTATATACAGCCCCAGTGGTAGTATACAGCAGCCCCAGTGGTAGTATAAAGCAGCCCTAGAGGTAGTATACAGCAGCCCCAGAGTTAGTATACAGCAGCCCCAAAGGTATATACAGCAGCCCCAGTGGTAGTATACAGCAGCCCCAGTGGTAGTATACAGCAGCCCCAGAGGTATATACAGCCCCAGTGGTAGTATACAGCAGCCCCAGAGGTATATACAGCCCCAGTGGTAGTATACAGCAGCCCCAGAGGTATATACAGCCCCAGTGGTAGTATACAGCAGCCCCAGAGGTATATACAGCCCCAGTGGTAGTATACAGCAGCCCCAGAGGTATATACAGCCCCAGTGGTAGTATACAGCAGCCCCAGAGGTATATACAGCCCCAGTTGTAGTATACAGCAGCCCCAGAGGTATATACAGCCCCAGTGGTAGTATACAGCAGCCCCAGAGGTATATACAGCCCCAGTGGTAGTATACAGCAGCCCCAGAGGTAGTATACAGCAGCCCCAGAGGTAGTAAACAGCAGCCCCAGAGGAGGTATATACAGCCCCAATAGTAGTATACAGGCCCCCCAGTGGTGGTATACTGGCCCCCACCAGTAACACACAGCCCCCCCTCCTTAGTATGTCCCCCCCCAGGCTGCGGCACCTGTTAAAATACCAAACTTTCATACATCACCTTTCCGGCGCAGCTCCTCCGCTCCTCCGCTCCCAGCTTCTTCTTCTTGCTTCCGGTGTCATGTGACCGGGCGCAGGAGATGACGTCATCTCCTGCGCCCGGTCACATGACACCGGAAGCAAGAAGAAGAAGCCGGGAGCAGAGGAGCTGCGCTGGAAAGGTGATGTATGAAAGTTTGTTATTTTAACAGGTGCCGCAGCCTGGGGGGGGGACATACTAAGGAGGGGGGGACATACTAAGAAGGGGGGGGCTGTGTGTTACTGGTGGGGGCCTGTGAAGTGCAATTGCACTGCATCCCCCCGGCGTTGACGGACGGGGGGATGCAGTGCATATTCATTGCACTAATGAGGCGGCCCCACGTGACCGCCTGCGGTCACCGCGGCCCCCTCCTGCCTCCTCCAGCCACCGGTGCAGCCCCCCCCCTACAGCATACCGAGTGACTCGCGTATAAGCCGAGGGGGGGACTTTTCAGCCCAATTTTTGGGCTGAAAAACTCGGCTTATACGCGAGTATATACGGTAGGTTTGGGCAGATGCAATACAAAAGGGTTTTCTGCACTGTATGGTGGTAGATTTCAACACAACACTGGACCACAGCTGCCTATCCAAACACTGGTACTACCCTAAATAGATTTTGGTAACTAGGTTTGGGCAGATGCAATACAAAAGGGTTTTCTGCACTGTGTGGTGGTGAATTTCAACAGAACACTGGACCACAGCTACCTGGCTAAACACTGATATTACCCTAAATAGATTTTCGTAACTAGCTTTGGACAGATGCAATACAAAAGGGGTTTCTGCACTGTATGGTGGTAGATTTCAACAGAACACTGGACCACAGCTATCCTATCCAAACAGTGCTAGATTTGACCAGATGTAGTAAATAAAAGGCTTGCAAACACAGGAGGTGTAGCTTTCTACACAACAGAGCTACACACTTGCCTGGCAAACAGTGCTGCTAGCCAAAAATGATTTGCTTGGCTAGATTTGGCCAGATGGAGTAAAAAAAGGCTTGCAAGCACAGGAGGTGTAGCTTTCTACAGAACAGTGCTACACACCTGCCTAGCAAACAGTGCTACTAGCCAAAAAGGATTTGTGTCGTGCTCCTGAGGCTCCAGTCACCACAGAGGTACTGTACCTCAGCCAAAGGAGTGGTACCCCACTCTCGGGTAAGGAAGGGACACTCCCTGGCACCCACACGCCCTCATCCAACACTACACACTTCAGCTCGGGGGTTCGGGTGGACCCTGTTTAGGGAGGGCCCCATCCCAGGCTGGAGTGGTGACAGGTAGGGAATGTGGGTAGAGGAAGTAGGACAGGAGCAATAGAAGGTGGGTACAGACCAAAGGACGTACAGAACATAGGGAGTTAGAGGGAGGACTCGGAGACGAGCAGACATGTGAGCGAGACATCCAGGGGACTGGAGTCAGTGGATCTCGTCCCGAGACGGAGAGAGAGGACAGGACTGACGGAGGAGCCAGTGAAGGGCTCAAGAGTGACAGAAGGAGTCCCAAGGGCACAGGAAGTGAGTGATCCACATGTGGCGCCTGCATTGAAGCTGACAGAAAACCCAAGGTCAGGGGCTGGGTCACAGAAAAGGGACCGGCCCCAGCTTACTGAAGTAACTGCACAACTCAACTGACAAACCCAGGACCGATGTGACTACAAGTACCACAGTCCAAGTTCACATTCATTCGTTGAAAAGGTGGCTGCCTAGGGTCAGGGGACTAGGACAAAGTTGCCCGACAGGACCCGAGATTACCGGCTCTAGACACTGGGTGTGAGGTGCTGAGAAGGAAGGTGAGAATCCAGCACAGGGAGACGGCCGAGAAAAGAACATCAGAAGAGAGTCTGGGTAGAAAGTCAGTGAATAATTTGAGAGTTGTCTGGAGCCCTGGCCTGGAGAACACAGCACCCTGTAACAAGCTGGAACCACCTGGAGCCATGTAGCAACTGTGAGAAAACTGCACCTTGCTGTGTCCTCAAGTTATTACTGCACCCTTGTCCCTACAAATAATATTATCCCTCCCTGGGGCTCACAGTTCTACCCGTGGAGCACTACAACACATTAGCTGCAATACCACCAGCCCCAGAAGATCTGCACTGCAGCATCGGCCATCCACCCCCATTGCTGAAACCCACGGGTGGCGTCACAAGATCATTTACCCAAATAAACTGCCTCCATTTAATGACACCACCAGGGTCACGGAGCCAGTTGAGTCACCGTGACATTCCCAAGAGGACTGAAGCCCGGTGTAGCTTTCTACACAGCAGTGTTACTGTCATGATCTCCATATTGCCTGTGTTGTTCTAGGCTTGTGGAGACTGTAAGGCAGTGTCTGGTTCAGACCACAAAGCGATCCAAGTCCTACACAGCCAAAAGCAAATCTACAATTCACCCAGAGCAGAGCTGTAAGCTAGGTTAAATAGGCTCTTAATTAAGTGAGCTGAATTCAGGTGATTGAGACACAGAGCCAGCCCAGCCTGACAGTCTCCAGAAACCTAGAACAACACCGGCAATGTGGAGATCGTGACAGCTACACACCTGCCTGGCAAACAGTGCTATAGCCAAAAAGGATTTGTTTGGCCAGATGTAGTAAAAAAAGGCTTGCAAACACAGGAGGTATAGCTTTCTACACAACAGTGCTACACACCTGCCCCAGTGCCTGGCAAATAGTGCTACTAGCCAAAAAGGATTTGCTTGGCTAGATTTAGCCAAATGCAATAAAAAAGGCTTGGAAAGCACAGGATCTACAGCATGTTGATTTTAACACAGCACTGGAACACAACTGCCTGACAAACACTGCTTTCAAGCCATAATACGGCTGTTCTAGGAAGGAGTCCCTAAACCTACTATCTACAAGTATCTCTCTATGTAACTTGGAATGGAATCGCTATCTACCTATCTTTATCTGTAGCGCGCACAGCAGCAGTTGCGGTGTCTGACACTGAGCTCCAACACTGAGAAAATGGCGAGGGGAAATGGATGGTTCTTATATGTAAAGGACAAGTGACATACCCAGCCAATGAAACAAGCCCTTGTGTGCAAAAAGTGCACTTTGATCTATGCGTGCTGATTGGCTGACAGACTGGACAACTCACACTAAGTATGGGAAGGAAAAAAAATGGATATCTGCATTATCTGACAACAGACCTCTCCCCAGCCCCCCAACCCCCTTACTATGCCTACACACTGAGACTCATAATAACGTTGAACAAAAGCATTACTGTGAAAAGTCAGTAACACTTTTGGTCAATGAACAGTTATTGAAATTGTCGAACATGTTTGATCGAACATCGCTCATCTCTAGTCCCAGGTCCCAGCTGCTTGGCCCACCCAGCATATGTTTTCAACTGTGTTTAACATGAACTGTCACAAAGGTCAGGGTCACACATGGCATCAGTTTTTGCCTTGGATAATTTTTGTAATTTTTTTGTCAAGTCCAAACACGCATATGCGTTAACGCATGGTGCTTTGCATTTTTCAAAAATGCATGCGTTTTTGGCCCCATAGGGTTTAATGGAAACACATGCAAAAACGCATGTCATTTTCTGCAAACACAAAAATGCATGCGTTTTTGCAAACGCAGCCAAAAATGTTGCAGAACACGTTTGGATGCGTTTTTAGAGGTAAAAACACATAGAAACACAAATTAAGCAAAACGCAGACTAGGCTTAGATGTGAAAAGGGCCTTTAGCTCCTCACAGCTCTGCAAAAAGCTCTGCTCTGC
Source organism: Allobates femoralis (assembly GCA_033576535.1). Lineage (NCBI taxonomy): Eukaryota > Metazoa > Chordata > Amphibia > Anura > Aromobatidae > Allobates > Allobates femoralis. The sequence goes on along the minus strand of JARQOC010000001.1, from coordinate 70,062,025 downwards.
TTTCTGCCAACAGATCTCTGCAGCATCCATTCTAACAGATGATTACTGGACATGTGAACTCAGGCCCTTTTCACATCTAAGGCTAGGGTCACACTTGCATCGTGGATGCGTTTTTTTCTATGCGTTTTTCACACTTGTCTTTTGTGAGAAACACATGGAAAAACGTATCCATAGACCCCAATGCAAAAAACGCATGGCCGAAGTGCCATGCGTTTTTTAGATGCGTTTTTTGGCTCAGCACCAAAAAATGCATCATGATGCATTTTTTGGGGCTTTTTTGTTGATTTTCAAAAACGCATGCGTTTTTGTAACATGGGGCCCTATGGGAAATGCATGCAAAAATGCATGGCACTAAATGGTACCATGCATTTTTGCATTTGTTTTTGCTTGCATTTTTTAAGGCTGCTCCAGACCTAACATCAAAAACACAGCCCAAAAACGCAGGCTGCCAAAAACATACTTAAAAACGCAGCCAAGTGTGACCCTAGCCTTAGATGTGAACAAGGCCTGAGCCTAACAAGTATAACATGCAAGGAAGTAGCAATCATATCCCACAGAAATACATGCATAATTATATTTCTGAATGTTATGTTCTACCAGAAATTAGTCATGGACTATTACTAGAGGAAATATTATATTACAACTAGAATTCTGTATGTCTTTAATCTCATCATATTGTGGGAAAATGTTCACGTTATGCGGCAGTTGTGACACCTCCACACATTCAGTATGGGAGAACTTTAGTAACCAGTTTTTTCCATACCTTTAATGCAAGTGACCAGCACCGAGGCTGAAATGATACTACATGTGCCCACGGACAGGATATCCTGAGATGACATGTTGAGGTTTTCACACTTTAGACATGATCTTCACGCTTTGTGTGAGTAGAGTTGCTCTTTCCACTCATAGGCTTTTTTTTAGTTGTTAAATTGTCTTTTAAAGACATTTATATTTTTAAATGTCATTATATTAGTCAGATATTAAATTTTGCATGTAAATGTATGTTATTATTGTCTTTTATAAGTGAACTAAAGAGGAACTCCCATCATTATAAATTATATTGTATTCGTTGAATATGCCATTACTTCACATTCAGTAAGGGTCTGCTTGAATAGGAGCAATATTTGGTAGCAGTCATTAAACAATATGGCAGAGTGGTGGTGTTCTGCTCCGTACACTGTTTGCATCCTGCTCTGCTGGAACATGTATTGCACTCCAAGAACTGACAATCAGTATCATGGTATTGGGAAAGTCCTTTAAAATTATAAACTACCGTTCAAAAGTTTGGGGTCACTTAGAAATTTCCTTATTTTTGAAAGGAAAGCACATTTTTTTCAATGTAGTTAAGATTAAATGAATCAGAAATACACTCTATACAATGTTAATGTGTTAGATGACTATTCTAGCTGCAAATGTCTGTTTTTTAATGCAATATCTACATAGGTGTATTGAGGCCCATTTCCAACAATCACCACTCCAGTGTTTTAATGGTACATTGTGTTTGCTAACTGTGTAAGAAGGCTAATGGATGTTTAGAAAACCCTAGAAAACACTTGTACAAGTATGTTAGCACAGCTGAAAACGGTTTGGCTAATTAGAGAAGCTATAAAATTGACCTTCCTTTGAGCTCATTGAGAATCTGGAACATTACTGCACATTTGTTTGTTCTATGAAACTCTCAAAATGGCCAGAAAAATAGAACTTTCATGTGAAACTCGACAGTCTATTCTTGTTCTTAGAATTGAATGCTATTCCATGCGAGAAGTTGCCAAGAAACTGAAGATTTCCTACAACTGTGTGTACTACTCCCTTCAAAGGAGAGCACAAACAGGCTCTAACCAGAGTAGAAAGAGAAGTGGGAGGCTTCAATACACAACTGAGCAACAAGACAAGTACATTAGTGTCTATAGTTTGAGAAATCGACACCTCACAGCTTTTCTACTGGCAACTTCATTAAATAGTACCCGCAAAATGTTAGTGTCAATGTCTACAGTGAAGAGGAGACTCCGGGATGTTGGCCTTCAGGGCAGAGTGGCAAAGAAAAAGCCATATCTGAGACTGGCTAATAAAAGGAAAAGATTAATATGGGCAAAAGAACACAGACATTGGACAGAGGAAGATTGAAACAATGTTTTATGGACAGACAATTCAAAGTTTGAGGTGTTTGGATCACACAGAAGAACATTTGTGAGACGCAGAACAACTGAAGAGAAAATTATTATTTCAAATAAAAACCATTATTTCTAACCTGGTCAATGTCTGGACTATATTTTCTATTCATTTTGCAACTCATTTGATAAATAAAAGTTTTCATGGTAAACACAAAATTGTCTGGGTGACCCCAAACTTTTGAACGGTAGTGTGCGTTGTAGATTTATGCTATGTAATGCAGACTTTTGCAAAAGTGTTCCAACGGAGGTGGGCTGAGACAATATTTGGTATTCATTCTACTTTAAATAGGCCATAGGCTGAGAAGCACTTCTGGATGTGTCGCCCATGTGTACTAAGTGTGGTCCCAGAAAACCTGTGATGCAGATGCACGCCCTGAGGACCAAAGGCAAGAGATGGAGCCCCGGCAGACACTGCAGGTCTGCTGGAAGGGTGAGTATGCCTTCCTGCTTAGGAGACACTGGGGCTGCAGGCACTACAGCTGCTAGGTACCACTCCAGGAGAACTCTCAGTAGCATAGCAGTTGGCCCCAGGGGTCTGAGAGCAGGCACGTGCTCAGATGCAGGCAGAGCAACTGCAACAGGCAGGCCTGCTGGGACTGGAAGGTTCTGGCAGTTACTTGAGATGCTGGTTGGTATGATAGATGCTGGAGGGTATAGCAGATACTGGCGGGTATGGCAGGTACTGGCTGGTATGGCAGGTGCTGGAAGGTCCGATGGTGCAGACTGGTAGAGCAGGGATGACTGGTTCAGAAAGGGTTACAGATACTGGATGGGTAGTGTGTACTGGAAAACAGGCATGGGTTTACTGGAACAGACAATGGATACAAGGAATAGAACCTGATCACTATCAAGTGAGTTTCTAACTGATAGACCACATTGCTTAGGCACCCCTTAAGGGGAGACTGCCTTAAGTATCTAGTGTCCTTCAACCACAGGCTAGGGACCCATGCAGAGTGTGTGCACTGCCACTTTAAGGGGCAGGGAGTGCACATGCTTACGCTCCAAGGACACTCACATGGACCTGTGCAGCATGGACATGCCAAGGGAGCAGGAAGCAGTAGATGCTGCGGGATGGCCTGAGTGATGCAACAGGGTCATCAGTGCTAGCGTAACAGTGGTGCCACAGGGTCATCAGTGCCAGAGTAACAGTACCCCACCTTATGTCCTTTCTTTTCCAGGCCTAAAAGGAATCTCTTCAAGAGAAGAGGGGCATACATTTTCGCTTTGGGCTCCCACAACCTCTCCTTAGGACCAAAGCCTTTCCAATCTTTTAAGAAAAGGGTTTTACTTTTCACCCTCTTCATATCCAGGATTTTCTTTACCTTGAAGACAGTCATAGGAGCAGGTGGTTGAAGGAGAAGGCTGGACAGATGTTGTTTAGGGGCCATGTTCCAAGCACTTGAAGGACAGGTGGAAACGAAGTCCAGAATATCATCCCACATGAAGGGCCACTAGAATTGCTGTGTGATTAGTCAAATAGTCTCTCTTCATATGACATCAGCAGCTAAGCTGGAAGAGTGGCCCCACAACAAGACTCAATACATATCGGATACTGACAAAAAAGTCCTTCTTGGGTGCACTTGGGACAAATCTGCCTGATCCATTGCAACCACCTTACAAGGCCTAACAATATATTGGGGATCTTCTTTCTTTTTAATGAAAAAAACAGCATCAGATCGATGGGCAGAAAATTGGGCCAGAAGACAAAGTGGTGCCTCCATGGACTGAGATGGCTGCACACCAACTAGACACCCATTGAGTCAATTCTTGCTTCATTGGAGCACCTCTCCGTATTTCTAGTCACGGATAAATTCATGGGTATGGAATCATGGTAGGAAATGTGGACGAGACATGTTGGGAAGCACCAAAAAGGAAACTATTTCAAAATTCAATGTTCCTACCCATAGCTCTACCTGCTCAGAGGCAAACCGTATGGGCATACTTAAGTTTTTTCCATTGATGGATAACACCATCAAGGGACTATGGAGGCGATGGATGGAACTCTGATACAGATGCACCACAGTCTGATGGATGAAGCTTCCAGCACATTCGTAATCTAGGTAGGCCATCTCAAAGAACTGGGAGGCCATCTCAAAGATCTGGGTTACTCCATATGAGGCAAAGTGAATGGAGGAGAAGACTTGCCAATGCACAGAGTAGCCTCTCTGATGGACCCTAGGCTAGTAGGTCCTGGCATTAGGGGACAAGATCAGATGAAGTGTCCATATCTCTGCAGTAAAAACACAGTCCCATGGTTCGACTAAGCTCCTGACGCTGCTCGATTAGCTTGATGCAGTTGGCCTGAAGTTCTGGAGTCGAAGCAGACTAAGGCTAGGGTCACACTTGCGTTTTTTTCATGCTTTTTTGATGACCTGCATTTTTAAAAAAGCATGTAAAAACGCACCCATAGGCCCCCATGCAAAAAAACGCATGCACTAATAGCAAAAACGCATGCCTTAAAGTGATCCTGACCTCACAAATTGCGTCCCCATGCTATTTGAACCTGTCCCTGCAGCACCTTAAGTGCTTCCTGGACATCCCTTTCTCTCTAAATATCGATTTGTCAAAGTTTATAAAATCATCTTACATACCATGGAATCTGCGGCTTCTCAGAATAGGCGTGCCAGCTTGCCACTCCTCGCCCGCTGCCTCCTTCATGATTATTCATGCCCAGCTGGGTGTGCTGCAGTGAGTGCAGCCGCGTCCTCTCCTACGATGGGCGGTATTCCCGGTATGACGAAAATCTCTTCATATCCGGGTTTACTACGTCAGTACACCCATTTGGGTGTACTGCCGACTTCATGCTGCGAATGCGCATGCACGAAGTCTGTTCTAGCCAGTTATGGGTGTACTGATGTAGTAAACCCGGATATGACGAGATTTTCGTCATATCGGGAATATAGGAGAGGACGCGGCTCCACTCACTGCAGCACGCCCAGCTGGGCATGAATAATCATGAAGGAGGCGGTGGGCAGGGAGCGGCAAGCAGGCACACCTTTTGTGGCTACTCAAATTCTGAGAAGCCGCAGATTCCATGGTATGTAAGATGATTTAATAAACTTTGCCAAATCGATATTTAGAGAGCAAGGGATGTCTAGGAAGCACTTAAGGTGCTGCAGGGACACGTTTAAACAGCATGGGGACACAATTTGTGAGGTCAGGATCACTTTAATAGCAAAAACGCATGCCTAAAGTGCCTTGCGTTTTTGGCATGAGTTTTTGCACTTATGTGAGTAGCTGCCTTCAAAAATGCATGCAAAAACGCATGGTACATTAGTACCATTTAGTACCATCCAAAAATGCATGCGTTTTCCATAGGGGCCCATGTTAAAAAACACATGCGTTTTTAAAACAGCACCAAAATTTAGTTCATTAACTTTTTTTGGTGCTGATTCAAAAACGCATGTAAAAACTCATGTGTGGCACCTAAAAAAACACATGCTGAAATGAAAAAAAAAGTGAAAGTGCACACCAGCCAGACATCAGAAAAGCCACTTTGGCCTAATCCAAAGCAAACTGTGGATTTCAAAGAGCAACATGCACTGGTTTATGAACTCTCTGCATTGCTTGGTTTGCCGTCAAACCCTCTGCACAGGCATGCAACTCACATGACAAACGACTTTTAAAAGAACTTTTGCTTGTATAGTCAGTATAACTCTATGATTAAGACGAGGCTGCTTTTTATACTCCTATGGTACTGGGAGTAAACAGGGCCGCACCGTCCATGAGCCACTGTGAGTACAAGGTTTCAAGCGGCAAGATGAGTCAGAAGACAGGGGGCGGCACTGTGACCTGCACTCAGTCAGATAATGTGCTGACTGCCGACATGCCCTGCTCCTGCAATACAGTGTTTGCGGTTAGTCACTCACTGTTTGTGTGCTCTGGAGATAAGAACAAAAGCTGTGTGTGATCGGGATGAGAGGGGTTTAGGGAGGGGGGCTGGTTGTAAATGAATGTAGCAGAGCTGTGTATGTATGAGGTATATGGAGTGGAGCCGAGTGTACGAGGTGTACGAGGTGTACAGAGTGGAGATGCGTGTGTACGAGGTGTAAGGAGTGGAGCTGTGTATGTATGAGTTGTGCGGAGCGGAGCCGTGTGTGTACAAGGTGTACAGAGCGGAGCCGTGTGTGTACAAGGTGTACAGAGCGGAGCCGTGTGTGTACAAGGTGTACAGAGCGGAGCCGTGTGTGTACAAGGTGTACAGAGCAGAGCCGTGTGTGTACAAGGTGTACAGAGCAGAGCCGCATGTGTACGGAGCGGAGCCGCGTGTGTACGATGTGTACAGAGCAGAGCTGCATGTGTACGAGGTGTACGGAGCAAAGCCGAGTGTGTACGAGGTGTACAGAGCAGAGCTGCATGTGTACGAGGTGTACGGAGCGGAGCCGCGTGTGTACAAGGTGTACGGAGCAGAGCAGAGTGTGTACGAAGTGTACGGAGCAGAGCCGAGTGTGTACGAGGTGTACGGAGCGGAGCCGAGTGTGTACGAGGTGTACGGAGCGGAGCCGAGTGTGTACAAGGTGTACGGAGCGGAGCCGAGTGTGTACGAGGTGTACGGAGCGGAGCCGAGTGTGTACAAGGTGTACGGAGCAGAGCCGAGTGTGTACGAGGTGTACGGAGCGGAGCCGAGTGTGTACGAGGTGTACAGAGCGGAGCCGTGTGTGTACGAGGTGTACAGAGCAGAGCCGCATGTGTACGAGGTGTACGGAGCGGAGCCGCGTGTGTACAAGGTGTACAGAGCAGAGCCGCGTGTGTACTAGGTGTACGGAGCAGAGCCGAGTGTGTACGAGGTGTATGGAGTGAAGCCACGTGTGTACATTGCAGAACTGAGAGTGTACAAGGTGTACGGATCGGAGCTGTGCTTGTACAAGGTGAACGGAGCGGAGCTGAGAGTGTACAAGGTGTACGGAGTGGAGCTGCGCTTGTACGAGGTGTACGGAGAGGAGCTGAGAGTGTACGAGGTGTACGGAGAGGAGCAGAGTGTGTATGAGGTGTACGGAGCTGAGCTGCACAAGGTGTAAGGAGTGGAGCTGAGAGTGTACGAGATGTACGAATCGGAGCTGCGCTTGTACAAGGTGTACAGAGCGGAGCTGAGAGTGTACGAGGTGTACGGAGTGGAGCTGTGCTTGTACGAGGTGTACAGAGCAGAGCTGTATGTGTACGAGGTGTACGGAGCGGAGACCAGTGTGCAGTGTGTAAAAGGTGTACGGAGCGGAGCTGTATGTGTATGAGGTGTACGGAGCAGAGCCCAGTGTGTACAAGGTGTACGGAGCGGAACCATGTGTGTACGAGGCGTATGGAGCAGAGCCGTGTGTGCAAGGCGTTCGCAGCGGAGCCCAGTGTGTCCGAAGCGGAGCTGCGTGTGTACGGAGCAGAGCCACGTGTGTACGAGGTGTACAGAGCGGAGCCATGTGTGTACAAGGTGTACAGAGCAGAGCCGCTTGTGTACGAGGCGTACGTGGTGTACGGAGCTGAGTGTGTACTAGCTGTACGGAGCGGAGCCATGTGTGTACCTGTGGTGGCCCTGCGAACATGCCGCTCCTATAATCCCGGCCGCCTCTGCCGGCAGCATTCTTCTCCTGAGTCCTGGCCGCCACTGTCCACCCCTCTGCAACTCAGCACGGCGGGGAACAATGATGTTATCACTTAGCGCCGCTGTGCTGAGGAGAAGAGGTATTTACTTTTTATTTTTTAATAGTTTTTTTTAGTGAGTACATTGATAGAACACTATGTAATGTATAATATAATATAATATAATATAGGAGGACAATGGGGGTGCAATATACTATATGGAGAACTATTGTGGCCCATTATATTATATGGAAGACTATGGGGGTGCATTATACTATAAGGAAGGCTATAGGGGATGCATTATACTATATGGAGGACTATGAGGGTGCATTATACTATATGGAGGACTATGGGGGTCCAATATGCTGTATGAAGAGAGCTATGGGGGTGCAGTATGCTATATGGGCTTGCATTATGCTATATGGAGGACTGTGGGTCTTCATTATTCTATATGGTGGACTGTGGAGGTGCAATATGCTATATGAAGGACTGTGGGGTGCATTATACTATTTGGAGGACTGTGGGGGTGCATTAATCTATATGGAGGACTTTGGGGTGATTATTCTATATGGAGGACTGTGGGGATGCATTATTCTATATGGAGGACTGTGGGGTGCATTATACTACATGGAGGAGTGTCGGGGTGCATTATTTTATATCGAGTACTGTGGGGGTGAATTGTTGTCTATGGAGGTCTGTGGCGATGCAATATGCTATTTAGAGGACTACGGGGTGCAATATACTATATAGAGGACTGTGGGGGTGCGGTTTTCTATATTGAGGACTGTGGGGGTGCATTCTATTTTATAGAAGACTATGGGGGTGCATAGTAGGAGGAAAATTACTTTGTAAAGGCTGACATGTTGTGAGAGATGTACCTATGTGACCCAGCCAAATATTGTTTTTGTTGGGGGGTGCCCAATTAGAATGTCTGCTCTGGGGCTCCATGTTTTCTATGATGCAGGATGCATTGTCCCTCTGCTGCAGGACTGATTGGCCATAACTTAGGCTGGTTTCAGATTTGCGTTTGTGTCTGCATGCGCAGGGCATGCAAACGCAGGGCAAACGCTGTCATACTGATGTGAACGCAGCAGAGATTCTCCGCATGCGTTCACATCAGTATGGTGCCCGGCCAGCCAATCAGCGATCTAGACGGCAGTCGGGAGGCGGAGATCTGTGGCGGAGATCCTCCTCCTCCCGGCCGCCGCCGACGAAATTTCAGTGTGATCCGCAGCGTTCTCCTGCGCCGCCATGCGGAGGACAGTGCGGATCCATTGAGATCCATGCATTGTTTGTGCACTCGCGGGCACTTGCTGATAAAACAAGCGCCTGTGAACGCATGAAAAATGCAACATTTTGCATTTGGAGGGTAGAGGAGGGCGCATAAATTATGCGTATCCAAATAGAACCGCTCCCATGTTAAACATAGGAACGCAGTGCGCATGCGTTTGGCTGCGTTCTGTTACGCTTGCGTTCCGAACGCAAATGTGAAACCACCCTTACACACCAGGTCCAGTACTGCCCCTCGGTACATTCAGGCATCCAGCCTTGTTTCTCCTGAGCAGTGGTTGGTCGGTGGTGCTCTTCCCCCATCCCGCTCCCACATCCTTTGCTCAACCCAATAGGAAGGACCCTGTTATTAATTACTTAAAGACAGCCCGTGTGTGGCGCTTGTGATTAGCTAAACAATTCGGGAGTAAGTGTGGTCTGTTGGATGGAGGAGAAGCGCCATTTTACTAACTTAGTGCAGTGGCAGCTTGTTGATGCTCAGACTGCAAGTGTGTGGATGGTGCGGCATGGTGACATGTCTGAATATTCAGTGCCAGGCAGCAGTCCAGAGTTTTGTAGGCGTGTGCCAGAGGATGGCAATCAGTGCTGCCTCCTGAGCTATAAGGATGCAGGACTGTGTCTGCCTACAGGACCACCGCTCTGACAGTCGTCATTATGTGTCTAAATGCTTGTGCCAAGCTGCCATTGCCATTAATGATCCTTGTTCTGGATTTTTCTGTGTGGTTCTTGTATGTGCACGTGATGGCGCTGACTTCTTTGTGTGGACATCTTTTTTTCTGTTTCTGTAAACTAAAATGTCCACTATTTTGCTCATTTACACAGGATAAATATAAGTCTGTATGAACCAGATTTAGTTTTATCAATTAAAAAATTTACTGTCGGGGGGGGGGGCGCCGTTTTGCAGTTCGCCTCAGGCAGCAGAGAGGCTAGGTTCACCCCTGGGAGTAAATAACATCAGGAAGATGCAGGGAATAATCACCTTTTGAGTATTTAATGGGGTTTTGATCAATTCCTGATCCACCGCATTCTGGAAAACACCAATCTTTCACTTGACGTATGATAACAAAAACGTTGGCTGCAGTGAGAGGGTCTGTACTGTGTAACAAAAGGCATAAATTATCATTAAATCTTCAGTTATGAGAAGAATGTTGAATTAGTAAGCTAAAGCAGAAATATATGTGTTTGTTGAAAGCTTATCTCACTGACCACAAAGCCACTTCCGGAACATGATTACCTACCACTTCCCAAACGGTTTGTGAGAGAAACATAGGAAATAGCTTTCTTCACTAGTGGACTGTAGAGGAGATATTAGAGTTCAATAACCATTGTCCTGAGAATGAGATACACTAAGATATATGTGAATAAGTAGGTTACATTCAACCAATTATCTTTAACAATCAGTTGTAGTACAGTAGAAGGATGATAAGATAAGGTGATAAGAATAAGTCGGCATATATCCGATGCCACTGATAAAATCACTCAAAAAAGGTACAGCCATCAGCAGACACTTTATTAAAGAACATAATGGAGATACTGCTAATTTTAAGGTTACAGCTATAGAGAAAGTGAATCCATAAATGCATAGGTCCAGATCCGGATGTGGTGAACGCAATTGGCTTCCCACACATTTTGCAAGCAAAATGTGTTGATGAAGACGCAATTCGGTAACCCGATTGCTCCGGATGTGTAATCTGGAGCAATCTGGATACCATACAGTTTGCTCATCCTTGCTGCCGCAGGGACGAGCAAACTGTAAATTCTGTGAAAAAGATTAAATATTAATAATAATTTTGGGCAACGTGTCTCTAGGGGGTGCCCACCCCCCCAGAGACATGCTGCCCACTCAGGTGGGCATGTCATGGGTTGATAAGTGATGTACAGTAAGCCGGCTACTGTCGGCTCTGTACAATTTTCTGAATGAAGCCGCGGCTCCACTGACAGCGTCTTTATGACGCCGTGGCACGCCCCTTGGTGTTCACTAGACGACGCAACATCCATTGCAGGCGGAGTAGCCTTCTTATGGAACCTGAATCACACGTAGAAGGGAGCCTGATAGAGCCTTGGTACTAAAGGACTATTGGAGACTAGGCTAACAGCAGAGTGTCGGCTCTGAAACGGACCGATGATTCACCCGGTTTCCCCAGATTAACCGACGGGGAACTCCAGCTTTACGTTAGAGTTCCTACCCCAAAGGACAGGCAGCTCAGTGGCGACCACGAAGGCCCACAAGGGGCCCGAGCCACCGCAATACTCTCCGGAGACACACACAAAGTGAGAGAGCGAGAGCAAAAGCCTGGAAAGGACAGAGAAAGAGTGAGGGGTCACAGAGAGGAACAACCTGGCTGCAGGGAGTAAAGGAACCCGGAGGGGAGAGTTGTACCCGTGTAAAGACTTGTACCTGGAACTGTAACTGAGCTGTTATGCTGAACAAACTGCTAAGTAAACGCGGTGAACCCTGCCTCTGACTCCCTTGCATGATTCTCTATTGCCTGCACATGATTCCCTCCAACAGGACTGCAGCGAGATCCAACCTGAGAGTCACAGCCTGTCAGCTCTGGACACTGGAGAAAGGAAAGCTGCAGCAACAGGACAGTAAGTGTATTGCATCCACTACAAGCTTACACTACAGCATAGACTTAAAATCACTGCCCCGGGGAACTAAGTTCTACCCGCGGAGAACTATTCCATCTATAGCTGCTATAACATCATCCCTGGAGGTTCTGCAGCAGCGGTGGTCCCATTATTGACCACAAGCCGTGGGTGGCGTCAGGACAAACATTCAATCCCCTGTAAATATTCCCCTTTTACTTGCCAGGGCCTGGGACACGGTCAGGACCAGGGCCTCTGTGACACCCCCAGTAGAAACGCGGTCCGGTACCGAGTACCCCGTCCCAGTGGACTCGACAGTACCTTAAGGCCATGTTCAGACGATGATTATTTTGTGCGTTTTACTTTAGCATCTGTAAAGCCATGTTCAGACGATGATTATTTGGTGCTTTTTACTTCAGTATTTGTAAGGCCACGTTCAGAAGATGAGTATGGCTGGTTTCACACCACGTTTTTTTCCTGATCAGGTTCAATCAGGTTTGTGTGTCAAAACCAGGAGAGGAACCAGGAGAGGAACTTGCAGAGAAAAACTATCATTGAAAGACTGACACCTGTTCTGAGTTTTGGAGACATTCCTGGTTTTGACACACAGACCTGATCGAGCCTGATCAGGGAAAAAACTGTGGTGTGAAACCAGCCTATCTGGTGAGTTTTAGTTCAGTATATGTAAGGGTACCGTTTCACGAAGCAATATTGCATGCAATTTCACTGGCAATTTGCTGGTTGCAGTGAAATCATGGACACATTGTTACATTTGTACACAGCAACAAAATAGAACAATGTGTCCATGATTTCACTGCAACCAGCAAATTGCCAGTGAAATTGCAAGCAATATTGCGTCATATAACGGTAAGACCACGTTCAGGCGAGGAGTATTTGTTGAGTTTTAGTTCAGTGTCTTTAAGGCCATGTTCAGACGATGATTATTTGGCGAGTTTTACTTCATTATCTGTAAAGGTACCTTTACACGCCGCCACTGTGCCTAGCAACAGGTATCCACCACACGTGCACACGCACGTTTTTATCGGTGGATACCAATCTCTGATGCTGCATATAGACGCCGCCATTGCATTGTCAACTGAAGGTATCTTTGTTCCCCGGAAGTGCCGACAGATCCTGCGGCTTACTTCCTATGGAATACCTTCCCCGCTTTACATGCCGCTACCACAAAGGAATATGGGCGTACATATTTCGCGCCGTAAGAACAAAGGCATGACAGAGTTGTGTATTCTGTGATTCAAAAGCGTTGATTGGACAACGCAATAGCTTCATGATTGACCAGCCTGCGCAGGAAGGCTGGCTAATACATGACGCCATTGCAATTGTGGACTGTGAATGGATAGCTCTTTAAATATGGCGCCCTGTGAAGGGACAGCCAATGGTTACACAGTAGTCCCCACCAATGATCGCTGATGGGGCGTGGTATCCATGACGCCGTGGCACGCCCCTGGGAGTTCACTAGGCGACGCAACATCAATGCCTGTGCCCCATTTACCCATCACTTGCGGCACCTGTTTCAGAGCAGAGCTCTAAAACAGGTTGATTTCAACCCGGTGGTAACGGCGTGTAAATACGGTAGGGTAAGGTTTATTCGTCACCTAGATAACTCCCTGGGGTGTGAAACAGCCTCCGGGAAACCGCACCTCTTCAGCGATCATTGGTGGAAGCTCCTGTGTTGCCATTGGTTGTCGCTGTATAGGTCGGCATATTTAAGGAGCTGACCAGTCACAACCCCACAATTGCTCGAGCGTCATGTATTAGTCAGCCTCCTGCGCTGGCTGGCCAATCATGATGCTATTGCTTTGTCCTATCAGTGTACGAAATTCTTGTAATCCTCAATTGTGGCACGCCTATGTGTTGTCCCTGCTGCACCAGGTCCTCCCATATTACCCTCTGTAGTGGCGTGTAAATGAGGTAAGGTGCTTTTAAGAAGGTAACTTTAGGCACCCGGCGGTGCATCCAGAGATAGATTCAACCTTCTGAAGAGCACCTTGTATTGGCGTGTAAAGGCGGTGCGGGTACCGTTTGTAACTGTTGGTGCGTGCTCGTGCACGTGAAGCACCCGGTTGTTTCCACCATGCTGTAGCGGCGTGTAAAGGTACCCTAAGGCCACGTGCAGACGATGAGTATTTGGTAAGGTTTTTACCTCAGTATCTGTAAGGCCTCGTGCACTGAAAGGTAGCAAGCCTCCAATAGTCCTTTAGTACCAAGGCTCTATCAGGCTCCCTCCTATGTGTGATTCAGGTTCCATAAGAAGGCTACTCCGCCTGCAATCGGTCGTCTCGGCTGTATCTCTAGGACCCATTTTCACTGGTCCTCTCTTCCCTTACTCTCCTGGGGTGGTGCTTCGGATGGGCTTTCTCTCTATGGCTCCACACTAGCTCTTCAGATTCTGCGCTTTATACACCCCACTCCTCCAGGTCGTGTGCTTCTTGTCTTTCCTGCTCAGCCTACCTCAGCCTACTGACCCCTTCCTCCTCCCCTTTTCTACCATCTATCACCTGACCTGCTTGCTGCCCCACCCACTGTTCCCTAAACCCACCCCCCCTTGCCCGTTTAGAGTCCCGGGCTCCAGGTTGGGTGCTGCCCTCTAGTGGTGTGTGGGATGTCTGTAAGGGTGTTGTGGTGCAACTGTCTTCCTATCTTACCTGGCTGCAGTTCCCTATGTGGCCTCCTGGACGCAGGGGCGCCACAGTACCTTTACACACAGCAATTTTGCTAGGCAATTTCACTGGCAATTTGCTGGTTGCAGTGAAATCATGGACACATTGTTCCATTTGTACACAGCAACAAAATAGAACAATATGTCCATGATTTCACTTCAACCAGCAAATTGCCAGTGAAATTGCCTAGCAAAATTGCTGTGTGTGAAGGTACCTTTAGGGTACCTTTACACGCCGCAACTTTTGGCGGCGATCGGAGGCAACCTAACGTGCGTGTGCACATTTTTCATAGTTGCCTCCAAACGCCAAAGGCGCTTTTACACGCCGCAATTTCGCCCTCAACCTAAGGCGACGTGACTCCCCGGAAGTTGCCACACAAACAGCAGGAAACATCCGGTAGACTCCCGTCGCTGCTTCACACGCCACAATCCCCAAAGGAATGTGGGCGTACATGTTCAGCGCGGCGAAAACATAGGCATGCCAAATTGTTTTTCACCGCACCCAAAACATGCTCATTGGACAACGCAATAGCGTCCTGATTGGCCAGCCTGGGCAGGAAGGCTGGCTAATACATGACGCCATTGCAATTGTGTAGTGTGAATGGACAGCTGTTCCAATATGGCGCCCTGTGAAGGGACAGCCAATGGAAACACAGTAGCCACCACCAATCATTGCTGACGGGACGTGGTCTCCAGCAAGCTGTGACACTCCTCCGGGAAATCAGTAGGCGACGCTGATTCCATCCGTATCGCCCCTTCACACACCAAAAGCAGGGAATTTGCCCTTGATGATTGCCTCTGGTTTTGGAGCAGTGCTGTGAAAGGAACGAGGTGCAACCTTTTTGATCGCCGCCGGATTCCCAATTACACGCTGCAATTTCGAGGCAATTTTCACGGTGATGGTGACGGGGCTACTGATTGCTTGTCAGATTTCTCACAGCGGTTGCGGCGTGTAAAGGTACCCTTACAGATACTGAAGTAAAATTCACCAAATACTCCTCAACTGCACGAGGACTTACAGATAGTGAGGTAAAAACCTCACCAAATACTCATCGTGTGCATGATGCCTTACAAATACTGTAGTAAAAACTGATTTTGGAAGGGCATGACATGCCTATATCTGTGCCTCCTCCTCCTTTTACTTGTCTATCTCTTTTCTTTTCGCATTTTTATATGTACTTGTCACTTTTCCATGTCTTTGTTATATCTTCTCAGTAGTTTGTCACCTTTTGGACACCTTAGAAGGTATTTTCTATGTGTTTTTTATGTGTTTGTATGTGTTTGCCTGCCATTGTTTTCAATGGTATTCGACGGTGTTCAACGGTGTTCGACGAACATTAGACAAACCACCCCCCAATTCGACGAATTGAATTTGAACACTAGGGTGGTGGCTCATCTCTACAAGTAATATTGGGCGATAGAAACAGATGATGGGTTGAGAGAGGGCTTTTGAGGATGAGTGTGATCAAAGCATGTTTGAAGGATGAGGGGAAGACTCCAGTAATAGGGGATAAGTGAGATAAGCTTGGATGAAGACAGAGGTGAGGCTGGGAATGAGGTGGGATGGGAGCGGGTCAAGGGCGCTGGTGGTGAGCTGATCTTCTGACAAAGTGGAGAAGCAGCCTCTGGAAGGAGAGAGCAGTGAAGTTGTGAGGAGAAGTTGTGGGGACAGTGGGTCAAAGCTGCCTCTGATGTTATTGATCTTCTGTTTGAAGAAAGAGGCAAAGTCTTTGGACGAGATAAGAGGAGAGGGAGGAGGTGCAGGGGACGGAGTAGAGAATTGAAAGTTTTAAATAGCTGTTAGGGATTGGGAGACAGGAAGGATATTAAAGATAAGAAGTAGGCTGTGAGTGCAGACTTGAAGTTAGTGAGGGACTGCTTGAACATGGTGAAGTGTTCAGTTGAATGAGATTTCTTCCATCTCTGCTCAGCAACCCTGGAAGCAAGTCTCATGTCTTTAGTGAGGGTGGGGTGCCAGGGTTGCCTGTTTGTGCGCGGATTGTTGTATGTGAGGGCGACAGCTAAGTCGAGGACAGTAGTTATAGTGGTGTTATACAGGGTGGTAGCAGCATCTGTGTCATATAAGGAAGCTAAGTCTGTGAGAGGGAGAAGGGATTCTGAGAATGAGTGTAAATCTATATGCTTTAGGTGTCGGCGAGGATGGGTGAGATTGCGGGGTGGGGGAAAAGAGGAGAGGGAGGAGAAAGACAGGAGATTGTGGTCAGGCAGGGGGAGGGGTGTGTGAGAGGTTAGTGAGAGAGCATAGCATACCTATAAGACAAAAGGTATCTAGAGATGATTTGGAGAGTAAAGGAAAAGGTGCAAGTTGCAGAATGAATGTTTAATGAATTTTAATCTATAATATTGTGTACATTTTTGGCTGCAATTAAGATTTTTCTTGTTCATCATGCTTGTATATAATTTCATGTGTTTTTTGTGCAAAATAGATACATGATGGTTAAAAATTTTTTTTTATCCTGGCATAAGAAAGCATAAGAGTCATTCATTGAATGTGGAACAATTTTGATAAAGCCAAATTTTGCACACCTGTGCTATTTATTGTTCACTTACTTTATTATTTTGTCAACATATATATTATTTTTCAATGTCATTTATTTTCTTGTATTCATGACTAGAAGAGGAGTGGCTTTTGGTTTTTAATAGAATTGTTTATTTGTACTTAGTGGCGTAACTTGAAGCTCATGGGCCCCGATGCAAAAGCTCCAACGGGGCCCCGCAATTATTGTATGTCCTTAATAGCATTAGTCTTTTTCTATAGGTCAAAGGGACTTTTGGAGCCCCCTAGGCTCCAGGGCCTGGGTGCGATTACACCCCTGCACCTGTTGTAGTTATGCCCCTGTTTACGCCCCTGTTTGTACTTTTTAATGAAATAAACATTGGAGTGTTAATATACCCACATATTCTCATATTACTATCTAATCACCCGTGCTTGCAATTTTGCTGTGGGATCTAAAGAGTCAATGAGTTTCGTTCATCTTGCATTGTTTTGGTAAAATGTGAGCTTGATACATGGTAAAAAAAGGGTTCTCGGGAAATTTTATCAAAAGTTTTTACAAATAAAAAAAAAAAAAAAAATATTACTAAAATTGAAATTCCCATTTTTTTGGAGGGGGGGGTTGAATCTGGAAAAACCCCAAATTTAGGGGCGGAAACATTTAAAGGGGGGGCATGAAACCCCAGAAAATCCCAAAAACCCGGGGGGGTTTGAAGGGAGGCTTTGGGGTTGGAGCAGTCCAGGGGGGGCAAATCCCCAAAAAGAGAAAAAAAAGGGAGCCCCCCCGTATGGGGGCAAAAACCTTGGTTTTGGTTTTAACGGGGGTTTAAAAAAACCCCATAAAAGAAAAAGGGGGCCAAAAAAGTTTTAAAAAATTTTTTTAAAAAATCTTTTTTAACCCCGGTTTGGGGTTTCAGGGGGGTTTTTTTCCGGCTTTTTAAATTTTTTCCCCATTTAAAAATTAAAAAAAAAAAGCAAAAAACTTTTTTAAAAAAAAAAACCAAAAAAACCTTTTTGGAAAAAAGGAAAAAAAGTTTTTCCTTTTTCGGGGGGGGGCGGTTTTATTTGAAAACCCAAAGCGGTTTTTCCCTTTTTTAAAAAAAAAGGTTTTTTAAAAATTGTGTTCCAACCACTGGATTGGGAAAAGTCGGGAAAAAGGGGTTTTTTTTAAAATTTGGGAAATTTTAAAAAAAAAAAACTTTCAAATCAACCCTTTAGGAATTCTTTTTAAGCTTAAAAAGAAAAGGGTTTTTAGAAAAGGTTTTTTAAATAAAAAGGGAAAAAGGGCCCCCAAAAAACGGGGCTCCACCCCCAAGTTTTTAGGTTTGGAGGTTTTTACCCAAAAAGGGAAACCCAAAAAATTTTGGGAAAAAATTGGGGGGAACCCCCTTATTTTTAAAAAGCGGCTAAAAGGCAAAAAAAGAAGGGTTAGAAATTCAATAAGGAAAAAAAAACCCCTTCCCCAAAACCCTTTGAGGAAATAAAAAGTTTTTAAAAAACCCATTTTTTTTAAAAAGTTTTTAATGGGAGTTTTTAAAACTTCACTAACCCCTTCTCCCTTCATTAAAAATTGGGCCTTTTTCCCTAAATTTGGGTTCTTTTTGGAACCAATTTTAAAATGGTTCATTTTAGTTTTTTTTCCCTGTTTTTTAAAGTTTTTTTTTTCCAGCTAGTTAAAAAAAAAACAAATTTTTTAAAAAAGGGAACCCCTTAAATTTAAAAAATTTTTTAAAAATTAAACCCGATAAAAAAATACTGCAGTTTCCTTTCAAAAAAATTTATTTTTTTTAAATTTTTAAATTTTTTCTTCTTTACGGAGATGTGGGGGAAAACCCAATTTTCTTTGGGGGAAATTTTAAATATTTATCGGGTTTGGGGGGTTTCCCTTAAAAAACCTTTTCCCCCTTTAAAAAAAAACAACATTACAGAAGGGTTAGAATTTAATAAAATTGGTTAAAGGACAAGTTAAAAGTTTTTGTAGTAAATAAATGGGCTTTCAACTTGAAAATAAGAAAACAAATGTTTAATTTTCTAAAAAATAAATTTCCAAAAAAAAAAAAAAAATAAAGGACCCCTTTCAATATTAAGAGTTTTGGGGCCATGTGAAAATTTTTTTAAAATTAACATTTAACCTTGGCCCCTTTTTTTTTCCAGGGGTGAATTTAGTAAAGACCCGTTTTAATTTGGTTTAAACCTATTTGGGGGGTTTGTGAAAAAACGGAACAATTGAAATGTTAAAAAATTTTGCCCCCAACAAAGTTTTTAAAAGGAATGTTCAGTGTTAAATTGTCTTTTCCCCCAATTTTTTGGTTTTGGATGAAAAAAAAATTCAAGGGTTGTTATTTCCAAAAATTAAAGACCCCATTTTTAAAAGGGTCTTGGGTCCCAAAAAAATCCCCCCCCAATTTTTTTGGCGGGAAAACCTTCCCACTTTTTGTTTTTTATTTATTTTGAAAAAAGCCTTAAATTTTGGTCCTGAAAAGGGGATTTTTTAAGTGAAAAATTGGTGGAAAAATTTACCCCCACCCCCTTTGGCAGCCCTGGTTTTTTTTTAAAAAATTGCTTGGGGGAAAAAAAAAAATTCCCCAACTCCCTTTGGGCCTTCATTTTTCGGGAAAAGTCCCTTTTTTTCAATTTAAGGTTAAGGGGGCCCTTTTTTTTCATAAACCTGCTTTTTAAAAAATTGTCCCAAATTACCCTGAAAAAAAGGTTTGATAAAAAAATCCTGTTTAATCCAAAAAAATGTGTGTTTTTTTAGGTTTTCCCCTTTTTTCCTTTTTTTAAATTTTTTTTTTTAGCCGCATTTTAAAAAAAAACCTGAAAAAAATTTCAATCCCTTTTTAAAAAACCCCGCCCCCTAATGAAAAACGCATGGGAAATTTACAAAAACATTTGGCCGTCCCATTTTTTTTTTGTCTTTTCTCTTTATGGATTGTTTTGAAAAAAAAAAGGGGCATGGCGGGGTTTTAGCCCCCAAAAAGAGTTTATCAAAAAGATGGTTTTCACGGGGCCCCCCCCTTTTAAAATTTAAGCATCCGTTTTCTTCACCTGGGTTTTTAAAACATTTTACCAAAACATATGCTCAAAATTTTTTTTTCCTGTTTTAAAAGCTAAAAAGGCGGGGTCCCTTTCACCTTAAAAAGAAGGGGAAAGAAAAACGGAATGATTTTTTTAAGTCATTCTAAAAAAAATAGGGACCCCAGCAAGGGAAAAAGGAGCCCTTTTCGCCGCATATTTTTAAAATTAAAAAAGAAAAGGGGGTTTTCCCCAACACAGTTTAAAAACAGTCTGAAAGGGGAAAATTTCCTTTTAAAAAAAACAAAAACCCCTTGAGGTCCCGGGGGTTTTCCCCCAGGGGGGTTTTAAATTTAAAATACCTTTTACATTGAAAATTTAAAATCAAAGTTTAATAAAAAAACTTTAAGGGAGGTTTTAAAAAACCATTTTTCCCAAAGAAACCCCACCTTTATCAGGGACCTAAAACCCAAAAATTCACCTAATCCTTATCATTTTTTTCCCCTTTTATTTTGCTTTTTGCCTATGAAAAAATTCTTTTTTTTTTAAAACCTTCCCTTCTTTTTCCCGGTTTTCCCTTTTACTTGATAAACAAGGGGGAAATTTTGGGTTTTTTTAAAAAATTCCCCCGAAATGCCCTTTATTATTTTTAAAAAATCCAACTGTTTTTTGCCCATTAAAGGGGAAGGGAAATTTTTGGGTGGGGTTTTGGAATTTTACCACCTTTTTCCTCCCAAAAATTTTTTCCAAACCCCCAACGCTTTTGTTGGGTAAAAACCTTTGGCCCCTGCTTGGGGCCGGAGGGGGTTTTCTTCTTGGGTCGGGTTTTTTTAATATAATGGGGTAAATTTGCTTTAATTTTTCCCAAGGTTTTTTGAGACCTCTTTTCAAAAAGGTATTAAATAATGTACCCAAGGGGGGCCCCAGGGAAAAAAAAGGGGGGCATGGCCCTTAGAAAACGCGGCCCCAAATTTGGGGCAAAAAACATTGGTGTGCGTAACCGGGGGGGGTTTTCCCCCCCGGGTTTTATTTTACATATTTTTGGCCTGTTTAAAAAAACCCTGTCTCCTTTAAAACCCATTTTAAAAAAGGGTTGCCCCTAATAAAAAAGTTTTGTTAAAACCAAAAAAACCATTTACTTCCTTTTGCGGGTGGTTTTTTGCAATTTTTTCCCCCCTGAATCCAAAAAAAAATGAAAAACCTTGCCTTTGGCCTTTTTTGATTTTTAAAAAAAACGTTTTGGCTTTTTAGGGAATTAAAAAAATGCAGGTTTTTAAAAACCCCATTTTAAGGGATTTAAAACAAACCCAAAAAATATAAATCACTTTTTTTTGGGTTCCCAAAAAAACCCCCTTCAAAAAATTAACAGAACCCCCAAAAAACCACAAATTTTTAAAAAACCCAAAGGTTTTTTTGTAAAAAAACCTTTTGGGGCCCAATTTTTACCCCGGGCCTGTTGACCCTTTTCGAAGGGCCTGACTTTAAAAATTAAAAAACCCAAATTTAAGGGGGGGCCCCCAAAAGGGCCAAGTTTTTAACCCCAACCTAAAAAACCCTTTAAGGAAATATAAAAAGGGGGGGAGGAAAACCAAAGGGACATGGGGGGTTTGGTTAATTTCCCATAACTAAAAAAAAGATTTAAAAAACAAACCCTTTTAATTTTTTAACTATTTAAAACCAATTCCCCTTTTCCCCCCATCCCATAAAAAGGGCCCCCTTTGGCCTTTACTTCAAATGCCTTTCTTTTTTCCCTTTTAATGTTTTTTGCAGGGCAATTTCCTTTTTTTTGCATCTTTTCTTTTTTGGGGACCCTTTTTTCCGGGGGATTTTAAAACACAGGGGGGTTATTTTGGGAAATTTCAGAAAAACTTTAAGAAAAAAAAAAAAAAAGGTTTTAAGGTATGAAATTTTTTTTGCAAAGGGGGGGGAAATTTTTGGTGGTTTTTGGAATTTTTTTTTTCAAAAATTTAAAATTCCAATAAAAATTTTTCCCCAACCAAATTTTTTTAAAAAATCAAATTTCCCCCCGCGGGTTTTCGGACCCCCCATTTCTTTACTTGATTTGGTGATTGATGGCCTCATTTTTCCATTTTGTTACAGAAAATTTCCCCACGGGAAAAGGGCTGGGGTTAGGAATTTAGGGCCCCCCCCTTTTAAGTTTTCCGGGGGCCCGGGTTTTAAAGCAGCGGGGTCGGAGCTTGGAGACTGGGGTCCCCCAAACCCCCCCCCCCGAAAATTAAAAATATCTGATGGGGCACCCCCCCCCCCGGTCTTGTTTTGCCCATTGGCAAATCCACCCTTTAGAATCAAAAAAATTTTTTAAAGAAAACCCTTTAAAAAGTTAAAAAATTAACTTTTTGGGGAATTTTTTTTCAACCCCCCAAGGCCCACAAAAAATGGGGATTGGAGGGTTTTTTTTTAAAAATCTTTTTGGGTTTTGGGTTAAAATATAAAGGGGTTATGGGGATGAAAACCCCAATCTTAAATTTTGGCCCCATCCAATAAAAATTTAATTACATAATTATTTAATAGAAAATTTAGAAAAAAATTATCCCCAAATTTTTTTATTTTTGTGGAACCCCCTTCCCTTTTTTAAACCCCCTTTCCCCTTTAATTTTTTTTTTTCAAATTTAATCCAAAAAACACATATAAATTTTTGGGTTTAAGGGAATATTTTAACCCAAAAGGCCAGGATTCCCCATAGGGGGAAAAAGTTTGGTACAACCTTCCCTTTCCCCCAATTTTTTGGGTTTTTAAAAAGGTTTTGGTTTTTACAAGTTAACACTATAATTTTTTTAAGCTTTTTTTTTTGTTTTAGCATTTTTTTGGTTAATTCTGGTTTGGTGGAAAATTTGGGAACACTGAGTCGGCTCAAATTTAAAGAAAAAACCCTTTATTTAAGAAAAAAAAAAAAAAGGTTTTTAAGGGGGTTTGTCCTTTTAAATTTTTATCTTTTAAGGGGGTTGTTTTTTTTTTTAAAATTTTTAATTCTCTTTTTTTGGGCGTTTAAATAAAAATTTTTTAAAATTGTCATTGTTTTTGGGATGTTCATTTAAAAAAACCCCGGTTTGGGGGCCCCCGGAAACCCCGGTCCGGATAATTAAAAGCACGGTGTATGGCCCACCCTTTTTTGGCCCCCCCCCTTTTTTCGGGATTAGGCCAACGCGGCAAAGGCCATTCGCCCGGAAAAGTGTTAAAATTTTTTTGGGGGGTGCACCCCCCCCAGCCTCAAAAAATTAACTAAATGAAAACCCCCTTTGGGTTTTTTTCCGGAAAAGGTAAACCCCCAAAAAAGAAAAACAAAAAAAAAAAGAAAAAATTAAAAAGCCTTAAAAAATGGTTTTTATTTTTAAAATTTATAACTTACCCACACAAAAAATGGGGATCGGGTTTTGGGTTTTTGGGGTTGCTTTTTGGGTTTATATGCCCCAAATGGCCTTGGTCCCCTCCTTGTTTTTAAAATTATCTTTGATATATATTTTAATATATTTTACCCCCTTTTTTTCAAAGTGGTTTTTAATTTAAACCCTTTTTACATTTTTTCTTTTTTAAATCCCCCAAAAAATTCCCCTTCTTGAATAATTTCCCCTCCGGATAAAGCCAAGATTTTTAAAATTTTCCCCCCCTTTTTCCTTTGGTATATGTTTGTAAATTTTTTCCCAAAATTAATTTTTTTTTAGCTTTTTAATTTTTTTTAGGCCCCCTTTTTTGTTAATTTAGGGGCTTTTTACATTCCCACCCCAGAAAATGCCCCGGATTTTGGAAAACCCAAGCGGGAAAGACAAAAAATTTCCTTTTTCTTTAAACGATTTTTTTTAAAAACGGTTCTGTTTTTCAAAGGGGTCAAATTTATTAGGCCAACCCTCTTTTTGGCCTTTAAGGAAAAATGGGAATTCTTGGTTTTTAGGCCCAAAGGAAAGTTGATTTGGTGTTCCCAAACGCGTGGGGGAATAATTTTTAAAAAAGGGCACAATTTTTAGCCCTCCCTTTGGGGGTTTCTTTCCTGGGAAGCCAAGGGAACCAAGGGGGTTTCGTCCAAAAAAATCTTTTTTATAAGAAGGTTAAAATTGGGAGTCACCCCTTGCAGCAAAGCTTTTGGTTTTTTTTTGTGGGTTTTAAAACCCCCGGAAAGGTGAAGCTTCCAAATCCCCCCCAAAGTTAATTTTTTGGTTAAAAACCCTTATCGCATCTTTATTTTTAAATTTTAACCCTTAGGGCCCACAACAACCAAACAACATGAAAAACGAGGGAGGTTTTTTTGGGGGCTTTTGGGGGAGGGGGGGCCCCCTACCTGGTAAAACCCCCCTCCATGTATAATGGAGCATTTTTCATATTCTTCCCCTTTAAGTTTTTGGGCCCTTCCCGGGGGGCGGAAAAGGCCTTTTAAAAGGGGGTTTTGTAAATGAAGGCTTTGTTAATACCCCGATTGTAAATTTCTCCACCTTGTTAATTCCCCCAAAAGGAAAAGCGCCTCCGAGTGGTGGAAAAACTATCCCCAAGGGGAAAATTGAAAACCCCAAAATTTCCACTATCTAATTTGTAGGGCCCCTTTAACATACGGTCCCGGGGCCCAAAGCAAAGGTTTTTTTTTTTTTTGTTTTTTTTTTGGGGGTTTTTTTTTTTTGGGGAGGGTTGGGTTTTTTCGGGCCCAACCCAGGGAAAAGGAAAAAATTAAACCACTTGTAATTTTTTCTTTAAAAACCCGCCCCAAAAATTCACAAAATTAATGGGGCACCGACTTCCTCGGGTTTTCCCCTACTACCAAAACCCCCAAAAACCCTTCTTTCCCCCTAGAAAGTAAAATTTTGGGGCTAAAAATTTGGGGGAAAGTTGGGGGGGGTGTTTGGGTGTCCTTTTTAATTTTTCCCTTTAAAAATTTTGGCAAATTAGATTTTAAGAAAAAAGGGGGTTTTTAAATTGTTTCCCCTTTTTGGTTAAAGGGATTTTAAAAGGCTGAACCAATGATAGAAAATTTTTTTGGCTGTTTGGTTTAAAAACCCCCAATATGGGGGGTCCAATTAAAATTATTTTGGCGGGCCCCCAATTATCTCGTTTTTGGGCAAAAGGAAAAATAAAATTACTTTCACAAGCGATTTCTTTTCCGGTTTTTTTGGGGTTTGTATGAACGGCTTTTTAGCAAGGGCAGTTTTGGGAAATTGAGGATTTTTTATTTTGGGGTTGAAAAAAATTTTCTAAATCGGAAAATTTTTATTTTCCCCATGAAATTCTTTCCCTTCTCCCGCAAGGGGGTGAACTTTTGTAAGAATTTAATTGCCATATTTTTCCATTTTGAAATGTGGTTTGGAATTTTGGGAAAAAAAAAGGGGAAAAAAAAAAAAAAAAATTTATAAATTTAAAAAAAAAAAAGGGATGAAAAAAAAAAAAAAAAAAAAAAAACGGAAAAAAAAAAAAAAAAAAAAAAAAAAAACCCGAAAAAAAAGGGGAAAAACCCCAATTTTAAAGGAAAAGGAAAGAAAAAAACCAAAAAAAAATTTTTTTTAAAAAAGAAAAAAACAAAAAAAAAAAAGAAAAGAAAGGAAAAAAAACAAAAAAAAAAAAAAAAAAAAAAGGGGAAAAAAAAAAAAAAAAGGGGAAAAAAAAAGGGGAAAAAAAATTTTAAAAAAAAAAAAAAAAGAAAAAAAAAAAAAAAAAGGGAAAAAATTTAGCCGAGTAAAAAAAGGGAAAAAAAACGAATTTTATGAAAGAAAAATTTTGGCGAAAAGAAAAAAAAAGCAAAAAAAAAAAGAAAAAAAAAAAATTAAAAAAGAAAAAAAAAAAAAGTTTTTTTAAAAAAAAAAGGAAGAAAAAAGAAAAAAAAACCAAGGAAAAAAAAAAAAAAATTTTTTTAAAGTAAAAAAAAAAAAATTTTGCTTTGAAAAAAAGGGGAAAAAAAAAATTTTAAAAAAAAAGAAAAAGGAAAGAAAAATGGAAAAATTTAAACCAAAAAACAAACAAAAAAATGAAAGGAAAAAAAAAAAAAAGGAAAAAAAAAAACCAAAAAAGAAAAAAGTCAAAGAAAAAAAAGGTTTTAAAAAAAAAAAAAAAAAAAAGGATTTTTTAATCGTTTATTTTTTTTATTGTTTTAATCTAAAGCTACTTTCTAAAACCCTGTTTTAAAAAAATTTTCCCCATCACCTCAAAATTACAAAACACAAAATATTTTCTTTTTTCTTTTAGTGACACTTTGTTTGAGCGCATTGTGGAAACCGAAGTGCCATTGGGGGGAGAAAACCGTACAGTGACCTTTAACTCGGGCCCACCCTAAAATATGGCCCCCACCAAGTCGGTTTGCCCACAATGACATTCCCTCGCAAGGGGGGATTTCATGCTTGGAAGCAAGAAGGGGTACCCAAACGGGTAACCCCACAGAAGCAGCACTTTTTCTAAAACCCAGAGCAGAAGGGGAGCACAGCCCCCAGGTTAGGGGAGCCCCCCTTTAAAATTCTGCCCTTGGGGGCGGCTTTTAATTAGTTCGTTTCCTAGGAGGGGTTGTTGGGACACCCGGCAGACGGGAGCAGTGGCAGGCTGTCCAAGGATAAAAACCCAAGCAAGCGTGGGGACCCTGGGAGAATTTTCGAGGAAGGAGGGGAGGGGCCTGGGGGGAAAGGGGAGCCAGTTCCCGGTTCACCCCAGAGCAGAGTCCCCCTGAAAGGACATCAGAGCCCGAGGTTTTGGGGTTCAAAAAGGCCCCAGCACCCAAAACAGGGGGAAAACGTTTTCCCCCCTTTTTTGAAATTTCCCCAACCCCCCCCAAAAAGGGGCCCCCCATGCGGGCTTGGGGCCAAAAAAATACCCCAAAATTTTCCCGGGGGGGTCACGAAAAAATTTTCCCCCAAAAAAACCCTAACCCCCAAAAATTTTTTTTTTAAAAACTGCCTTTTTTGGGGGCCCCGGGGCTCAACCCCGTGATCCCCAGAAGTACATACCCCGGTTCCGAGAACCCCCTGGCCTAGGGGTGTTTTTGTCAGAAACAAAAGCTTCATAAAATTTTTTTTGGGTTTGGGGGTTTCCCCTTGGGGGTCGGCTGTTTTTCCTTTCTTTATTTTGGGGGGGTGCATTTTGGGGCCCGGGGCAGTGTACACGTCCCCTTAATTTCTTTTTCCCCCGACCCTTTTAAAGAAAACCCCTAAAAAAGAGCGTGCCCCACCCCAAACTTTTAAGGGGCCCAAATTAGACACTATTTTTTTTCCAGGGGAAAATTTTTACAGAATGAGCAGATAACAGAGTAAGAAAATTTAAATTTTTAGACCCCAAAAAAGTTCCTGCACAAGGGGGAAAAATTTTAGGAACACAGCACGGCAGGGATGGGGTCGGGGGGCAAAACAAACCCCCGCCATTTATTATGTTTAAGTTTTTTAAAAGGGGGGGGCAGGGGTTTTTTTTCATTACCCAGCCTCCCCCCCTTTTTTAAAATCTTGATATGCCGAATACATTGGGATTCTCAAACAAATCGTCATTAGACAAAAAAAAAAAACTAGAAAAAAAAATAAAATAGTTTTTAGGGTATTTTTGGGTTAGTATTCACAGACTGGATAACTTTTTTCATTTTAAAAGTTTTTTACAAGTTAAGTGGTACTTTCCCAAAAAAAATTTTGGTTTATTTTTCCTTTTGTGATTGAAACTGTGGGTTTTTGGGCCCCCCGCCCCCCTTTTTTTTTAAAAAATTTTAAAAAACCCCATGCTCTTTTCGACCCCCCCTCTTAAATTTTTTGGTGTGATAATGACGAGCCCCAGGCCATGAGGGGGGGAATCGGGTAAAATTTTTTGGAGATTTTAAAGGGGTCAAAAACCCCCGGGTTTTTGCCCCTTTTTTTCATTTTAAAAGGGGGGGGTTTTTTTGGGAATGGAGGGGTTTAAAAGGGGTTTAAAAATTTTTTTTTTACGCCCCCCGGGGGGTTTTTTGGGTGTTGGGGGCCCCTGCTGCTGCAGAACCCTTTGGGGGGGATGAACAGGCAGTTTTGGGTGGATAGGTTTTTCCCCCAAACAGGGGGGAAACCCCCCGGGGTGGGGAAAAAATTTCAGCGTTGCGGGGGGAAAAAGGGCGACGGCAAAAAAGAACAACAGACTCACATTTTTTTAGGTTTTCGGGGCTTTACTAAAAACATCTGATTGGGAAATTTTTTCCCCCCCGATTTTTTGCGGGAAAAAGAAAAAACGGGATTCCCCCCCCCGGCCTTTTTTATTTGTTTTCCCTTTCTTGTTTTTGGTGTATGCATTAGCTAAGTTCCCGGGGCCCCTTTTTCTCACTTGAGGTGGGGGAACAGGCAACTAAAAACCTTTTTTAAAACCCCGTTTTCAGGGGAAAAACTTTTAACTCTTGCATTGCTTTGCTCTGAGTACAATGGGCGGGGGAAACCCCTTTTTCCCCCCCTTTGGTTTTGATGGGCCGGGGGCGTTGGTTTCCCCTTTCAGTCTGGGGCCCCCCTTTCCCCGTTCTTTGCGTTTTCCCCCTTTGGGGTGAGAATTGTGCGCACTGCTCCCCCAGGGGTTTTTTTTCGACCCCCCCCCCCCAGCCTCGGCCTGGAACCGAGTCGGGAAATTTCCCGATGAGTTTAAAAACAGCCTCCACCCCCCCGGGGGTGTCTTTTTAAAAATACCGTCACATGGGGCAATTTGCTAGGCAATTTCACGGGGAAAAATTTTTTGGTTGCATTTAAAAACAGGAACTTTTTTCCCCTTTTTTACACGGGGGGGATCCCCCCAAAAAACCCATTTTGGGTTTCCCCCCTTTTGGCCTGGAGACAGATGGGTTGTCTGTGGGCTACCAAACCCGTTTAAAAGCCCCTTAAAAGTTGTTTAAGTTGAAAAACCCCCCCCCTGGGGGCATTTAAAAGACCTAGCCCCCCGGGTCCCCCAAAAACTAACCTGATTGGGTCCCCTAGCCCCGGGTTTATTTTGGAGCTGAAAGGGCCCTTATGGGGGAAAAGACCCCCCGGCCATGACTGATTCTTTTCCCCCGCCATGTGGCTTTTTCGTGCGTGTAAAATGGCAAAGGGGGTTTTTTTAAACCCCGGATCTTTTTAAAAAAAAAAAGGGGAATTTTTGCGGGCCCCCTGTGAATTTAAAAAAAAATTCAATTGAGAGTTGTGCCCCAATTCGATAGCCCCGGGGGGGTTTTTTTTTTGAACAAATTTGTTTTCCCAAAAATTTTTTTTGCTTTGAAAAAAAAAACTATTGGGCCCCCCTTTAAAAACTAATTTGTCCCGAAATCCGAGAGTCTTTTTTTGGAAAATCAAAAAGGATTTTAAAAAATTTTGTTAATTTTTTAAAAAAAAAACAAAAATTTTTAAAAATTTTAAAAATAAATACTATTTTTTTGGGGCCAAAATATTAAAAAATCCCTTTAAAAAAGAAGTATTTCCCAAATTTTTTAAAAAACCCTTCAAATTAATGTTTCATTCTTTTTTGTATTTTTTTTTTGGGGTTTTTGGGGCTTCCATTTTATTGAGGAAAAATCTTTTTTATTTTTTTTTTTTCATTTTTCCCCTTTTTTTTTCCCCCCTTTTTTTTTTCCCTTTAAAAGGGGCCCCCTGTACCTCCCAAAAACCCCCCCCAAAAGCCCCCAAAACAGCCCCTGCACCCCTTTTTCACAAAATCTCACATTTCTTTTTTTTTAAAAAATTTTTTTCCCTGTGAAAGGGGAAAAAAAAAGTTTTAATACTTACCATTGGGGGCCCCCATTTACACCCGGAAAAAGGGAAGATAGAAAATGGAAGGCCCCCGGAGACAAGTGCCCTTTTTTCCTTCAAAACCCTTAAAGGGGGGTGCTTGTAATTCAGGTTTTAAAAAAGGGTTTTTTTAAAAAGGGGAAAAAGGTTTAAAAATTGCCCCCCGCCCCCGGGTTTTCCCCTTTTTTCCCCTTTTGCCGCGTGAAAGGGGGGCTTAGTGATTTTAATTGGGGGGGGCCCCAAATTTTTTTTAAAACCCCCCGGGGGGGGTTTTGTTTAGAGCTCCGGATCCCCCTTCTCCCCCCTGTGCTGTAAAAAACTAAAATGAAGGCGGGGACAAAAAAATTTGAATTCTTTAGTGATAGAGGGGGGGGGGGGGAAAAATCCCTGCACAACAGAGCACACGAAAGAGAGAGGGTGGATCATTCAGGCAAAAAGGCAGCCCCCCTGGTAAAAAAAAAGGAAAAAAAAAACCCCCCTGCAAATTTAAAAATTTCCCCCAATTTTGAGGGTTTTTTAAAAATGTTTTTCCGCACTTTCACGGGAATGTTTTTGGAGAAAAAAAGAAGTGGAGTTTATATTTGGAATTTTGGGTGAAAAGACATTTTTTGCTAGCTTGGGGGGGTTTTTTTTGGGGAAAGGGACGGGCCCCCCCTTTAAAAAAAAAAAAGGTTTCCTTTAGTACAAAAGATTACAAAAAAGGAATGACTTTTTTTTAATTTTTTTTTAAAAAATTTTTATCGTAAAAAAAAAAAAAATGACTTTTTTTTCCTGGGGGGGCACTATAAAAAAAAAAAAATTTTTTTTAAAAAAGGTGTGGAAACGCATGTTACTTCTGTGCTGGTGGAAAACTAGATGTCCCAGACAGCGTCCATAGATGAAAAAGGGAAAAACCCGCCACGGGGTTTAACCAGCTGTAACCAGTGGAAACGGTGATTGATGTGTCCCCGCTTTTTAAAACACTTTTGGGGGGGAAATTTTTTTTTTAAAACCCCTGGGGGGGGTTTGGGGGGTTGGGGTTTAACCCAAAACCCCCCTCCCCCAGATGGAGGAAGGGGGGTTTGGGGTTACAGCGACCCCAACCCCCCAAAAAAGGGGGTATAAAGAAACAAATAGTAAAAGCCCCTGCTGCACCATCAATACCTGTGCACTGATTTACAGCTGGGGGGAAACCCTTTGGGAGTTGGTTCCCTTTAAGTACTTTCCCTTTTATTGAGCCCCTTTTAAAAAAAATGATATTTATGGAAAAAATTTTTTACTTTTTTAAAATTAAATGATAATATTCAAAATTTTTTTTTTTTTTGGGGAGCTTTGTTGGGGAAAAAAGTACAGAGACATTTTAATGTTGGATAAAAAATTTCCCCAACAAGCCCCCTGGGGTTTAGTAAAATTTTATAGCAACTGATGTCTTTTAAAAATTTT
This sequence comes from Allobates femoralis, assembly GCA_033576535.1. Classification (NCBI taxonomy): domain Eukaryota; kingdom Metazoa; phylum Chordata; class Amphibia; order Anura; family Aromobatidae; genus Allobates; species Allobates femoralis. Next base: position 70,031,107 of record JARQOC010000001.1, on the reverse strand, counting down.
TTGGGGAAGCTTTTTCAAATTTTTTTTCAGTTTTGGAAAATTTAAAAGAAAAAAAATTTTAAATAATTCCATTTTTTAAAAAAATTTTTAAATTTTTTTTTTTAGGGGCCCCAAAACCCGGGGAAAAAGGCAAAAGGTTTGGGGAAAAATTTTGCCCCCAAAAAGGGGCCCCTTTTTGGGGCCCGGGGTTCCCCGTCGAAACCTTTTCTTTTTAAAATTTTTGGGGTTTTTCATTTTAAATCATGGAAAAAATTTGGGGTTCCCAAAATTTTTAAAAAGGGCAAAAAAAATTTAAAAAACCAAAGTGTCCATAAATTTTACGAAACCCCCGAAAATTGCAATTTTTAAATTGCAGCAATGTTGCAAAAGTGAAAAAATTACCCTTACACACAGGGGAAAAATTGTTGAAACCCCCCTGGTTGCAGTAAAACATGGACACATTATTCCTTTTTTTTTCCCCCTGTAAAAATTTTAAAAATTTTTCCCCCTGATTTCACTGCAAACCAGAAAATTTTGGAAAAAGAAATTCCCCTGCAATGTTGCGACGTGTAACGGTATCCCTTTCACACAGGATAAATTGTTTGAAACTCCTGGTTAAAAAAAATTTGGACACATTTTTTCCCTTTTTGTTCCCCTGTAAAAAATGAAAAAATGTGTCCTGATTTCACTGAACCAGCAAAATTGCAAGTAAATTGCATGAATGTTGCGACTTAAGGTACCCAAAGGGGACCCTAATTTATAAAAAGAAAAATAAAATGTTTTTTAAGGGGGGTTCAGACTGCGGCAGCCCCCTGGGGCTGTCAGAAAAAAACAGCCGGGCCCCGGATTTTCCCCAAGAATCCTGTCGGGCTGAGGAGTGGATCCCGGGGGTGGTAATTGGGGGCTACGGCTGCTGTGCCCGGATGAATCGTGCAAAAGGGGGGGATTTTCTGCCGTTCCAAAAAAACCGGTGCATGAAAACTTTTTGGAATCGGAGAAAATCCCCACTTTGACGATTACCGGCGCCAGGGGGGGAATTGCAGAAATTTAAACCCCCCGGGACCCAGTCCGGGACCCCGGACAGGATTTTTTGGAGGAAAACTCCCGGTCCGGCTGTCATTCTGACACCCGGACCGGACGCTGCCGCATTGAAAAAAGGCCCCCTAAGAGCAAAACCCCTTGACATAAAAAATAAAAGTTTGATGAAAAATTGATTAATTTTTGTATTTTTTTTAAAATTTTATTTTGTTTTAAACCTTTCCCTGTAGGGCCCGGAGACACATTGGGGAGACGCAGGGGAGGATTTTTGAATTTTACCCACCCAGAAGGACACCCCTGGAAGGATCCCCAGCTGCTGGTTTTCGCTCCTGTCCAGAGACCCCGGGGGCCCCGGGGAGCATGCAAATCATGCGACCTGATGGTCTCTTTTAATGTGTCCCACCCAAAAACAGAAAGGTTTTTAAACACAATACAAATTAAAAAAAAATTTAAAAATTGAAATGCAATTTTTCATCAAACTGAATTTTTAAAAGTATGATGATGTCAGGTATTAAGGGGGGGTTTTTGGCCGGGAAAAAGGGACAAACCGGGGACCAAAAAAAGAGGTTTTAATTAAAAAAAATTAAACACTTGTTAACCCCCGATTTTCCCCTTTTTTTTTTTCATTCACCCAGGGGCCAGGAGAAGGGGCCCCTACCTCAAGGGTCAGTCCGAATGGCTCCAACCCGACTAAAATTTAAGTGGGGGTTCTGCGTTGGAACCCCTATCGTTGGTGGTTTAGGGGAAAAGACCCCCAACGGCCCCGAACGATGCCAAAAAAAAAAAGGGGTATTTTGGGTCAATGGTGTGCTATTTTTGGGCCCCTCGGTTGGAGGGATCGCGGGGGTAAAACCCACTCCATGTGAAATTAAAGTCCCCATTACTCCCATGTTTTAAGGGGGTTCCTGGGTCGGGGGGTATAAAAAGTGAGGCGTTTATGCCGGGAAATTTTTTTCCCGGGTGACAGCTCCCCTGCGATGTGGAATTTCCCAAAAAAACGCCTCCCGCCCTTGGTCCAATATCGGCCGACGTTTGGAAAATTTTTAAACCCCCCTTACCTTTTTTTTTACTGGTTCAAACAGGGTTTTTTTTTTTTTTTTTTTCAAAAACTGTAAAAAAGCCAAAAACATGATATTTTCCCCCTAGTGGTCACAAAGGGGGGAAAAAAGGGCTGGGGAAGGCCTCATCAGCCTGTATTACCGGTGTGTAATATTATTTCCCCTAGAAGTGGGGGGGGGCTGCACTTCCCCAACTGCCCCAATGCCCAAAAAAAAATTTTTTTGGGGGGAAAACCCTTTTATGCGAAAATACTAAATGTACCTTAAAAAAAAAAATGATTTTAAAAAAAAAAAGGGACTTTGAGGGGGTATAAAATACATACCTTTCCCCCTTTTAAAAAGAAGAGAGGGGGGGCACCACCTTGGGAATTTACTGGTGTAAAAAATGGAGTTAGGGGGCACACGGGGAATGGGGGTTCCCCGCAGAAAAGAACCCCTTAAAAAAGTTTTAAGAAAAGGGGGACCCCGGGGGAAATAGTAGCAGCGGGCCTTTATTGGGTTTTGGGGTTTTCAAAGTGGGGGGGGGGGCGGGGGGACGAGGGACCGTTGGGGGGCCCCCCAAAGGCACTAACCGGTTTTGTCCCCTTTGAAGGGCAGGCACGCCCGAACGGTGCCGTGTCACCGGTCCCCTCCCTGCATATGTAAAACAATCCAATAAAGGATCGCATGCTAATACTTCGGTGAGTGCCGTCTTTTCTTAAAATTTGTTTAATGCATACTTTCTTTTTTGTTAATTTTAAAAAACAAGGATGTGGAGGGGGGCCCAAGATGGGGGGAAGATTAGTGGGGGACGGCCCGGGGTGTCGTGCTTGTTGGTGCTTCAAGGTTAGAGTATATATTTTTATACATCCCGGTGAGTGTCAGGGTTTGGTGGTGGGCTTCACTGAGCGTAAAGTCCCAGTGTGCTGTATTATCCAGAAGTTCTTGTGTTCGGCAAGCTTCCCAGAATGTTTCAAGACGTGCATAGAAAGAATATTTTCATTGCTACAGGAACTAATCAGTAGCTGAGCTATGATTAGTTGTATAGGCCACCTTTAAAAATATCCAGGTTAAATGTCACAACAGACAAGGCAGTATCTTTACATGACACATACAAAACAGAAAATATGGCTTTTTTTGCTGACTGAAAATGCGAGGGTTTTAAAATTCCAATCAGAACAGATGTTCCCTAAGTAAATGGGTGGTGTTCAAATTTTGTGATTGTAAATGCGACCGTGCAGAGTGAATAGTTATGAACAACACCTCAGAAAATTCCTGTATTTAAAATAAAACACATGGAACCCTATTTACCCATTTACTAAATCCCAGCCACATACCCTCCAACCGATTATCCCCCCCGAGGTTCCACCGAATCACATTATTTTTGGTCCATGGAAGTCCCAAAGGGGAGGAGGAATCCTTTCAGCGCAAACCTGGGACACAATGATGGCACCGAGAGCTTCAGCTGTTTCTAGGTCAGCTGACGCAATTCCCATGGTGGGCCATTTGTAGTTGACCTTGGTTACCATGGTGATCTCACACTGTACCACTGACGGGCGCAGTCTCGACCCGCCTATTTTTATCCCCAGAGCTTGCAGGAGGCTACCTCCTTCAATGCGACTTCAATGCAGCAGGATGGAGTGATTTTTTGGAGCCTTTTGATTATTGTTAGAGATATGTTGTTGGGATTAATAAAATGGGGTAAATGAGGGTTTCGTGTGTTTTCATTTTAATAAAGGAATTTTCTCTGTATGGGGGTGTTTATTAAACTATTCCCTTACTGGATGGATTAATGGCCAAATATTAGAAGATGCCTGACATTTAAATAGGGCTTAAATGACAAGCTGTTGTGGAGCCCTGCCATTACAGGAGCTACAGAACCACCTCAAACAGGGAAAGGATTTAACATAGGTACCAAAATACACCCAACCCCTTCCCCCCCAGACCTGTGGGGGAGTCCACCTTGCTGCATTAAAAAAGATCCCCTATAAAACCAGTGTGGGGGCGGAGTTAGTCGAGTGTGCAGTGCTAGGAGAACTGTGAAGATGTCCTGCTGTGTGGAGCCGCGTAGGTCCGAGCCAGTTGACAAGAAACCCAAAATTAGGCCACCGGGCAGTGTGAGGGCCTAAGTGAGGTCAAAGGGGAAGGCAGAAGGGGGCAAAAGTAACAGCGATGAGGGCAGAGGAGCGTATGGTTAACCCCAGAAAGCAACCGACACCGAGGCTGAGGGGTTTCAGGGAGCATCTAGCCCAGGGGAAACACCGTTCACCCAGGAGACTTCAGTCTCCTAGGGCACCTGTACAGCAACCAAGAAGGGAGCCAGGCACGGCAGGAGAAATGATAGCGGAAGTCCATAAAGAGGTTTCCCACCACAAAAGCAGGTGACAGAGAAAAGAGGAGGGCCAGGCCTAGTTTTCCATGGGTCAGAGGGGTTTTACCAAGGGAAAAGTAAAAAAGGGAAGCCTTTACCCACTCACTGTGGGAGTAAGAAGGGGTTTCCGACTTCCGGATTGTGCCCCGGACGTATCTTCAATCCACCAGGTAAAGGTACAGAAACAACTTCCAGTGTGTGTGTCCGTTTTTCCAACCCTGACCTGTCCAGCTTTAGAGCTGTAGCAGAGCCCGGCTGCCTGGCCATCCCTGTGCAAAATCCCCGTCACCCCATCAAACCTTGGGGGCTTGCTCCGATGTGGGGAGTATACCATCCAGCTGCCCGTCCATCATCCCGGGAAGCCCACAGCCAGCGCTGGTGCCATCACCAGAAACCACAGGGGCGTCACGAGACATTTATTTTTTTTATTCCTTTTCCCTTTTTTTTTCCCCCTTTTCAGTTAACCCCCAGGGCTACGGGTCGGGTGGGGCCCCAGTGACAAAACCCCCAAGTCCACCCCAGAGTTTTGGTTCCATAGAAACCCCCCGGGGGAAAACAACTTCTGGCGTCATGAACAGGATGGGCATGGCGGTATCACCGGGTTACTGTGTGTTGTGGGGAACTAACTGATAACATTTGAATGCGCCATCGAGCAGAAAGAAGGGGGGGTAACAGCAAAAGAAAACCGGGGAAGCCAAGCCACCCTATGCTCTGTGAGTACTGAGAAGGCCCCCGCGGCCCAATCCAGAAACTCTTGAACGCTTAAATCCCTGCCTGCGGAAACCATCACTTAGTTAACTCTTAAAAGGGTGGCGTAATTCACTAGAGGGGCGCAAAAATGTAGATATGTCAAGGACAAAAGAAGCTCCCTTCCTAGACCCCACCAATCAGCCCCGTCAAAGTATGTCCGCAGCCAGTAGAGCACCGACCCACCGGAAAGCTGAAACCCCGATCATGCCGATCCCTTTCTACCCGTACTTCCCGGGGGGTAAATGGTTACTCAGTATGATGGCGGCCAGAGTCCCGTCAGCATTTAAAAGGAAGATCTGCAGCGTGCTATATATGTACGCAATGACTGGCAAACAGAGGGCTGCTGTTGTACTGAGATAGTTAACTGGTGCACCAGAGTGAGAGATTGAAACCTGCTAGAAGCAGAGCAAGAATCAGTAACTATAATCTTTGATAAACTGAATGCTGCTTTTGAAAATGATCTCCGAATGCGCTTTTACCACTGTTACAACGGCTGAGGATGATATCAGAGACTATGCCTGGTGCCTGCAAGAGGGTGCTGCGAGCTTTGAAACAGGTCTGCCCTGTTAGCGTGCAGGAGGAGGACAAAATGCTAACTGAACAGTTTATTCAGGGCTACGGTCACCAGTGAGAGCAGAACCAAGCGCTGGTCGTCCATAGGTTACCTGGATGTAAACTTAATGTAGAGGACATGGCTATCTAGGTTCTGCAACCCTAGATACCCTGATGCGGCAGTCTGGCGGTGGCGAGCGACAACGCTCCAGCCCCAGTAACACCAGCTTCCCACACCTGCAGCTGAGAACAAAATGCAGGCTGAAAATCCTAGCCGGTTGGACAATTGTGCTCGAGGTGCGCCAGCTGAGTAGGAACTTGGTACAGTCATGGAATCCCTGCAGCTGCAAGCAGAGACCAAGTATCAGGGAGGGTACAGCTTTCCGACAGTGCAGAAGACGTCACATGGATGAGAAACAAGAAGGCTATGTCACTCCGTAGGAGGACCAACGACCCGCAAGTTTCCACAGGAGAGCCCATCTGTCGACGCTGCAGCAAGGCCGGCCATATCGCCAGGAATTGTCCTTTAAACAAGCAACCCCTTGGGCCGGGGGCCAAACCCCAGAGTAAGACCGCCCTTGCCCCACCAGACTGGTTTGATAGGTACATTGGACAAACACCATGCCTGTCTATCGTACTAGAAGGCATCCCTACATCTGCGTTGTTAGACACTGGGTCGCAGATGACCACATACCCCATATCCTTTATAAGAGATTCTGGTCTGAAGATGAACTTAACCCACTAGATCCAAACCTCAACATTTATGCTTCTAATGGTTCGCTCCTTAGCCAAGTCGGGATTAGAGAAGTAACAGTAAAAGTGGGGAGGGTGGAGTTAAAAGGCCAGGGGCTTTATTGTGGTAGAAAATAATCCTAATGACAGAGATCCATATATCATCCTTGGTACCAACGTCATTAGCAAATGTGTCAATGAAGTGTTGTTCTTACTCCAACAGATTGCGGACACTGCCTAACCCTGGCAGTGGAGGGTTCTTCAGAGAGCGATCAGAGCCCTCCTGCATGAACAACAGGTTAAAAATGGACCGGTGGTGAAATTGGTAGTGCACGGGTGACAGACCCAATTCCCATTGTTGTACCCCCAATGAGTGAAATGATGATCTTGTTCTGAGCAGCTATAGGCCTAAGGGGACAAGACTACCAGGCAGTAGTAGAGCCCATCAGTACAGAACACAGACCTACACTCTTGATAACCAAGGGGGTGGTTGATGTACGCAAGGGAAGGGTACCCATTTGCATCTTAATTTGTGGGGAGGATAAGGTTACACTACCCAGGTATTCAGCCGTTGCTAAGCTGTACACCATGCATAATGATGATGCTATACAAGCAGTGGAAGCCTTAACCCCACCAGACTCGGTGGAAGATAACAATTCCAAGGGGCAGTTGGAGGACTGGTGTAAACAGCTCCATGTTGGGATTGACTCCACTCCTGAACATAAGAAGCATGGTGTCTACCGGGAAGTCCAGGAGTATGAACAGGTATTCAGTAAGCATCCACTTGATTTTGGTAGGATTAAAGTGATTCACCATCATATCCCCACAGGTACACAACCACCAATCAAAGAACGATACAGACCTATTCCACCAGCAAATTATCAGCGACCAAAGAGATGCTACAGGACATGAAGGACGCAGGGATCAAAAGAGATAGTTGCAGTCCCTGGGCAGCTCCACTAGTCCTGGTCAAAAGAAGGATGGCAGCATGAGAATGTGTGTTGACTATAGGCAGATAAATTGCATAACACATAAAGATGCCTACCCATTACCCCGCATAGAAGAGTCACTTGCTGCATTAAAGTCTGCTAATTACTTTTCAACCCTAGATCTCACTAGGTGGTATTGGCAGGTCTCCATTGTAGAAGAAGACCAGGAGAAGATGGCATTTACTACACCCCATGGGTCTGTGTAAATTTAACAGCATGCCATTCGGACTATGTAATGCACCTGGAACATTCCAGAGGCTGATGGAATGTTGCCTGGGGCACCAAAACTTTGAAACTGTACTACTCTACCTAGATGACATCATAGTGTACTCTAAAACCTATGAAGAACACCTGAAATACCTTGCAGAGGTATTTGAAGCATTAGCCAAGTATGGGATCCAAATGCCATCTACTAAAGCCAAGGTCCATTACCTAGGTCATGTGGTCAGTTCAGAAGGAGTGGCACCAGACCCGGATAAGGTAACCGTAATCAGAGAATGGCCAGTACCAAGAAGCACCTGAGAGGTATGTCAGTTCCTGGGACTAGTGGGACACTACAGGAGATTTATCAAGTAAAGGTACAGAAACAACTTCCAGTGTGTGTGTCCGTTTCTTCAACCCTGACCCTGTCCAGATCAGAGACTGTAGCAGCAGCCCGGCTGCCTAGCCACATCCCTGTGCAAATCCCCATCACCTCATCACAACCCCGGGGACTCTGCTCCGACTGTGGGGAGCTATACCTTACAGCTGCCCGTCAATCATCCCCAGAGGCCCACAGCAGCGCTGGTGCCATCACCAGAAACCACAGGTGGCATCACGAAACATTTATTCTTTTTATCCCTTTCATTTTCCCCCAATTTTCAGTTGACCACCAGGGCTACGGGTCCGGGAAGACCACCAGTGACATCCCCCAACTCCACCCCTGGGTTCCGAGCTCCCATAAACCCCTGGGTGAATCACTGTCAATACTCAGCTGTTATTAACCCCTTCTATCAACCCAATGCCACCAGACTGGGGCATTGGGAAGAGTAGAGTAAAAGGGCAGAAACTGGTTCTTCTAATGAATGTGCCAATCAGGCGAAACCCATACATTTTTTAAAAAATTATTTATCTAAATAATTTAAAAAATGGGCTCCCCTTTATTTTTCATTGTCAGCCAAGGTAAAACTAGGCAGCTGTGGGTGGCAGCCCGTAGCTGTCCGCTTATTTTACACACATATGTCGGTAGGTTGGTTGACATACACTAATAAATATGGCAACCAAACGCAGACACTGGTACAGATTTGGAAGCGCACTCTGAGTGCAACAGCCAATCACAGATGCTATCTATCTATCTATCTATCTATCTATCTATCTATCTATCTATCTAAATGTGAACTGGTGCTAGCAGGGACGCTGGGTCAAATAACTAGAAAAAAGTTCTCTGCAGCACTCAGCTACTACCAATGACGTACAAATGCTAACAAGCTATATGTATATGAGAAAAAAGTTAAAAAAACTTACGTTTTTTCCAAAAAACTCAAAAATCTTATTTTTTTTATTTCTGAAGTTCTTAGTACACACATTGGCCAATGTCTGTTTGCTCATCGACTGCGACAAAGTGACTTCAGGTCCGATGAGTCCTACGCTGATATCCCTATCCTCCTTGTCCACCCCCCCACTTCTCAGTGGGCAGACTCCATCTCGACCCTAGATCACCTGCAGGCTATGAGGGTGCAAATTGCAGCAAGGAGCCAGCAACTCCATATGATACAAAAAAGAAAAAACTGCACAGCACTCACAGACTAATGTGAACTGGTGCTAGCAGGGAACGCTTGGTCAAATAACTAGAAAAAGTTCTCTGCAGCACTCAGCTACTACCAATGACGTACAAATGCTAACAAGCTATATGTATGTGAGAAAAAAGTTTAAAAACTTACGTTTTTTCCAAAAAATTTTTTTCCAGAAATAAAAAAATAAGATTTTTGAGTTATTTGAAAAAAATGTAAGTTTTTAAACTTTTTTCTCATATACCGTACATATAGCTTGTTAGCATTTGTACGTCATTGGTAGTAGCTGAGTGCTGCAGAGAACTTTTTCTAGTTATCTATCTATCTATCTATCTATCTATCTATCTATCTATCTAGAGGAAGAGTTATCTATCTATCTATCTATCTATCTAGAAAAAACTGGGTCAGGGAGCAGCATAAACAGCTGAAAAGCAGGTGCAGGCAAATCAAACCTTATCTTTAAAGGTTGTAGACAAATCCAGGTCTGGAGAAAGACTTGCAGCACTCCAAGTTCTCAATGTGAAAAGAACTTTCTTTATTAGGACAGGCACAAAAACATGCAACGTTTCAAGTCACAGGTGCCTGAGGAAAATTCTTTTGTGACTTGAAACGTTGCATGTTTTTGTGCCTGTCCTAATAAAGAAAGTTCTTTTCACATTGAGAACTTGGAGTGCTGCAAGTCTTTCTCCAGACCTGGATTTGTCTGTCTGTCTGTCTGTCTGTCTATCTATCTATCTATCTATCTATCTATCTATCTATCTATCTATCTATCTATTTTTTGCAGGATTCTTAAAAGGATCGGGAAAAAAAAAGGCAAAAATACTGATGTAGCCTGAGATAACTGCACCGGTATTATTCTGTATTTGACTGTCAGACCCGGTATACCAGTACAGTCGTCTCTGGCTGCAAAAGGTTTTTTCAATTTAAATCAGATGCAATCAAATTCAGTGAGATGCTGTTTGCATCAGATGCAAAAAAACCACTAGTGTGAAAGCACCCCAACACTCTCATTTTAATGGTGTTTAGCTCGTGCAGTTGTACATAAAAATGCAATTTTGGCTTTTTTCTATCCATGTGTGAACGAGCTGTGAGGTCTGATCTCCTGTCCCTACATTATAATATCATAAACATCTGCTGCGTGGTCAACTCCCACCTTAAATATTGGCTGTGGTAATTCATTGTGATTGGCTGCATTAGACCATGTGATGTGGGTGCTGCAGGCCATTACGAGGGAGCCCCCTGCCCATAGCTGATGTCATTAGCCCGCTGTGTGGCTCTTCAGTTATGCGTGAAATGGCGACAGGTATTATTTTTTATCGATTTACAAAGTATTTGCGGGGACCTGTGAATTTCAGGAAATTCGATTCAGAGTTGATGGTGAATTTCTGACAACACTTGCTATTTCAAAATACAGAATAAATGCAAAAACTATCGGGAACCCCATAAAACTATATTTCTACGCAAATATGAGAGCTTTGTTTCTAAACATCACAAAGGATTTTATAATAATGCACATTTATTAAACACAAAAACAATTCAGAATTCAAAATAAATACTATATTTTGTGGCACAATATTAGGAATACATTAACAAAATAAGAACATTCCCTAAAATTAAATATCTTTAAATTACTAGTATTCATTCTTTCTGTGCAGTGTGCTTGCATTGTACTCTCCTCCGGTGAGTGCAGCTTTCTTATTGTTCTTTTTCACTGGTTACTTTCTTGTGCTTTCTTTTGACTTGAAATGAAAAAAGTTTCCATTATTTCAATACATTACTGAAAGGAATAAGACATTCTTTAAGGTACGGTAATTGTACTAGATAAAGTAAAGTTAAAAAAAAGTCCTTGTGTGCCTAAAGTTCAGTAATTCAATACATAAAGTGAAACACATATATAATATAAAGTCATTGCAGAGTGATCAATGTCAATGTTTATTTCTGTTAATGTTGATGATTATGGCTCACAGCCAATGAAAACCCACAGGTCATTATCTCAGAAAATTAAAGTAGGGAGGATGAAAGGTTAAAAACCGCACTGCTGTATTCGACGAGACATCAAAAGTTGAATATAATATTGATTTATTAGTCAACGAGTTTGAGGGCTCCCAGAAACTCCCTGAAACATGGTAACATGATATAGATTTGTCCTGAGGAAGGGGCCAGGGAGCCCTGAAATACATTGACTAATGAATCAATATTATACTTTGAAGTATCGTGGAATACGGCAGTGCAGATTTTTTTTGTCGGATGCGGCACCATATGCTCCCATGTTAGAGGGCGCGTGACCGTGCCGGATCTGGGAGGATCCGATTTGTGCTGATTTTTCCCCTAGACAGAAAATCACATCAAGCTGCGATTGTGTGTCTGGGAGAAAAACCCGCATTCTCCCAGATCCTCCAGGACAGAAGGAAACCAGATGGCAAATGACTGCCATCCAGCTCCATCCAGCCTCATAGGGATACTATGGGGCTGAAATCGGATGACGGGCTGTCCGGTTAACACTGGACAGTCCCGGATCCTGAAAGACATCGTATGGAGCCAGCCTAAGATAAAATGTTTTTATAAGGGCAGAGACACATGTGATAAAAAAAAAGGATTTAAAACAACAGTAAAAAATATAAGCAATAATAAAAATATATAAAGCAATTATTTAATCAAACTCTATGTATAGATATGTATAGCTATAAAGACAATTGTTGAGCTCTGCAAACTGTGTGATCAAACCGATAACAAGATCGGAGGTTTTCAATTAAAAATCAAGTCACTTGTCACCTACCTGATTTCCTTTATTTTTGCATTCACCCAGGGAAGGCCAGGAGTGGAGCAGACAATATCTCCTTTATTGGTGATGAATCTAAATGGAACAAATATCGGTACACATTTATTATCTGATCTATTTATCTATGTAAGGCGGGCGTTTTCACACTACGATTTTGTGTGGGAACTCAATAACGATCTCAGGGGTGCGGCTCGTGGCCAACATCGTTAGTGAGGTGTCACATGTATAGATAACGTTCAGGACGCAGCAGCGATCTTACGTGCAGGTATCGTTCACACAACCAGCAATTGATGCATATCAATGCTGTGAATAGGAGAAATCGGTCAGGAGATCGGTTATCGCGGTGCGATGATCGACATCGTCTGATATGGGGTCCGGTTCCCATATCTGTATATAACGATCTGACCACTTATCGCTAGTCAGATCGGCCTGTCACACGCAACGATGTAGTAGGAGCGATGCCAAATGTTTGCAAATATCGTAGCGTGTGACGCCCGCCTAAAGAAAGTTTTTGGGGTTTTGCATATAAAAACAGAGCACTGTTTGCTATAAATTTTAATGAAAAAGAATGCAATATTTAAAAAAGAAAAAAAAAAAAAAGGTTTTTAAGGTGAAAGATCCATTTAAAGGGAACCTGTCAGGTCGTATTTCCCTCCTAACTTATTACTACCTTTCCCTGCACCTTCCTAGCACATCCCTAACCATCCTGTCTCACCTAATAGTGTTCTATATTGGCTGTGAAAAATGGCTTTGATACTCACATTTTCATATGCAAATGCAGAAGGTCTGTAGCCTGACTTGGGCAGTCTCCAGGGCTCCATCTCCTCCCTTGCTGCTGTTATTAAGCTCCGCTGGGTGTGAGAATTCATCCTCCAGTGTGCTCCAAATTTGAAATTCCCGCCTCCTCCTTCCGTGTGTGATGCAACGGCCGGACATTATTTCCGGTTTGGTGCATTGTGGGGCTGTACAGGCTGGCTCCGGAGCATGTGCAGTGCGCATATTTAAGTCAGCCCGAACTCCCGATAATCACCCACAATGCACAAGACCAGAAATGATGTCCGACCGACACATCATACCCAGAAGGAGGAGGCGGGAATTTCAACTCCCAATCATGCTGGAGAATGAACACCCAGTGGGGTGTGATAACAACAGCAAGGAGGGGAGATGGAGCCCTGGAGACCGCCCATGTCAGGCTACATACTTCATTTACATACAAAAATATGAGTGTCAAAGTCATTTTTCACAGCCAATATACTGTAGAACACTATTAGGTGAGATAGGGATGGTTAGGGATGTGCTAGAAAGGTGCAGGGACAGGTAGTTGTAGGTTAGGAGTTAAAAACGATCTGACAGGTTCCCTGAAAGACTAATAAATGGCACAAAGAGATAACTCCTAATGGAGCCATTGCCCCCTGGTTTTGACAGCTTGTACATTGCATTTTCACAGTAATGTGTGATGGTCATCCTTTTTTTGACGGTTTGTATAAGGAGAGCCCTATTTATTTGCCCCCCGTTAACTGAATCATAGATGCTGGTGTGTCATGACACATGCCTTTTTGTATATTATCTTCATCTAAGCAATAATGATATTTATTACATATGTTACTATAAAAAATTACAGTATGTAATAACCAATACTTGGTCATTTAGCTTTAGATTGTATGTCATTTCCTTTTCCAAAACATAGTTCTCTTTCTTAGTACTTACAGTACTGCATGAACACATGGAAGATCTTCTTTTTGTTCGATGAAATCTACTATTACAGCCCTAGGTTTGCCTCTTGAGACCCTGGTGCAACAGGAACTAAATTTGCCTATACATTAAAATAGAAACAGAGAGAGAAAGATTGATTAATTACTGGAGATTGATGACAATAATTCATATAAAAAAAATGAATTCCAACAAATATGGCGGTCAACTATCTGATTTGTAGAGCTTCTACCGTGAATGATCCATAGGCGGCCGTCACACGCTGAGATATCTATAGCGATATTGTAAGCGATCACGTGCACGCGCAATCGCTTACAATATCGCTCACATCGCTGGTGAGATGTCACACAGACAGACTCACCAGCGATGTGGAGCCGCGATCTCGCTGGTAACTATGGTACACATCGGGTAACTAGGCGCCGCGCGTTGCTTAGTTACCCGACGTGTACCATAGTTACCATCTCCCAGCATAGACTCTGCGCTGGGAAATCGCTCATCGTGGTGTTATACACCACGATGAGACAGATCGTCAAATCGCTCATCGCTAGATCTGAGAACCGGAGCTCAGATCAGCGATGTCACGATCAAGCGATTTAACATCGTAAATCGCTTGATTACATGCAACGATTTCTTGCCCGATATCGCTTAAGCGATCAAAAAGGAGATCGCTTAAACGATATCGGGCAAGAAATCGTTCCGTGTGACGGCCGCCATACACTGATCATTCACCTACATGTGAGGTTATACTTATACAACTAAACTAGTTAGTACAGAAGAATATCAATTATTTGTGAGAAGCAGAAGACCATGTGGAGTGTAATGTACAATTCTAGGATTTAGTGATGTTCATAGGAACAGATTAATTACAAATCCTTATCTTCATCCACAGCTATAACAATTAATCAATTATCTCCGTTGGAGTCACATCATGATGCCTTATAAATCCTACCGCTTTCACTATCACCCTACTTACCTAAGGAAGATTCGCACATTACGTATGTGGTCAGCAGAGCTAAGCACAGCAATACTCTCATGGTGCACATCTTTCTAGATTCTTGATTATCTTTATGTAGTGTCCTCCGTCTTCCACGCTGAGCAGCTGTGAGATGTGATCTTCACTTGGTGGAATCTTCTTTATAAGACTTGTAAAGAGGAACTTCAAGAGGCAAAAAGGAAATGATCATATTTTTTCCAAGTATCAGTGTCATCAGCAAATTCAGGTGAAATACAGTATGTCCTATGACAAATCATTTTTTTTAACTAATTTAATGTCCAACCCAAATTCCGATCTAATGATTGGCTATTAATTATATGTGCCAAAAAGCTAAGCTCCATTGGCTTCTGTGGATGCCTGTTAAGCTCATTTGGTACAGTAGATTCAACAAACTGCAGATCAGGGTGGACACATTGACATAGGGAATTTACACAAGCGGCTGGAGTATAAATCCAAACGACCAGGGTGTACAATGATCCGCGCTGCTGAGTATAAGGAAGGACCACAATCTTGGTATATAAGAACGGTGCTTTATTTCTTCTATGTGTTTCGGGGCTGTCCCAGCCCCTTCCTCAGGAATATCACCATAAAAATGATTGTTTATGGTGGTATTCCTGAGGAAGGGGGTGGGACAACCTGAAACACGTAGAAGAAATAAAGCACTATTCTTATATACCAAGATTGTGGTCCTTCCTAATACTCAGCAGCGCGGATCATTGTACACCCTGGTCCTATGGATTTATGCATACGTTGTTCCTGATGGAACGGTGGATCCTGCAGCAGCTGTTGTGAGCGTTTAAACCGGTTATGGGGCATACAACTGCATAAAATGAGCAGTACCTTATTTTTGAACTATCTGGTATCTAAGAGATAAGACCCTATTGCGCCCTTGTCTACCCTTTAATTAGGTACAAACGGCTGAAGGGCACATAGAGGAGCGAAGACATGGACATATTAAAACCACAGGACCAGGAGAACAGATGAAGATAGAAATGAAAAGTCCTTGACTGTACACAGAGGAAGACAGTAACTAAAGACATATTTGCTTACTTTAAATTATGGCTTAAAACTGTAGGTGACTTAAATTCATAAATTTGAAAATAAATTAAACTCAAATTCGATCTTATTTGGATCGATTAACTCATCTCTAGTTGATTCTATCAGCTGATTATCAACTCTAAATCAGCACTGCAGCCTAATCATTCTTCAGATCAGTGCAGGGTCCCTGGGGTCAGACTCCATCAATCTTTAATGATAACATATCTTATAGATTGAAACGCACGTAGGGGCTGCTTACTGGACGAGTCAGGCACCTGGAGTCATGGGTAAGGCATGTTCCGAGTTATTATACTGATACTATGGAGGGTCTGTGATGGTGCACACTGCTGTGAAATGAGGCTGGTTCCCCTTAGACTATTTAATACACTCCCACCTTTCATATTTAATTCATTTTGACATTCTATTACTCAGGGGTAGTTGCCCCTTCATATCTGGTGTCTGTGTCTGCCAGTTTTACTGCTGGATTCTCACCAGTGACTGACCATTTTACCTGCGCCTACTTAATTTTGACCTTATTGTAATTTTTAGAAAAGCTTATTAAAGTTTTTGTTTTATTGCATCTCTTTTGGATATTGTGCTCCTTGTTTCTCTTACAAAATGCAAAATAGAAAGCGGTCAAAAATATTATGTGGCCGGATATGATACCAATAAAAACTTCATCTCGTCCAACAAAAACCAAGCGCTGATATGTCTCTATCTACAGAAAAATAAATAAAATACAGCCTTCAAAATTCAGTGATGTAAAGAAAAAGCTATTTTGTAAAAACTTGTTTTTAGTGTGATAGTAGCCAAACCTAAAAAAAACCTTTAGAAATCTAGTGTCACTCTGATTGTACTGACATGACGAATAAAGCTGTCTAATCACTTATACCACAAGGTGAACATCTTAATAAAGTCAATTCTTCTACTGCTGCTTAGTTCATTCTGCCTCCCAAAGATCACAGTAATGGTGCGTTTACACGCTCCAACGTCGGTCCGATATTGGATCCGACGGCGCGGGAGGGCACTTTTTGTTCCCGGATTTCAAAGAATCGCATCGGAGGTTTACACAGCGCGATATCGTGATACAACGTCCCTACGATGTCAACGCCCCTCGACCCAGGAACGACCATTTAACATGGGAGTGAATGGGGGTCGTTGTACAGCACATCGGAGTTGGGCTGTCACACAGCACGATGCGGCTCCAACCGGCATACGATATCTGGCCATTGGAGAGCAGGCTAATTAGATCCCCGATATCGGTTTGACATAGTTCGTGCATCGTATTGGTCATTTACACCATAAAACGCACGAACAATATCGGGTCCAACGCACGAACCACGTGACATTTGGTCGGAGTTGGACACCGATATCGGGACGTGTAAACCCACCATAAGGCTTAGCTCACATTTATCCTGCCCTCTACATTGAGCGTTTATATTGGCCATTATGTGTAAACTCTGAACAACGTGATTCAGACAAAATTTCTAATATAAGATTCACTGTAATGAGGCAGAGGTAGTCACTTTGAACACCCATATCACCTGTGATCCAGCAGTGTCCATCTTTTTATGCATATTTTTAGGCGTGTACAAAAGTGCAATTAACCACAGTTTTGCGCATCTTTGAACTGAAGGACACCGCTGAACAGAGGGCAAACAGAGTCCAGAGGAACTCAGCTGCCTCATTTCAGAATGGATCCATCAGGGGTTTCACCTATTTTGGAACTATAGCTGGAAACTCTAATTTTAAGTGCTCAGCCTCAGAGATGAGTGTACATCTGAATGTTCGAATTCAGCTCTGATCACTGAATGTGGGGTGATCGCCAAATTGTTCGCTGAACAATTTGCTGAACACCATTGAAATCAATTACAGGCAACATCAATCGCATAGAAAACACCTCCAAAGGTGTCCAAAAGCTGCCAAACACGCACAGACACACACAGATCGTCTTACCTGTCCCCTCCTGCTTGGTTTTTTCCTAGTCCGCTCTCCCGTGCTCACTCTCACTTACTTCCAGTCCCACCCATATTCACTTTACTGACTTCACTGGCAACAGGCAATCACAGATGTTCATGCTCTGTGGAAGTGTCTGTGATTGGCTGTTGCAATTAGACTTCATTTTTACAATAAAGATGGGGTCTGTGCTTGGTTGTCATACACATTAGTGCATGGTAACCAACCTGACTTTATAAGGTGTAAAATAAACAAATAATGGGAAAAAATGCGTATGGATCTGCTGTATTTTTCAAACTCAGCACAGTTACAAGCTGTCACCCTCAGCTGCCTATTTTTACCTTGGATGGCAAAAAAATGCTTAGGGCTCTACCATATTTTTAATTTAATTTCAAAGGTAAAACTAGGCAGTTAAGGGTTGGTATTCTCAACGGGGTGAGGGCCCATCATTTTAGAGACCCCCACACACACTAAAGAATACCAGCTTGCAGCTGCCCCTGAAAATGGTGCATTCATTGTGGCGCCACTTCCAGGCGCTTTACCCAGCTCAGCCAGAGGCCCTGGTGGTAGTGACATGCTGGGTAATAAGGGGTTAATGGCAGCTTTGTATTGCCAGCTATTAACATAAGCATAGGAGCTTCAGCGTTGCTGGTAGCACAAAGGCTCTGGAAAATGCTATGGCTCCCCGTCCCTCAAAAAGAAAACCATAAAAACTGGTGGTACCCTCCCTTCTCAGCCCCACAATGTCTAAACTACAGTTAACATCCACATTTTGGCATTGTTGTAGTGAGCAAGACTGTTTAAATTACTGGTTGTGTGTTTTTAGAAGCACAAGCTGAGCAGAGTGTACAAGCACTACAAAGTGTTGGGCTCTACATGGGCTTATTTGCAGTTTTTAATAATGTGTTTAACTCAATTGGAGTTTTCCAAACATAAAATTGTCACTATGTAGCTTCTAATGAATGTGCCAGTTTTTGGAGCTGCTTTAGGCTGCTATCTGTAGCCTGGGGAGGCATATTAACTATGGGCATCACCACACTGAGAATACCAGCGGCAAGCTGACTGGTATTTACCTTGGCTGGCAATCAAAAATAGGGCAAAGCTCACACATTTTTTTAAATTATTTAAATAATTAAAAAAAAATAATGGGCTCTCCTCTATTTTTGATTGGCAGCTAATGTAAAGACAAGCAGCTTGAGCTTGAAGCCCATAGATGTCCAGTTTATCTTCACTGAGAATCAAATATACAGCAAAGCCCTACATAATTTTTTTAAATTATTTCTTTATTTTTACAACCCTTTGACAGGCTTGTTGCCAATGGCAATCATTTACAGAAGCCGACACAATGGGTGGGGTCGCAACAGCCAATCACAGACGCTTTCACAGAGAGTTGTTACCCTTATGAAAATTTAATATATGAGGCTAAAGTAACATTTTTGTGAAAAAAGTAACATTTTCATTTTTTCTTCCTTCCACATTGCTTTAGTTCCTGTGAAGCACCTGAAAGGTTAATAAACATCTTGGATGTCTTTTTTAACAGTCTAAGGATTGCAGTTTGTAGAATACTGACACTTTGGGGTATTTTCTGTCATATAGGCCTCACAAAGTCTCTTTAAATGTGATGTGGTTCCTAAAAAAGTGGCTTTGTCAATTTTTTTTGGGAAAAATTAGAAATCGCTGGTAAAGTTTGAACTCTTCTAAACTTTCTAACAAAAAATGAATTGTTTACAAAATTGTGGTGGTGTAAAGTAGACATGTGGAAAATGTTATTTATGAAGAATATTGTGTTATATATCTCTCTGGTTTAGCGTATAAAAAAATCAAAGTTTAAAAGTTGTGAAATTTTCAAAATTTTGGACAAACTTGAGATTTTTTTCACAAAAAACTCAAAAAATATCGTTTTAAATTTACCACTTACATGAAGTCCAATATGTCACATAAATTGTTCTTGTCATTGGCATCCGTTGGAGAATTCCAGATTTATAACCTCATAAAGTGACAGTGGTCAGAATTGCAAAAAATCACCTGATCAGGAAGGTGAAAACTAGCAGGAGGGTGAATGAGTTACCGTATATACTCGTGTATAAGCCGAGTTTTTCAGCCCAAAAATTGGGCTGAAAAGTCACCCCCTCGGCTTATACACGGGTCAATACGGTAATCCTAGGTGTCCGGGTGCTGGGGAGGCTGGAGGAGGCGGGGGGAGGCTCCTGACAGAGCGGACCGTCACATTAAATATGCACGGCTCCCCCCGCCTATCACAGCGGCAGGGGGAGCCGTGCATACAGCCCCCAGATGTTTACAGGCCCCCATATACAGCAGGCCCCCATATACAGCAGGCCCCCAATGGCACTCGCCCCCCCAAACTGTGCAGAGCCCCCCCATCCGATGCATTATGTTACCATCCAGCCGCGTCTTCATCACCGTCCTCCCGTCCATCCTCTCGCGCTGTGTTCGGCTCTCATGTGACCCGGCGCGATGACGTCATCCGACTGCGACCGCCGGGTCACATGAGACTGGGAACACAGCGCGCGAGGATGGACGGGAGGACGGTGATGAAGACGCGGCTGGATGGTAAGATAATGCATCGGGAGGGGGGGCTCTGCACAGTGTGGGGGGGCGAGTGCCACTGGGGGCCTGCCTGTATATACCTCTGGGGGCTGCTGCCTGTATATACCTCACTGCTGGGGGCTGCTGCCTGTATATACCTCACTGCTGGGGGCTGCTTCCTGTATATACCTCACTGCTGGGGGCTGCTGCCTGTATATACCTCACTGCTGGGGGCTGCTGCCTGTATATACCTCACTGCTGGGGGCTGCTGCCTGTATATACCTCACTGCTGGGGGCTGCTGCCTGTATATACCTCACTGCTGGGGGCTGCTGCCTGTATATACCTCACTGCTGGGGGCTGCTGCCTGTATATACCTCACTGCTGGGGGCTGCTGCCTGTATATACCTCACTGCTGGGGGCTGCTGCCTGTATATACCACACTGCTGGGGGCTGCTGCCTGTATATACCTCACTGCTGGGGGCTGCTGCCTGTATATACCTCACTGCTGGGGGCTGCTGCCTGTATATACCACACTGCTGGGGGCTGCTGCCTGTATATACCACACTGCTGGGGGCTGCTGCCTGTATATACCACACTGCTGGGGGCTGCTGCCTGTATATACCTCACTGCTGGGGGCTGCTGCCTGTATATACCTCACTGCTGGGGGCTGCTGCCTGTATATACCTCACTGCTGGGGGCTGCTGCCTGTATATACCTCACTGCTGGGGGCTGCTGCCTGTATATACCTCACTGCTGGGGGCTGCTGCCTGTATATACCACACTGCTGGGGGTTGCTGCCTGTATATACCACACTGCTGGGAGCTGCTGCCTGTATATACCACACTGCTGGGGGCTGCTGCCTGTATATACCACACTGCTGGGGGCTGCTGCCTGTATATACCTCACTGCTGGGGGCTGCTGCCTGTATATACCACACTGCTGGGGGCTGTATACCTGTGCTGGAGTCCACCCTCGGCTTATACACGAGTCAATAGGTTTTCCCAGGTTTTGGGGGCAAAAGTAGGGGGGTCGGCTTATACACGGGTCGGCTTATACACGAGTATATACGGTAATTAAATAAAGAAAATTATATTTATTCTTCATATTCTTCACACATTTATAAGTATTCAATTGCTTTTATAGCAATATTATATTACATAATGCTATGCATATTACTCATTTGTCAGTGTCAAGGCTAATCACTTGTCTTTCTTCCCTGGCCATCTGCTATTTTTCCTCTCATGTCTGTGCATTGGGTTATAAAGTGTACCCACCATTTACATTTTTATTTTAATAATAATATAGAGTAAGTGATTTTAATAAACTTTCAAATATACTTTATAAGTGAAATCTGGAAGAAAATCTTTCAAAAACCTTCTAGATGTCCCCCTATGATGTTTCTAAACTTGACATATAAGGGTGGAGGTGGGAGTGGCCTAGACAGCGTTCTTAGCTGACCTGTGTATCAATTTACCTCAGGATTAGTGCTGAGTCCAGGCTGTCAGTACACACGGAGCAGAGACGATGTGAATGGAGGAGAGATAAGATCACAGCTGTAATCTTATCTGACGGTTCTGCTCCCTGTTAACAGATAATAACACGGAGCAGAGTGATGTGAATGGAGAGAGATCATAGCAGCCACGTACTGACAGCTCGGAGCTCCCTTTTCCTGAGGTAAATTTATACACTGCTCAGCTGAAAACACTATGTAAGTCCCGCCCCCTCCACCCTTATATGGTTATATGGCCGCATTCAGTTAGAGCAGCTGAAGATGGATCTCACTGAGAGTGAGTATATGTCAGGTTCAGAAACAGACTAGTGGGGAATTGCTTGTCTGCCAATCGTTCTATGCTGTTCCATGCTATTGTCCACACTCTCATCTCATCTACAACAAAGTATCTGTTTGTCAATTTGGCTGTGCCGTTCCATGGTGATGTCCACACATTCAACCTTGTTTAATTAAAGTTCATGTCTGCTAATCCATCTCTACAGTTGCTAGATATTTTCCTTCATATCAAACTTTAACATACCCACTGTTCCATGTGCCATCTTTTGTATACAGCTCTGATGTTCCACATACTGTGCAGCATTTTCTGCTCTATTGTTTCTCATTGTTCTATTTGCCATTCAGCCTATCTAGCTCCACAACATTAATGCCTCCTATCCTTGCTTCTTACATACAGCTTCGACAACTTATCAGCAGAGCCATAACTGTACTGAGATTGATAATAGGCGGAGCCTGATGCAAATATATTAAATTCAGGATGCCAGTGATGCTCTTATCCAAGGCTGTATTCATTACATGTACTACTACTGTATTCTTATTCTGGATCACTAATTATTGATCCTTGCAAAAGGCCCACAATAATTAGGTTATGAAATTTGAACTTGAAAGGCCTGTCTTAGGTGGTTAGGAATGGTGATACCAGGCTGCACCTTAAATCTCTCTACTTTTCATTATTGCTATACTAGCCCTTTCTACCATACACTACTTTCAGACATTTTTCTTTATAAATCTTCTCAAAATGTAGTTCCCATAGTGCCTGTTGTATATTACGGAGAGGCATAGAGAGGAAGTCCATAGTGTGACTCTGCAGTATGAAGCAATAGGGTGTGCTGTAACTGATGAAAACTTAAAATCATGTGACTTTCAACATCCTTTGCTGAAACGTTTTTACCTTTGTCCTTCTTGGAAAGAGCCAAGAAGGAAAAATCAGGAAAATTGACTTTTTCTTTTGTTTCTAAATTGAAATTTTTGATGACTAATTAAGTGAATAACTTTATTACCTTATACTATTACATTGTTTCCTCATACACAAAAGAAAGAAGTCAACAAGATCTGCCAAACATCGCAGGATCGTTTAGTGATAATAGGAAATATGTTTCCATGTCCTTCCCTGATCAAACATACTGAATCATATGTGTTTATGGTGGAGTGGAGAGAAATAGCTGTCAGCCCACCAAGCAGTTACCTGTGTGTATGACCATCCTTACTAGGCCGTGATGGCAACTAATCATGATTTTGAGACAGGACACAACAATAAAAAAAACAAAACTTATATGTGTAATATACTTTTAGGACAACATGCCATACAATATAGCAATGTACTTAACCTATTGATTTCTTAAAGGGTTTTGATGTTATTGTAGACTGAGGCCATTTGAGTGTTTGCTGATAGATTAGGTAATATTGGTAATGTGTTGGTGTCAGAATGTATATGAAATATTAGCAATGACATACATTTATCTAATATTTCACATTTAATTTTTATTGATGTATTTATGATGGTGTGCCAAGTGCGTATATGTAGTTTTGCACAATCTGAGTCGTAGAAATGTTCAGTGTAAGCGGACATTTGGACATGAAGGATGACAAAACCCACTACATTCTGATGGCATGTGATAGGGAAGGAAGACACTACTTAAGATAACTGATTTCCTCTATATGACACCTCCTGAAAAGGGTTGCGAAATACACATCTGGGTGCCAAAGAGGATTTCATATGCTTAAATATAATGACTACAGGAATTTCAGGTATTATGATCAGATAGTTGGTTATCTTTTTAACTTGTTTGTGCTCTTCATATGGATGTACCACTTGACTTGATTTAGAGTGCTTGTTATTAATGCTATACCTATGTAAATGTATAACTAAATGCATATTGTACCAAGTAATGAATCAGCCTTTGAATGGTACATAGCAGGGACAGTGTACACCTTAACTGTACCGCAAGCTAGGGATCCCTAGTACTATCCCTGTCCCCAAAACTACCCCTAAAGGTGGGGATGCTTGAGTCTTGCTATTCTCCAGGATATGACTCACCTAGATGTTGCCCCTTCACCCCTAGGGTGTAAAGGGGCTGGAGAGCAGGGAAACACACAAGCAACTCATGCAAGCCAACAAATATAAAAGGGTTCCAATATATTCTCAACAGGGGCGGACCTACCGTGGTGTAGCTGGTTCAGCTGCACCAGATCTCCGACCGGGTAGGGGGCCCCTCAAGCCAGCAGGGGACCCCCAGCCGACCCCCATGTCCCTGTGTCAGAGGAGAGGGGGCTAACTGAGGGAAGCTTCCTCTCCAGCCCCGGCACACAGATGTACAATGCGGCGCAGGCAAGAGCCGCACGCTCCCCCCTGCCAGAAATCCCCCCCCCCGCTTCTCACCACCAGCACCTGCAGCCCCCCGCCTGACGATGCCTGCATTCCCAAACCCCCCCCGGTCCTCGCCTGACGCTGCCAGAACCCCCACCCCCTCGGTCCTCGCCAGACACTGTCAGCAATACCCCCCCCCGGTCCTCGCCTAACGCTGCCACTTCCCCCCCGGTCCTCACCTAAGGCTGCACCAGGGCCCGGCGGGCTGAATGTCCGCCACTGATTCTCAACATGGTAGCTTTGCTGCTTCAAAAGAAACAAACACTTCTACTCAACCTCAACAGAAACTAACTCTTCCACCGTGGTAAGAATAAAAATTCTATATATCCGGCATGAAGTAAAGCCAAGGGGTGGGTAAATATAGCGGAAGGGAAAGATAATCACAAGCTACAGCTGGAAAAATGGCTAAGAAAATTCTCAACCAGCAGAGAATGGTTTCTTAACTTCTTCAGCGTAAAAGGGAAAGTACGTCAGCAAGACAACAGTCAAGTGAACTCTACAGATGGCCTGCGATCGATTAAAGAATGAGACCTCCTGATTCCAGGTTCCTCAAAGGTAACATCAGGCACACTCATGACAAATTGTTTTTAGGGTAATTTATATTTCATTCTGTTTCACTGTATGTATTCAATAAAGACTATCTTTTTAAATTTTTTATAGTGTCTAACTTTTTGTTTTCTTTTTGGCTGATAAGTAGGTTTGAAATATTAGCTGTTAGAATATAACCAGCCATGTTAATTTCTTTTCTTTTATAGATGTCTGCATGGTTTTAGTGTGCATTTATAGGTATATTATAAGTGTTTTAAGAGTACTTATAGGGTTATTTAAAAAAACGTTATCCTTCATTTTTGAGATATGGATAAGTTGCTGATCACCTTGGGTCTTCTCAAAGGGACTCTAGTAATCCTAAGATTGGGATTTACTGCACCTTGCTTGAGGAAGCAGAGGTGCGCAATCCATTCATTATCTATGGGCAGGGGCGTAACTATAATAGGTGCAGGGGTTGCGATCGCACCCGGGCCCTGCAGCCTAGGGGGGGCCCCAAAAGTCCCTTTGGCCCATAGAAAAAGACTAATACTATTAAAGATTTTCAATAATTGGGGGCCCCGTTGACGCTGTCGCATCTGGGCCCCTGGGACTGAAGTTATGCCACTGTCTATGGGACTAGCCAAGTGCTATACTCAGCAGTAATCTAGACAATAAATATAGCAGAGGCCACGCATGGACTCCTCTGCTCCATTCTGGATAGGGCTACAGAGCCAATTCGCAGAGATCAGCAAGTTATCATCTGTCCAAGGATAGGAAATAGCTAGATTTTTTTGCAATAGCCCTTTAAAGGGTTGACTCAAATTAAAGGGTTGCCTCATCTGCTAATCTTGCCACTAATCCAACACCGATGCCCTGTTCAGCCCTGCTGGTCTTTGCCTTATTTCCTGGGGTGATTATGTTCCATATGACAATTGAAGGCAATCACAAGACTCAGCTAAACATATAGAAGATAGGAAAAGGGTTTAAAATCCTCGCTAGTGATTTGTATTGAGGGAGAAGCACATTGTAGCTTCAAAACGCATTGACAAATAAATCATTCATAATATTATCTGTATTATTCATTTTGGATGGGAGCGAAGATTTTAAACCATTTTCCCATCTTCTATATCTTTACTGAATCCACGTGGGTCTGCTGCAATGGTTTGAAGCTCGTATAGTGGTTGTGACCTTCACAACCCGCGAAGGTGAACCTCTCCAGGTCTCTTCTTATTACAAATCTTTATTGTCGCTAAGACCCTATTTGTAATTATTTGTCTTTCCAGCTGATATATTATTTTTCAGCAGTGAAGATGGCATATAAAACATGTCCTCACTAAGTCACATGGCTGCAGAGCACCACCAGAGTATCAAGGCTTCGGCTTGAAGAAATTTAATAGGTACATTTTTATATTTTATTATACAATATTTCTGCAGTAATTTAATTTATTACTATTTTGGAAACTTTAAGGTAGTAATGAGCACTACTTAAGGTCTCTTGTGGAGATCACGCAGGTAAATTAAACACTCTATGCAACAAGTTGGACCTGTTTTTAGGAAACTTTATTATTTAAATGTTATTTTTGAGAGTTTTTCAGAATTTTTTTAAATACAGTATACTTTATTGCTGTCTTTTGACTTGGCATTAGCAAGTTTGTATTGGAGTACTCTACAGCCTACATCAAAGAAGACACTTCAGTGATTCTTGGAGAGGTTCCCCCCACAAAAGAATAAAATACCTTATAAAATCCTCACTGTATGAACAGCAATGATGATTTCCCCTATGACTCCGTTAGAATAAAATACAAAAAGAATTCCACGTAAAGAAATTCAACGCCAATATACTCATACTGTCAGGTTTAAGATCGCTTTGCAGGTATGTTTAGGGGGTATCAGACTATTCCCATCCATCATGTGGAGTTACTTGGAAGTGAAAAACCCATTACACATATATATATGTATATATATATATATATATATATAGTGTATATTTATGTTAATGTTGATGATTATGGTTTACCGTCAGTGAAAACCCAAAGGTCATTATCTCAGAAAATTAAAGTAGAGAGGATGAAGGGTCAAAAACTGCGATGCCATATTACATGAGACATCAAAGGGTGAGTATAATATTGATTTATTAGTCAACGCATTTCAGGCCTCCCTGAAACACCCTGCAACTCTATATAATAAATGCATTTCACTTTATGTAGTGAATTACTGAAATAAATGAACTCTTTGCTGATATTCTAATTCATTGAGATGCACTTGTATAAGTTTATAAATAATGGTTTACTTAACAAATTGTTCATTGTTCAGGAAAAAATGGTGAAAATTTCAGAAATGGAAATCTGGCAAAGCTTAATTTCAATGTAAAATCTTATTTATTGAAATATGGGAGATTTTGGAATGCAGATGTGAAACTGTTCTGTTTCCTTTCTTACCAGAGGAGATCCGGCTACAGGATGATGAATCTATTTATAAAAAATATACAATGTGACTTCCTAATGACTAATATGCTGAACTCAGAGATAAACTTGCTGATTTCAGCTCAGACCGTTTCATTGACTGTAAGGACCAAAGATTTATGACTTAGTTTAATGATGTACTCAAAAAGGACAGTGTTTCCTAGATCCACGCTGCTCATACGATGAAAGAACCACAGTTGTCAGATAGTGATG
Source organism: Allobates femoralis (assembly GCA_033576535.1). Lineage (NCBI taxonomy): Eukaryota > Metazoa > Chordata > Amphibia > Anura > Aromobatidae > Allobates > Allobates femoralis. Next base: position 70,003,508 of record JARQOC010000001.1, on the reverse strand, counting down.
GCTTTATTCTATTTTTTTTTTTTTTTTTCCCAAATAATTTTTATTTTGTATTAACAGAGTTAACAAACATAGTCAAAATCAACAGAAAAAGAAAAAAGGAGAAATACAGTAGTTTAACAAGGGAGGGGGGGGGAGGGTCGGAGGGTTACAGGCTCAAAACATACAGTGCAAATGAATACTACATTAGTATTATCCTTAATCCTGTTTAGGAGTCAGTGAAACAGCCCGGGGATAGCTGAACTCACTTCAAGTTAACCCAACTTTCGGGCAACCTCTTCAAACAATGCAATGTGCACTCGACATCCAGGGTTCCCAAATCAGCTCCAAATTTTTCCTGGCAGTATTTGACTGAGCTAAAGCTCGCTCATACTGACATGCTAAATTTACCTTCTCAATCACCTCTTTCACTGTTGGGAGGGAGGCACCCCGCCATTTAAGTGAAATCAGTGCCCGGGTGGCTATAAGAATGTGGGAGATCACTCCTCTCACGATTCAGGGGATTGAATCAAGTCCGATGTGAAGTGTTGCCATGAGGGGTGAGAGGGGTACCCAAATTCCAGTGACATCAGGCGTTCAATCCCCCTCCAGAGAGCAGATAAGTCTGAACATAAGAACCACGCTTGCGACTGAGTACCAATCCCACCGCATCCCCTCCAACACAGAGAGGAATACTGTGGGTCGTATCTAGCCACCACAACCGGGCAGCGGTACCATCGCAACTGCGTTTTCTTTAACTGCTCCAAGTGGGTTATGCATGAGGAAACTCTCTTAAGCTCCCTAATACTCGAGTGCCAATCTTCAAGCTCCAATGTCACCCCAAGCTCCTTTTCCCAAGTTAACATATATGGCTGTTTTACCTCTGAGTCTAGGGCCTGTATGGCTTTATACATAATCGATATTCCCTTAGAACCAGTTCCCTGTGTCAAGAAATATCCATTAACCCATGCAGGTTTCCGAGAATGCAGTATTTAAATGAGCGCTGTGTAGAAAGTGTCTTATTTGGAGATATTGATAGAATGTTCTCCTAAGTTCTGGGTGGGTTTTGGAGATCTGGTCAAAAGGAATTAGACCCCCGGGTCCCTCAATCTCAGCCATCGAGTGAATACCTGTCTCCCACCACGCCTGAAGGTTCAAATAAGGGATATGGGTTTCAATGGCAAACACAGACAGCGACCCACGAGGGATTTTTAAGAGTTTAGGGGCAAAGGATCTCCAAAGATGGAGAGCCGCCTGCATCGTAGGCAGTAGAGCCACAACTGAACCGGCCCGCAATACTTCCGATTCCAAGGCGAGACGAGTGGAGCCCCGCCTGGAGTAAAATTTCTCTATTTGTAACCACCTGTGATCACTGTCCATGAGCCACCATTCCCTGAGGCCTGTCAGCAACGAGGCTCTGTGGTAGGCCAACAAGTCTGGCATTCCCATTCCTCCCGACTCCAAGGGGAGGTAAAGAATAGATTTTGCTACACGAGCCGACCCGTGAGCCCAGATGTACTTATTAGCTAAGCTTTGGAGGCGAGCAATGAGTTTTTTGGGGATGCAAAGGGGCAGAGCTCTAAAATAATAAAGGATCCTAGGAAGGGCCATCATTTTGAAGGCATTTATGCGGGCCATCCACGAGGTCAAGAACCGGTGCATATTATCTAAGAGAGCTTTAATTTTATCATATAGGTTGGAAAAGTTTATCTTAATTGTAAGCGCCGAGGGGGTCAAGGTTATACCCAAAAAGGGAATACCATCTGGGGACCATTGAAAGGGGTATGCCTCTGTCAGAGAGTTCAGAGAGGGGGCTGGGATCGCTATCGGAAGTGCTAGAGATTTAGAAGGGTTCAATTTGTAATATGATATTTTACTAAATTCCCCCAGTTCAGACATGACAGCAGCGAAGGACGGCCCAACATCCACACAAGATATGATTACATCATCAGCATAAAGGCTGATTTTATGGACCTCCTTCCCCACCACCATGCCCGAGATACCGGGGGAAGTCCTGATCCGTTCAGCCAATGGTTCCATACAGAGGGCAAAAATAATAGGGGATAGGGGGCACCCTTGTCGAGTACCATTAGTTATTAAGAATGGCTCTGACAAGAAACCCGCCGAGAGGACCCGCGCCGAAGGTTCCGAGTACATGGCTGAAATGGCCAAGCTAATAGGGCCCACCAACCCAAATTTTTGAAGAACTGCTCTGAGATATCCCCAGTGCACCCCGTCAAACGCTTTCTCAGCATCAAGTGACAGGAATGCACTGGGGAGTCCAGACAGCTCCGCCACCCGCACCAGGTCCAACATTCTGCGTATCCCGTCTTTCGCCTCCCTACCCACCACAAACCCCACCTGGGTCTGGGGAGACCATGGATGGGACAATCAAGGCCAGCCGAGAAGCTAGCAGTTTGGTGAACAACTTAATGTCACAGTTTAGAAGAGCAATGGGTCTGAAATTACCTGGTAAATTAGGGGGCTTTCCCGGCTTTGGCAGGGTTACGATGGTGGCCTCCAAGTTAGACGTTCTGCCCCTATTCCCCCAAGCCGAGAAAAGTCTCAATAGGTAAGGGGCAAGTAACGATTGGAATGTACGGTAATAGGAGTTAGTGAAACCATCCGGGCCCGGGGCACTCAACCTCTTAGTCTGTTTAATGGTTTTTTGTATTTCTTCTAGGGTGAAAGGAGAGTTTAGAAAGGACAGCTGTTCCCCCGAAACCGAGGGGAGATTAACAGAAGCCAGATAGTCCGAAATATCCTGGGTCGTGGGCTGGGGAGTCGAGGGATCCCTATGTAAATTATAAAGGGCAGCATAGTAATTAGCAAATTCGGCTGCTATTTTTGAAGGGTTTCTAACTGGGTTCCCGCTGGAGTTAAGAATATGGTCAATCCTAGATTTGGCCTCCCTTACTTTAATTCTACGGGCAAGCATGGCCCCCGCCCTGTTACCTGCCGAATACCACTTCGTTTTCAGCTTGCGCAGGTTATGAGCATACGAGACCAGCATGGCGTCCCGAAGTTTAAATCTAATGGCATAAATTTCAGAGGTGACAGAGGGGGTTACATCCGCCTTGTTAAGGGCCTCCAGAGATTGTAATCTGGACAACAAAGTGAGCCGATCCCCCTCTCTCCTACGGTTTATGATCGCAGCTTGCTGTATGAAGGATCCCCTCAGAACGGATTTATGCGCGGCCCACAGGGTCTCGTCACTGGTCTCACCGTTATCATTCAATTGAAAATAAGTAGATATGTCTGAGGAGACCCTTGCCACCACCTCCGCGTTCAACAGAAGTCCTTTATTCAAACGCCACCGGAATGCAGGGGGCGAGTGGTGTGACAAAGCCATCAGTAGGAAAACCGGGGCATGATCTGACCACGTGATCAGCCCGATCTCTGAAGCAGAACAGCGGGCCAGGATAGCATCATCGATCAAGTAATAGTCTAGTCTGCTGTATGTCTGATGTCGGGGGGAAAAATAGGTATAATCCCGCTCTGCAGCATGGGAGTACCTCCAGTGATCATGATAGTGAAATTCGAGGGCGGGCAACCTGAGCTCTCCCCTCCATTCCCCTCCCCGGTGTGAGCAGTCAAGGTCTCGTTGCATTGGGAGGTTGAAATCCCCACACAGTATCTTGCCCCCCTGTTCCATGGAATGGATGGTTTTAAAGGCACGTCTGATAAATTTACTTTGCCCTGAGTTGGGTGCATATATGGAAGCAATCGTGTGAGACACACCATTCAGAGTACAGACCAATATCAACAATCTACCCCCAGGATCAGAGTATTGGTCAAGCAATTTAAAAGCAACCGTGGTTCTGAACATAATGCATATCCCTGCCCTCTTGACCTTATCATTTGCAAAGAATATGTGTGGGAATTGGGGGTTATGAAAGCGAAAGTTGTCCGCTTCCAGCAAATGGGTCTCTTGCAGGCAAATTATATCAGCCTTATATTTCCTGATTTCTCTCCAGATCATAGAACGCTTACCCGGGGAGTTCATCCCCCTAACATTAAGCGACATTAACTTTATACTCATAATGTAATACCCTCCAAAGAACTTCTAATGAACCCTGGAGGTCCAGGGGGCCATCCTGTCATCATTTCCATAAATATCACATGTAATAGACAGTTAATGTATCCCCAGTATAGCACCGTGTAATGAAGATCTACAGATTGAGACGCTAACTCCAGCAAACAAAGAGCACACAAGTCCTCATATGACAATTCCGAGCCTGAGCAAAGGGAAATCAGAAAAAAAAAGGAAAAGGGGAAAAATGAAACTGAAGAAACAACAAAAAGTATGCCAGGGCCAGTCACATGGGCCGCAGGCAAATTGCCCAGTGCTTCGGGCATTGAGCAGGAAAACATGCCTGCTAGAGGGGGCTCAATTCGCCAGGAACACAGTCTCCAAAGAAAAAGAGAGACTGACTAAGAGACCATCCACAGGGCAGTCCCAAGCTCCACTTCAGGCCTTCATCCAGTCCGGAGTTACCTTCCTCTGCGCAGTCGGCTTAGGCATGGTGAATGGGACCTTCCAGGAAGACAGCTTATCCTCTGCTTGTTTCGGTGTGTTGCAGGCCACTGACCGGTCCTCGTAAGAAATTATCAGGCGCGTCGGATTATATCCCCATTTATAGCGCAGGGATGCCTCTCTGAGGGCGGTACAAACATGAGCAAATGTCCGGCGCTTCGCCAGGGTAGCCGCCGACAAGTCTGGGAATACTTGGAGCCCCCGAAACTCCTCAGGGAGCGTGGGGGGACTCCTCATTCGTTGAACAAATGCATCCTTCGTAGGGAACCTTAACATCTTGGCCAAAATGTCCCTAGGTACAGAAGGACCCAAATGTTTGGGCTTGGGGGTTCTGTGAATCCGTTCAATAGCCAGATCACTTGCAGGTAGGTCAGGAGCACTGTGGCCAGAAACCGAAGCATAAAAGGAGCCAGTTCTTTGTCAGTGACCTCCTCTGGAACTCCCCGGAGTCTAATATTGCACCTTCTTGACCTATCCTCCAGGTCATATAATTTGTCATAGGCTGCAGTGATCTCAGCACGCAGGGCTTTGTTATCATCAACTAGGGCATTTATAGCAGAAGCATAGTCCCCCATTTTATTCTCTACATGAGCTGTTCTGTCTCCAAGAGCATTCAAGTCCCTTCTGAATTCCCCCAGCAGCTCGTTCATGTCCTCCCTTAGTGAGGCTCTAACTGTGGCAAGGAATGCAGACATATCTCCTTTTGTCATCGGAGCTGAGCTGCTGCTGCTATGTGGGGAGCCAGTCTGTCTCTCACCTCTATCAGAGCTGGGGGAGGAGCGGGAGGATCCTGGAGGAGAAGCAGGCACCATTTTCCCTGCTGCATGAACAGTCTGTCCTCCAGGGAAGAAATCCGGCATGCGCTGTGGGGAAGCCCCCTTGTTGGACCGGCCACGGGTCATCATGGGCACTGCACAGATAGGAAGGCAGCAGAGAGGTCTGTGGAGCTTCGGGGAGCTGCGGTGAGCCAATTTGAGCTGTTAATAGCCCTGTGGACTGGGAGCTCTCAGCTTATGTGACCTCCACGTTCAGCACGCAGGCCACGCCCCCATGGCTTTATTCTAATGTGTTTCGGAGCTGTATCCCGGCTCCTTTCTCAGGGAAGGCTCCACGTTGGCTCCCTGAGGAAGGAGCGGAGATACAGCTCCAAAACGCATTAGAATAAAGCCATCACTAACTGACAACTGTGGTTCTTTCATCGTATGAGCAGCGTGGTGGATCTAGTAAACACTGTCCTTTTTTTGGTTTGTCTTTTGGTTACCACTGCCTGCATCTGGAGTGTGGATCCTGCAGCAGCCATACTATACATTTATACTAGTTGTGGGTCACACAACTGTCCCAGGTGAACAGCTATAGTTGTTTGCCTCACAAAAGTGTTCCAAGGATAAAACCCTATTGCACTTTCTTTCCTTCTGTATAGTTTTCTTTAGTTTCAAGAAGTGACACTTGAAACTTACAAATGAAGTCAATTCTGTAAATTTGCTTCTAAGAAATCTAAGAACTATAAATCCATTACCCACAAACTTCTGTAAAGCAATATCTGCAAAGGAACAATACTGCATTGGCAGTATAATATACCGTATTTTTCGCACTATAAGGCGCACCGGAATATAAGGTGCACCCTCAAAAAATGACTTTTAAGCCGTCTTGGTCCATATATAAGGCGCACCGGATTATAAGGCGCACCATATTACTATAAAAAAAATCCCTCTGTAGCCTCCCATCACCCTCGAGCATCGCTGTGTAGCCTCCCATCACCCTCCAGCATCCTTCTGCAGCCTCCCATCACCCTCCAGTATCCCTGTGTAGCCTCCCATCACCCTCCAGCATCCCTGTGTAGCATCCCATCACCCTCGAGCATCGCTGTGTAGCCTCCCATCACCCTCCAGCATCCTTCTGTAGCCTCCCATCACCCTCCAGTATCCCTGTGTAGCCTCCCATCACCCTCCAGCATCCCTGTGTAGCATCCCATCACCCTCCAGCATCCCTGTGTAGCCTCCCATCACCCTCCAGCATCCCTGTGTAGCATCCCATCACCCTCCAGCATCCCTGTGTAGCCTCCCATCACCCTCCAGCATCCCACACAGTCAGACACACACACACACACACTCAGACACACACACACACACACACACACACACACACACGCACACTCAGACACACACATACACACACACACATACACACTGAGACACACACACACACACTTACTGTACTGTGTGGCAAGGCACTCACAGCGCTGGAGCCCTCAGCCAATCACAGCACTGGAGCCCTCAGCCAATGACAGCGCTGGAGCCCTCAGCCAATCAGAGGCTATGGGCTGACATCAGCTGGCCTCGGATTGGCTCAAGGCTCCTGGGCGGAGCTGTGATTGGCTGATGGGCTCCTGGGCTCCTGGGCTGGGAGCGTGCCGGATGCAGCGGACACGACAGCGGGGACGGCGGCTGGTGATTGTGTCCCCGCACAGTGATGTGAGGCAGGCACCGGCACCGGCACCAGCATGGATGGCGGGGACGGCGGCTGGTGATCGCGTCCCCGCACAGTGATGTGAGGCAGGCCCCGACACCAGCATGGATGGCGGGAATGGCGGCTGGTGATCGCGCCCCCGCACAGCGATGCCAGGCGGGCACCGGACAGAGGGGGATGGCGGGGACGGAGGATATTGCGGCACAAAGGTATGCCTTATTTTCTGGGGGGTGCTAAATTTTCCTGGAAAAATCCGTATATAAGGCGCACTGCACTATAAGGCGCACCTATGATTTCTGGGAAAATCTTAGTCTTTTAGGTGCGCCTTATAGTGCGGAAAATACGGTAATTGACATCCACTGGCTAATAGCCTTGCAAAGTGATAGGACTAACCAGTGCACATTACCTGTCTGTAACCATATTAATGTTCGGGCCCAATAAAATGACTCACATAAAGGTTATTAAAATTAACAAGTTCTTCTAGGTCTGGAAACTTGCTATCTACCTTATGGAGAGGAGTTTTCCTGCAACCATAAGAACACAGTTAAGTAGGTAAGGAGATTTAAAGCCGCATCTCTTCTCTAGGAAATATGCAAATTTGCACTTCAGTAAGGAAGTGGATGAACTCCAGCGCCACCTTTAAAGCTTGTTAGAAAGCGACTATGACTTTGAGGAACTACTTAAAGGTGGCGCTTGAGTTCATCCACTTCCTTACTGAAGTGTAAATTAGCATATTTCCTAGAGGAGGGATATGGCTTTAAATCTCCTTACCTAATTAACTGTCTTCTTATGGTTGCAGAAAAAATCCTCTCCATAAGGTAGATAGCAAGTTCCCAGACCTTGTCTTAGCCCACTCACACAGCCACATCAGAATGTCCCACACACTACACCAGTGTTTCCCAACTCCAGTCCTCAAGGCACACCAACAGGTCATGTTTTCAGGATTTCCTTAGGATTGCATAGGTGATAATTTAATCACTTGCACAGGGGATAATTCCATCATCTGTCTAATGATAAGGAAATCCTGAAAACATGACCTGTTGGTGTGCCTTGAGGACTGGAGTTGGGAAACACTGCACTACACTGATGAGGGGCAGTTACCCCGAAACGCAGCATCTGTAGTTTGGGGTTCTGATCTGGCACAAATACCAAGTCATATTAAAAAGCTTGTTAGAAAGCGATTATGACATTGAGGAGCTACTTAAAGGTGGCGCTGGAGTTCATCCACTTCCTTACTGAAGTGGAAATTTGCAAGTTTTTCTAACCATCTGAAAAATCCCACTGCTCTCCTCCAATTTTCATGACTGAGTCACATTTTCCTCTTTGTTTGCTGACATCAGCGATGCACTTTTGTTAATGATGTCCGATGGTTATAGTCTATTATGAAGTTCAGTTGTGCATAAACATACATTTTGGCTTTTATTTTGAAATAATAGTAAAATTATAAATAGGGATGAGCATATATAATCAACACTATTCGTTACTTGCACGAATATTAGGCTACTCGGGCTCCTTAGTACTTGACAAGTATTTTGGTAATTGCATATTTATTTGAGTTGCCGTTATTTGTGTAATTACTGACTGGGTTAGTATATTGTTGGATATCTGATTGACACCTTGATATTATTAACATCTGAGCTTGATGACTGCTTACATTACACAGCTGACATCAAACCTAAAAACCATTACCTCATTTTCCAATGCACCAGGGCAGTGAGAAGTTCCGGGGCAAGATACACCAGAAGTGGCGCTGCTAACAGAGCCACCACTTCTGGAGCAGATACTGCCTGCTATTTTTAGGCTGGGGAGGACCAATAACCATGGTCCATCCCACTTTGAGACTACCAGACCCCAGCTATCAGCTTCACCTTGTGTTCCAAAATGAGAGGACCCTATGCCATTTTTTCAAATTATTTATTTAGAAATGCTTAGCTAAGTTAGCATTGGGTGACCTCTGTTTTGGATTACCAGCCAAGGAAAAGCCGCCAGCCGTGGTCTGCAGGCTGCAGCTGTCTGCTTTACCCTAGCTAGTGATCAAAAATAGGGGTGACCCCATGTTGTTGTTTTTTCAATTAATTATTTATTTTTAGGCTAAATACAAGGCTAAAACACCCTCTAGTTCCTCTATCTATCTATCTATCTATCTATCTATCTATCTATCTATCTATCTATCTATCTATCTAGCCCTTCCATCAGCTGTAACATCTGAAACCTTGAGGAAGCTTAAAAACTCTCTTAAAGGCTCCCTTAAAATTACTGGATTGAAAGCAACTGAGAGATCGGATAGCTGTGAACTCAGATAACCTTAATGTTCCCAGATTTCTCAGCCAACTGGTCTTACAGCAACTGCTTGGCTGCAAACTTTAAAGTGATGTTTATGAGAGATTTTAAGGTTCTTGGAGTTCACAGCTGCTGGTGTGGTGCCTCTCTGGCGGGACGCCACTGGGAGGTACTGCATCCCAAATAGAAGGTGTAGTGCCTCCATAGTCACAGGCCGAGGGGGAAGCTACCAAGTCTGTATACAAAACCACAAGATCCCAATCACAGCCACCCTAGCACCAGGGACTGTTCAGTAGGTCCCAGGGGGATGGAGCTTAGCAGAGCAGGAGATGTGACGTAAGTGACAGTTGACAGCAGTCAGTGAGACGGTGTGAGGAGAGCAGAGAAGACGGATGCAGCTGAGACAGCAGCTCTGACAGGAGCGTACCTCAAACCTAAAGAGGTACCCAGACAAGAAAAGGGACACCCCAGACTTGGTGACAGCCATCTGGAGTGTCCAGGTCACCACCGGTGTACCGGAACCGAAGTGGTTTGCCAGGTTTACCCCAAACCACTGACCGGCAGGCTGTGATCCTGATAAGAAGGTGTCACAGCACCCATCAAGAAGTCCAACATCTGTCCCATAGCCGGGTTCAAGACTCTGACAAGTGAAAAAAAGACTTAAAGCAACATACCCCGAGGACCAAAGACTAGACTTGTGAGTGGGGAAGAGCCAAAAGAGCCCTTAAGAGCAGGACCGAGGAAAGTGTTGAAAGGTGTCTCAGACAGACTCTGTGGTGAACCTCAAAGCCTGTGGCAACTAACCCCTGGAAACTGGACTGTACCGTGTACCTTAAATATCTGCCTGGTACCAGTAAAAAGAACTGTTTGAACTGATCTGGACTCTATCTCTAGTTAATCTGTCGCCTAAAAGGTCTCAACAACACCTCAGAGGTAAAGACTTCCACCCCCTTCATCCACCCCGCTGCCCTGAGGTAAAGCTCCGCCTGTGGGGAGCTGTACTACCAAAAGCTGCATCACCATCACCTCAGCGGCCGGCTGCAGCGCTGGTAACTACATTACTAGGTACCACTGGTGGCGTCACGGATTGTTATGGGGGATTAATAATCCCCCATCCCAAAATTGTTTTTTCCCTTAGCCATTGAGTGTCTAGGGCACGGGACCGGGACCCGACCAGCCGTGATCCCCACTGAAGTAGCAACCTGTCCCGGTATCCGAGTATCCCCTACCCTGTTGACCGACTCATTTCCATATCTGGAAGTTGTGAAATCTTTCCAAAGTTCATAGCCTGAGGTGTCCCATCACCTGGAAGATCCAGGAACCTTAGCATGTACCTAAAAGAGTTCTTAAAGACTTCTGGTTCTAACAGCTACTGGACTGTTGGAGTTACACGCATTCCAGCAGTCCAACATTAAGTTCACCAAAGGTCGCATCTGGCTCACACAGCAAGTACTGTGTGAATTGCCAGAAGGGACCTTCACCTAAGGTCAACTCAGAGTGGGACTGTTGGATTGGATTGTGACATGCACTACAACAGTTCGGCATTGAGTTCACCCACGATTGTGTCTGGCTCACATAGCAGGTACCATGTGTATTGCCAGAACTGACCTTAGGTGTATTCGGCGTGGGACTTTTGGACTGTGCTGTGACACACACTCTGACAGTTCGGCATTAAGTTCACTTTATATCCTCCTGCCTGTCCATTATGTTCTGTCCTGTTTTGCTGCTGTTATATCCACTGTATTATCCACATGTAAAAATATGAAAACATGGAAAGGAAAACTCAATCTCCTTGCTGCTGCACCTGCACACCTGTTTCCTGTACAGACTAGTACTCCAGCTGCACAGTACCTAATGGCCACTGCAAAGATTGAAATATCTGTGATCGCAGGATTAGTAGTTAACACTTGCATTAAAGTGTCTGAAAAAAAGAAGCCCTCATATGTCTGTAATGTAAAAAAGTTACAACTCTTGGAGCAAGGAAAGAAAAAAACAAAAAAAGGAAAACATCTGGGGGAGAAGCGGTTAAACCCAAGGAGAGGATCTGATCATAGATTCTGTTGAACCTATAAAAGTGGTGTTTTATAGGAAGCCATGATCGTTTTCCGACCTCTCTGCTTGGTTTCAAATTAGTTTTTATTGGGGTAATTTGATAACAAACACAAAGGGGGAAAAACAATTACAAGTACTGTGAGGGTGAAGATTAGTTGTGAAATGGTGCGTACAAGGATATAAGGGCTGTACACACAAGATGTAATGAAATGCAAAAAAAAGAACAAAAAAACTAAAAAACAAATAACAAGAAAAAACTGAAAAGGAGAAAAAAGAAAGTATGCTAACAATGTATTGATTCTCTGTCGAGACTAGATAAGTAACAAGGAGGGGGGTCATCCAACTGTCATATAAGGTGTTGTGTAATGAGGTTTGATAAGTCGGTCCTTTCCTGAGAGCAGAGTATAGTTTAAGTTAATTCTATATCTATCATGTGTAATTATGTTTGGAGTGTCAGTAATGGCTTTTGTCATGTCAATGTGGCCTATTGGGTTAGATTCGGAGAGAAAATGTCTTTCCACAGGTTCCATCTTTCCGTGTATTTGTGAAGCGTGTTACATCTCAATGCATGGTTGAATTCAAATACACTACGGAGTGTCACCCTATCTACTAGGTCCGATATGGTTGGTATCACCGGGTTAGCCAACCTTGATGCTATCATAATCTAGCGGTCATGAACATGTGACAGATTATGAATCTATGTTTTTTTGCAATTTTGTCCAGTCCAATGGAGAGAAGGACTAATTGTGGTGATAAGGTAATTTTTATTCCTGTCACTTGGAGAATGAGGTGCGTGATTTCTGCCCAGAAGTTGTCTAGTTTTGGGCAGCACCAAGAGATATGGGATAGGGTGCCATTTGATTATCAGTTTCTCCAGCAGTCTAAGCATTGAGAGGGCTTTGAGTTTTAGTGTAATGGGGGTCCAGTACCAGCGGGATAGAACTTTGTAGAATGTTTCCTGTAGGGTGAGTCATGTTGTGTTTGCGTAAGATGTTTCTATGGCCCTGGATAGATCTGTAGTGTCTATTTGTGTCTCTAACTGTTCCTCCCATGCTGTGATGAAGGTTGTTTTTTTAATTCTAAGTCTTCATTCAGGATTTTATAGAAGAAGTTTGTTTTCCATCCGGAATTCACCTCAGGGTAGTCAATGGAATCTGCTATGTTTTGTGGGAGGGATATACTTGGTTTGTGCTTGGCTAGAAATCCATTGATCAGTCTCCAAGTGGTTCTGTCATGGGAGGAGAGAGAGTATCTGTTTTGTAAGAGATGAAATGGCATGATCTCTCCATTTATTATGATGACTCCCAACCGCATTATGCCCTTACTGTGCCAATCCAAAGTGTTCAGTTTGGGGATTAGGTGTTCCAGAACCCCCAGGGGGATGTTCTGAGGGATGGATGGCTTGTAGCATTTGCTTGATTTAGTGAGAATTACTTTCCAAGCTATTATTGCAGCCCTTAGGGTTGGGTGTTTTGGGGGGCTTTAAATTGTGGTTGATTAAAGACAAAGATGCAATTATTAATGTATATAAGTTCTTGTTATTTTTTATAGTGGTTTTCTATGCTGAGCCATACTGATTCCTCATTGTTTGGCCACCATCCTCTGGACAGCGATAGGATTGATGCCTGTTGGTAGTTCTGGAAATTGGGGACTCCCAGACCTGTTTTTTTGTGTTTTTCCAGCACTGATTTGGCAACTCTGGGGTTTGTCATTTCCCCAAATAAATTGTCTCAGTTGACATTGGAGTTTGTTGAGCCAGGTTTTCGGGATGTGTATGGGGATTGTCCTGATTATGTATAAGAATTTTGGTAGCAGGGTCATCTTGAAGGCGACTACCCTTCCTGTCCAGGTTAGCTCCAGTATAGAGAAGCGCAGGTAGTCGGCTTGGTAAGTTTTTATCAGGTTGGAAATGTTGTCGCTGCTGATGGATGCCAGAGGGCTTGTTAGTGTTATGCCCAGATATCCTATATTGTTTTGTTTCCAGGTGAAGTCAAATTCTGATTTTTGATAGTCTAGCAAAGTGTTTTCTATATTAAAGATCAAGATCTGGGATTTGCCTTTGTTGATTGCCTCTCTGCTTGGTGTCCTCCCTATGATGGTGACAATTGAGTCATCATAAAGAGGTCATCATTCAGCTAGACGATGACACTGCTCTTGAATATTAGATATAAGGTGGGTGGGTGTTTTTTCCTTTAATTCAACACAGTCACACTATAATTCTTTTCAATGATTTCTTCATTAAAGTTGTTGAACTTGTTCATATAATGAACTTTATGCCGCTTTATTTTATTTTGTATCAACTTACTGCAGGAAATTGTAAAAAATACAGAGAAGAGACGCCATATTTATTGATTATTTGAATTTCAAATCGTAAAAGTGGTCCGTGTTATGTGTTTAAACTTTTTTTTTTTACAAAAGTATGAGACAGCACTCACCGCTTGTGGTGTTTTAATTTCGGCTTCTTTATTTCATCCGTGCAGGTTACAGGCAATGGTGGAGTTAGGGGGTGCCTGTAACCTGCATGGGTGAAATTAAGATGCCGAAATCAAAACACCCCAAGCGGTGAGTGCTGTCTCATACTTTCTTATAAGTGTATGGACTTGTTTTTCTGAGACTTATTGCAACACCGCTTAGCTCAGTGATGAGAAGGGATCTGATAGTGGACCAAGGCTAGTGCCCGGGAATCTTTGCTTCGGAAATTACCTCTTTCTTTCTATAGATTTTGTATGTCACAGTGTATACCGTAGTATTGCTGATGTATGTAAAACACTATGGAATTTATAGTGCTATATAAATGAATTAATATTATTATTGTTGTTTTAAAACCTGGATAAACACTTATTTTTGCTTTTATATCAAAGTAAATGAATAAACTCTATGATTTTTTTCACTGTTTTCCATGTCGTTGTCTCCAAGGAGGGTTAATGTTACCATAGGAGATCCGGCCACATGATGATTTGTTTATTTATAAATTGTGACTCCCCAATGACTAATCTGCTGACCCACCGACCATAGAGATAATGCATTGTATGCAAAGCTTTAAGATTTAGGATCAGAATGACTAATCCATCAACTGAAAAGACTGTAAAGATTTGTGAATTAGTTTGGAGAAGTGACACTTGAAGTTTATGAATGAAGACAATTCCGCAAATTTACTTCCAAGAATTCTAAGTTATAAGTTGGTCATTATTCAGAAACCTCAGCAAAATTATATCTGAAAATGAAACTTTACTTCAAGTCTTGTGTTATTACATTTGACATATTGGCCTTGTTAAATGCAAAGAGAATTGGCTTTCTGGTGTACTCCCCCCATCACCATGACCATATTCAAGTTGAGGTTCAATGAATACTATCCAGTGGCAATGGACAGCATATATAGACATTTAGTATTACCGTACTTGTACCTGGAGGATCCCAATGACCTCATCCAATTTTTAAAACCAACTTAATTTTTTACTTTGATGTTGCTCCCTGTGCAGATTTGGAGGAGGAAGACCACCTAGAATCGGGCCAGGACCCGATAGCATGGGCTGCTTTTATAGTATGTATACCTTTGGTTCCATAGGTTCATGGATCAATGGTGGTCCTGGTGGGTATTCTGAAAACTCTGCCATGGGCAGTGTGACATAATGGATTTGCAACATGTGAGGAAAGATTGATTTTCTAACTTTAATAACTTGAGTATGAGGTTCTGAAACAGAAAGGGACACTGTTAGTCCACACTGAGTGAGAGATCTGACATAACTCACCCAGAACGGCCCCTGCATCCCTGGATGGAGTGTGTCAGCTGCTTGTGCTTCTATGCAGCTGACACACTCCCGTTCAGAAAGGAGGCTGTCATTACAGGTATCTTGCATGTATCTCGCTCAGTGTGTCTCCGGCCGTACATTGACAATGCAATTGCTGACTGCATGCTGTAGAAGCTCAGCAGATTGATTTATAGCTTTGTGGGAAAATATTCAGTATTACTTGTACTTTATTGATCTAATACTTTTCTCTGTTTGACATAAGGAGTTCAGTAGGCGGTCCTCATCAGAGACAATATGGAAGCCTGTCCGTCATTAAGTTTTTCAAGCTTAGAATGAATAGAGATGTAAAACAATAAATTACAAGTTAGACATTCTTTTCCTTTTCATGCTCAATCTGGTGGCATCCTACTACTGGATAACAGAGGGAGTTGTCTGTCAACTACTTAGATGCCACAATTGCTACCGCATCGAAATGGGCGGGACCAGGATTATCTTTGATGTTTTACAGGAGGAGCTCAACTATTAGTCTATCAGTCATTCCTGGGCTCCCTCAGTGATTGTTTTTGTACCTGTGCAATCATCACAATGTAGCTGTATGTTTTGGTGGCTTAATGTAAACCAATCAATTTTTATCACATGCTAAATTTAGGTGCTTTAAGAATTTGAAATGTTTTTTGTACATTGTTCTTAGTGTAATTAACTAATTACCGTATATACTCGTGTATAAGCCGACCCGTGTATAAGCCGACCCCCCTACTTTTGCCCCAATAATCTGGAAAAACCTATTGACTCGTGTATAAGCCGAGGGTGGACCTCAGCAGAGGTATACAGCCCCCAGCAGTGTGGTATACAGGCCCCCCCAGTGGTATACAGGCCTCCCCAGTGGTAGTATACAGCAGCCCCAGTGGTAGTATACAGCAGCCCCAGTGGTAGTATACAGCAGCAGCCCCAGTGCTGTATACAGCAGCAGCCCCAGTAGTATATACAGCCCCAGTGGTAGTATACAGGCAGCCCCAGTAGTATATAACACCCCCAGTGGTAGTATACAGGCAGCCCCAGTAGTATATACAGCAACCCCAGTGGTATACAGCAGCCTCCCCAGTGGTATATACAGACCCCACCAGTATATACAGCAGCCCCAGTGGTATATACAGAAGCCCCAGTGGTATATACAGCAGCCCCAGTGGTATATACAGCAGCCCCAGTGGTATATACAGCAGCCCCAGTGGTATACAGGCCTCAGCAGTATATACAGCAGCCCCCAGGGGTTATACAGCACCCCCCAGGGGTTATACAGCGGCCCCCAGGGGTTATACAGCGGCCCCCAGGGGGTACCCAGCGGCCCCCAGGGGGTACCCAGTGGCCCCCTGGGGGTACCAGCAGCCCCCAGGGGGTACCCAGCAGCCCCCTGGGGGTACCAACAGCCCCCAGGGGGTACCCAGCAGCCCCCTGGGGCTACCAGCAGCCCCCTGGGGGTACCAACAGCCCCCTGGGGGTACCAACAGCCCCCAGGGGGTACCCAGCAGCCCCCTGGGGGTACCAGCAGCCCCCTGGGGGTACCCAGCAGCCCCCAAATGCTGGCACTCGGCCCCCTTGTAAGGCTTCCCCCCCGCTGCTTATACATTACCATCCCGGTGTTCTGATCCGCGCCGCTCCTCGGTGCTTCTTCATGCTCCGTCCTCGCTGGCTGCATCCGGGATCTCCATTCTCCGGCCGTCGCGCGATGACGTCATATCGCTGCGACAGCCGGAGATCCCCGGATGCAGCCAGCGAGGACGGGAGGATGAAGAAGAAGCACCGAGGAGCGGCGCCGATCAGAACACCGGGATAGTAATGTATAAGCAGCAGGGGGGGCCCTTACAAGGGGGGACAGTGCCAGCTTTTGGGGGGCATATATGAACTGCTTCCCCCTGCCGCTGATTGACAGGGGGAAGCAGTGCATATATAATGAGCGGCCCCACGTGACGGGGCCGCTCATACAGCAGCCTCCCCCCGCCTCCTCCAGCCTCCACAGCCCCGGCCCCACAGCCCCCACCACAGCACATACCGTAGTGACTCGTGTATAAGCCGAGGGGGAGACTTTTCAGCCCAAATTTTGGGCTGAAAAACTCGGCTTATACACGAGTATATACGGTAGATTAGATTTTAAAATGGGACCGCGCAGTCTGTGCATGGACCACTATGGTGCCATTTTATCGAAGACAGTCAGACTGCAGAAGCTCAAAGCATAATTCATTGCTCCTCCACCCTCCTCGCAGCAACAGCTTCAGTGCACAGAGACGAGCGGGAGATTATGGGTGCGGAGAGCAGTGAATATGTAGTACCTTAAACAGCGGGCACACGTGTTTGCCCCAGAGCCAAATCCTGCCTCCTGTCACCCTGCTGCAGCCTCCTGTGACTACTTGCTGCTACTGCTGCCGCACCCCTTCAGGTACAGCCAGGTACATACAGACTATAAGTGGTACTTCTACTTTACTGCAAATTTTTTTCAGAAAAAAGTGTGTCTTATTCAAAAAATACAGTAATTACATATTATCGTTGCCTGAATCACTGAAAGCATAAAGCAGACACAGGTTACATTATTCTACTACTTGTCACGGAAAACATATTTTGCAAAGCTGGCTAGTCTACGTGGGTCTACGTGTCTTGGGTGACTAGTCTACGGCAAATTCCTGGCGACTTCTCCCAGACCAGCTACCCTAGCTGAGTCTCCCCCTATAAGTCTAAATGTTCATATATGGAGTGGCATGTCAGTCTGGGAAAGTGTGGCTGGGAGAAGCCCCCAGAAAACTGCCTCAGACTAGTGATGAGACACACAGTCTAGAGTTACCAGACAACTTTTCAAAGTCTTTTTTTTTTCTTGTAAAACAGTTGGAGCTATTCAGAGGAAAACTTACGCAGTTGTTATAACACAGCGAGTACACAAATCTCATGTCAAGCTCCCTTTAAAGAAAAAAAGATAAAATGCATTGCTACAGAGAAGTCATTTTTAAAAAGCATTCATTGCATTACGAAACAGCAATGATGAAATTTGGAAATTACTTCTGAGTTCTGAGTGCTAAAGCAAAGTTATTGCCATTAAGCCGAAATATCAGTTGATGTGATCATGTTTTACTGTTTTGCATATGATCAGCTGCTTCTATAGGCAAAATAAAAGGTGGTTTCCACACAGGCAAATGATTAGGAATTCTTCTCACTTTCTAATTGGGAATTGACCATTTGACCATTGAGATCTCCATCAGTGGGTAGAATGATGTGATGAGTAGTAGTGTTGCCGTGTATAGGAAATGCTAAAGGGGAAAGACATTGTTCTAGTAATTGCTTTGGGTTCCTAGGTTTGGACTTCTAGTGATCTACAAGTGATTGCTTATCTTTGTGGTATACCATCACTTGCTAAAACGGGAACAATCCTATAAAAATCATCTCAATTGATAAGTAGGCTATATTCCAGGCATAAGGCCAGGGTCACACTGTCATATAGTGTCGAGCCCACTGGGACGAGGGTACTCTGTACCGGACCGTGTCTGTTACGGGGGAAGTCACGGGTGGTCCTGGTCCGGACCGTGTCCCGGGCCCTGGCAAATAAAAGGGTGTATTTACAGGGGGGAATAGTCGATCGTGACGCCACCCTCTATATGCGGCCAGTAAGGGGGGCCGCCGCTGCTGCAGAACCTCCGGGGACGATGTAGTGGCAGCGTAGATGGTATAGTTCCAGTGGGTAGAACTGTATTCCCCGGGGCAGTGATGGTATAGTCTATAATGGATATGGATGGTGGAGACGGGGTTAAAGAACACACACTCACGTTTTGTAGTAAAAGGGTGCAATTCTCCTTCTCTTCTGATGCTGCAGCTTCTTCTAACCTGTGTGCAGAGCTGGCAGGCTTGTAGCTCTGCAGGTGGGAGCTCTCTGCTGCTGGATGTAGGGCAAAGGTTGCAATCAATACACAGACTCACAGTTTTGCTGTTTTCCAAAGCTTTACTGCAGATGTTGTTGCAGATTATAGTCCACGGAGTCTGTAATGGGGCTAGGCTCTCCTCCCACCCTGTCCGGGTCGTCAGCTTCCTCGTGCTGCGCTGTGCGTGTGTGTGTGTCCTGGGCTGCGGCTTCTAGCTGAGCTGCTGGGACTTCACACTCTTTCTCTGTGTTCTGCTGGTACCACTTGGCTAGGCAACTTGAGTCCTCTGTGCTGTGCAGACCCCGCCGTGTTGCTTTGCACTGGTACTATGGGCATCTAGAAACCCCACTGCTCCTGGATCCGGTGTCCGTTCTGTGCGCTCTTCTGGGGCGAGTAATGGTTGCTCTCAAGCTCCCAGACGTGTTCCTCAGTCTGTAGTTCTCCTGTTCTTCAGACCCTCACTTGGCCTGCACTGAGCTAACTCTGCTCTAACTATGCTCTTCACAGCACTGATCCGTGCTGAACTGAGCTCTTCCTCATGAGCTGGAGTATTTAAGAGAGCAGGTTGTGCTCCCCTTCCTGGCCCAGAGGTGCTAGTGTTTGTAAGTGTGTAGTGGGGAGAGAACCCATGTGGTGTTATTGTGGCACATTAACCCATGGGGTGCCACATTCCCCCTTAGTTAAATACAGTACTCCGGGACTGTGGAAAAACAAGTAAACAACAGTTAAACACAATTAATATTGACAGAGACTTAAAAGGGAAAAAGTACAAAAATCACTAAAATGTGAAAAAGAGTCCAAAAAGGCAAAAAGCAGTCTTTCCGGGGTTTAGTCTATTGCCTCCAGGCTGATAAATATATTCACAAGAGAGTTCTTACCACAACCAGTCTGTGGTATATATGGTCCATAAGTAAATAACAAAAGTTCAAAGTTCATACAGGATTGTCACATCGCCATTGTACTCGGTGGCTGGTGTTCCTGCCTCGGCCGCTGGGAGGAGCCGGATTCCTTCGGCGGATGGCACCGGTGATAGGAGGGCCTTGTCCTCATATTGACCTGCTCCTGTGACGTCTGCCTCTGTCGCTGAGCGCCGACATGTTTCTCCTTTGGGTGGTGTTGGTCGCAGAGGAGCGGGCCCTGCAGAGGCGTCTGTTAGGCGCAGCCTTCGTTCTTCTGTCAGAAGTGGGAAGGGTGGAGCCAGTCGTGCATCACCATCTGGCCTGGTTCTAGGGGCGGTCCGGATGAGATCATCAGGCTGTGAGCTCCAGCCTATGGGAGGTAACCGTGCCCTTCAAATACATTGGAGCCTGTCTTGCAGGCCGCCAGATATAGTTTTGGTTCCCTAGTGATATAGTGTATGTTTAGTTTTGTCTCTGACCTTGGCCTGGATTTCTGACTCTGCTTCTTCCTGTCGATTTTGTACCTCAGCTGCCCTCTTGGTTTTGACCTTGACCCTTGCCTGGATTTTCGACTCTGCTACTGCCTGATGATTTTGTACCTTCGCTGCCCTCTCGGTTTTGACTCGGACTTCTGACTTCGTTTTTCGGGTCTTGATTTTTTCCCCTGGCGACCTTCCCTGCTCTGTTGCTCATAATAGGCAGCTACCCCCTGGGCTCCGCTATAATTCCAGATCCCTGTATAGGGGTTAAGGGTCTCGGGGTTTCTCGGGGTGCTGCCTTGCCAGCAGCTCAGCTTCACAGCGGATGGTCGTCACAAGGATAGTCTCTGTAGGTACTGGGCTTTTTAACGTTGCAACAACTATATATATTTGTCCATGGGCGTTTCTGCTTAGGAGGCCTGGATTCGCTACACCACCCCCAAGCACTTTCTTTCCCTAACTTAATATACATGGGGGTCAATCCAGTTCCTCCACCCTCTTGGACACAGTCTACCAGGTTCAATTTACGTTTACTTTACATTTAAAAAAAACATATTTACATTACACACTTAATTACATCTTAATCTTTGTACCTAACTGGTAACTGACCTTGGGTACTACGCTCTGATCTGCACAATGTTGGTGGACTTAGTCTGATAGTGTGAGTGGACGTGTTCCTATTTGGGGTGCTTGGTGTTATGGCAGATGGGTATCTGACTGCAGGACTGGCAAATTCACTAGGACCAGGAATTGGGTCTTCCTCTTCAGATTCTACTTCCAGTTCTTCAAGTCTTGGGTCTTCTTCTGGTAACACGGGTTCTGGTAACACTGGTTCTGGTAACACGGGTTCTGGTTTTGGTTCCACCATTGAAGGGAATGCAATCATGGGTATGACAACTGCTCCATGGTAATTTGGCCATGTTTTAGGGAAATCTCCTAGTACCGTGTGGAATACTTCTTCTTTTTCTTTCTCTTGGATAGGTTGGACCTGTATGGGTTCTATTACTTCAGGTGTCTTCAGTGATTCAGGACACAATTTTAGCTGATCACGAGATACGACTTGTGAAGTTCTTTATTCATCTTTTCTTATCAAACAGGTTTTAACATTGTCTAGGTTAGATGGTAAGACTGTGTATGGGACGGTTTCCCACTGATTATCCAGTTTGTTAGTGCGTCTCTTTGTCTTGAGAACTTGATCACCTTCTTGTAATGGCATTGCATGAGCATGTTTGTTAAAAGTTTTCTCTTGTCTTGCTCTAGCTTGCTGTAAGTTCCTCTCTACACATTCTTGCACTTGTTGATACTGTTTCTGACATTTGGTATCCCAATCTGTTTCTTCTACCTCTGCATCTGGTTTCACAATTCCCATTTCTAGATCAATTGGTAATTTACCGGGTCTTGCACGCATAAGGTATGCTGGAGTGCAGTTTGTAGAACTCACGGGGTCATGGTTGTATAAGTCTACCAAATCAGGTAATTTATCTGGCCACTGGTTTCTTTCTGACTCTGGTAATGTCTTCAACAGTTCAATTACAATATGATTCATCTTCTCGCATAAACCCTATGTTTGGGGATGATACGTTGTTGTGTGTATCTTCTTACAACCGTACATATTGCAGAATTCCTTGAATAACTCTGATTCAAAAGCTGGACCTTGGTCTGCAAGGACTTGTTCTGGGTAACCATGTGGTCTACAGAAATGCGTCTGGAATGCTTTTGCTGCCGTCTTCGCTGTCAGATCTTTAACTGGTACCACCACTAAGAAGCGTGAGTAATGGTCCACGATGGTTAAGGCATAGACATAGCCTGACCGGCTTGGTGACAATTTGACGTGGTCTAATGCGACTAGCTCGAGTGGCTGCTTGGTTACTATTGGTTGAAGCGGAGCTTTCTGTGGATTCTTCCTTCTGAGGTTGCATGCGGCACATATTCTACACCAACGTTCAATTGATCTTCTCACGCCAACCCAATAAAATCTTTCTTTTAGGATCGCTTCTAACTTCTTCCATCCAAAATGACCTGCGCCGTCATGGTACGCTTCTAAGACCATTTGAGTGACTCACTTGGGCATGATAATCTGCCAGACCAGTTCATGCGTTTTAGGATTGGTATGCATTCTGCAGAGCTTCCCTTGATGCAGAAACAACTTGCCTCTATCTTTCCATAGCTGTATAGCTTCAGCTGGGGCATTCTGATCAGGGCTTGCACCTTGTTGCGTAAGCAGTTCTTTCACTAGCTTCACAGCTGGATCATTATCTTGGGTTTCAGCCCATCCGTGGTGTCTTAACGGGTTAAGATTTACTTTCTGCTCTCTCTGGTAGATGCCGGGTGGATACTTTTCTTCCTTTGAACGATGAAAGGCCAGTAGTTCAATCTCTTCCAACTCTTCTGGTTCCTCTTCCACGTCTTTCAGGTGCAGCATCCGTGACAAGGCATCTGCATTCCCATTCTTGCGGCCTGCCCGATATTTGATGACAAAGTGGTAATTAGATAGCCGGGCTATCCATCGCTGCTCCAGAGCACCTAGTTTTGCTGTATCCAGGTGAGTCAACGGGTTGTTATCCGTGTAGATGGTGAATTCTGCACCTGCCAAGTAATGCTTAAACTGTTCAGTTACAGCCCAAACTACTGCCAGTAGTTCTAACTTGAAGGAGCTGTAATTCTCGGGATTTCTTTCTGTTGGCCGGAGCTTCCTACTTGCAAAGGCAATAACTCTCCCTTTGCCTCCTTGCTTCTGTGACAACACTGCTCCCAGTCCCACGTTGCTGGCATCCGTGTATAGAGTGAACGGTTGATGGTAATCAGGGTATGCCAGGATCTCTTCTCCCGTCAGTGCACTTTTCAGCTTGTTGAAGGAGTCTTCCTTCTCTTCACTCCACTGGAACGGAGGATTACAGGATGACTTTCTTGACTGTCCTACCAGGATGTCTTGCAGGGGAGCTGCTAGCTTCGTGAACCCTCTGATAAATCTTCTATAATAGCCTACCAGGCCCAGGAATTGCCTCACTTCTTTCACGTTCGTAGGTCTTGGCCAATCCTTTATCACGGTGACTTTATCAGGATCCGGTGCTACTCCCTCTGAACTCACGACGTGTCCCAGGTACTGTACCTTTGGTTTGAGAAGGTGACACGTGGATGGCTTGATCTTCATACCATATTTGAACAAAGCATCGAACACTTCTGCCAGGTCTTGTAGATGTTGCTCATATGTCTTGGAGTAGACTATGACGTCATCTAAGTACAGGAGGACAGTTTCAAAGTTCATATGTCCTAGACACTCTCCATCATGCGTTGAAAGGTCCCGGGTGCGTTGCAGAGTCCGAACGGCATACAATTGAACTCACAGAGGCCCATCGGGTAGTAAACGCTCTCGCCTCGGCCACAGGAAACTGCCAGTACCCACTAGTCAGATCAAGGGTGGAAAAGTACCGTATATACTCGTGTATAAGCCGACCCGTGTATAAGCCGACCCCCCTACTTTTGCCCCAAAAATCTGGAAAAACCTATTGACTCGTGTATAAGCCGAGGGTGGACCTCAGCACAGGTATACAGCCCCCAGCAGTGTGGTATACAGGCCCCCCCCAGTGGTATACAGGCCTCCCCAGTGGTAGTATACAGCAGCCCCAGTGGTAGTATGTAGCATCCCCAGCAGCCCCAGTGGTAGTATACAGCAGCCCCAGTGGTAGTATATAGTAGCCCCAGCAGCCCCAGTGGTAGTATACAGCAGCCCCAGTGGTAGTATATAGGAGCCCCAGCAGCCCCAGTGGTAGTATACAGCAGCCCCAGTGGTAGTATATAGCATCCCCAGCAGCCCCAGTGGTAGTATACAGCAGCCCCAGTGGTAGTATACAGCAGCCCCAGTGGTAGTATATAGGAGCCCCAGCAGCCCCAGTGGTAGTATACAGCAGCCCCAGTGGTAGTATACAGCCCCCAGCAGTGTGGTATACAGGCCCCCCCCAGTGGTATACAGGTCCCCCCAGTGGTAGTATACAGCAGCCCCAGTGGTAGTATGTAGCATCCCCAGCAGTAGTATACAGCAGCCCCAGTGGTAGTATATAGGAGCCCCAGCAGCCCCAGTGGTAGTATACAGCAGCAGCCCCAGTGGTATATACAGCTCCAGTGGTGTATACAGCCCCAGTGGTAGTATATTGCAGCCCCAGTGGTGTATACAGCCCCAGTGGTAGTATATTGCAGCCCCAGTGGTGTACACAGCCCCAGTGGTAGTATATTGCAGCCCCAGTGGTGTATACAGCCCCATGGTAGTATATTGCAGCCCCAGCGGTAGTATACAGCAGCCCCCGTAATCCAGGGCCCCCCCAGCCTGACTCCGGTCACCTGTAAAGGAAACTATACTTATCACAGTGCCGCTGTCCGCGCCCGCTCGCACCCGCTCGCAGCTGCCGTATGCGATCCTCCATCTTCATGCCTCTTCTTCCTGTTTCCTGTGCTCGTCGCAGGCAATGACGTCATTGCCTGCGACGAGCACAGAAACAGGAAGAAGACGCATGAAGATGGAGGATCGCGTACGGCAGCTGCGAGCGGGTGCGAGCGTGCGCGGACAGCGGCACTGTGATAAGTATAGTTTTCTTTACAGGTGACCGGAGTCAGGCTGGGGGGGGCCCTGCATTACGGGGGCTGCTGTATACCGATGTATACATCGGTATGTACCGATGTATACATCGGTATACAGCACTGACTCGCGTATAAGCCGAGGGGGGTACTTTTCAGCCCAATTTTTGGGCTGAAAAACTCGGCTTATACGCGAGTATATACGGTAGTTAGCAGATCTTAATGCAGCTAATGACTCCTCAATCCTAGGTAATGGGTATGCGTCCTTATGTGTGATGTGATTAATCTGCCGGTAATCTACGCACATTCTCATGGTCCCATCCTTCTTTTTAACTAACACTAGAGGTGCTGCCCAGGGGCTACAACTGTCTCTTATTACCCCTGCAGATTTCATTTCTCTGAGCATGTCTTTGGTGGTTTGGTAGTGAGCTGGTGGTAATGGTCTATACCCTTCTTTTATAGGCTGATGGTTACCTGTGGGTATAGTGTGCTCTACCCCTTTAATTTGCCCAAAGTCTAACGGGTGTTTACTGAATATCTGTTCATATTCCTTCACTACCCGGTATACTCCATGCTTGTGACGGGGAGGTGTAGAACTGGTACCTACATGCAACTTTTGGCACCAATCCTCCAACTTCTCTCCTGAGCCATTGTCATCCGCCTGACTTGACGGTTTCAAGGGCTCGACGGCTGTGATGTTGTTGTTATCAACCGTGTACAACTTAGCAATGGTAGCATACTTAGGTAATGTGACCTCATCTTCTCCGCAGTTTAATAGGCGTAATGGCCCTCTTCCCCTGTGTACGTCAACTACTCCTCTCGCTGTGAGTATGGTGGGTCTACTGTCTGAGTACACGGGTTCTACGAGGGCCTGATAGTCTCACCCTTTAATGCCTATTGCGGCTCTACACCAGACCAACATTTCATTTTTGGTAGGAATTACAATGGGTATTGGATCACTTACTCGTACACTGCCGATCTCACCTCCGGAGATTTCTACCTGTTGCTTCAACATCAGGGCTTTGATCTCTTTGTGCAGAAGCCTCTGTTGTCCAGTTCCGGCAGTCTCGGCGATGTGCTGCAAAACACTTAACACTTCGGAAAAACATTTCTCAATTACATTCATTCCTAGCAGCATTAACTGGCTCACGGTCTCGCCGGTTAACATCTATGATTATAACACCCTGGTTCTGCAATTCTACCTTCCCAATCTGGATATTCATCTCTCTAAACCCGACCTTTGGTATTACCTGTCCATTACTAGCCCATACATCAAAGTTAGAGTCATCTGGCGCACTAGTAATGTCTGAATCAGCCCAGTACCTTTTATATAGAACATGTGGGATGGATGTTATCTGGGACCCGGTATCCAGCAAGGCACTGAAGGGAATGCCATCCAACACAATAGGGATCACCGGCTTTCCTCCCACGAATCTGTCATACCAGGCTGAGGGGCCTTGAGTGTTCATTCCTGGGGAGCAGCCCGCCTGCCCAGGGAATCGTCGTTTAAAGGACACTCACGAGCAAGACGGCCTGTTTTCTGGCAACGGCGGCAAATGGGCTGTCCATCTGGTTGATAGCGATCGCTGGGTCGTCCTCTTGCTGCTGGGTATCTTCTGGGCCTCATCCACGGGACATCCTCTCTGCTGGTCGCCAACTGGATCTTGGGTGCAGGCTTTGACTCTCGCAGTTCCTTGATGACCTTGGCCATTGAGATCATGGTGTCTGTCAGGGCATCTAGTTTTTGATTGAGGGCTGCATTTGAAATTGATTCCCGCATTTCAGCAGCAGTCGCTGACATTGCAGATGTCGCTGGCGCTGCCGGCTGCTGAGGTGCTGCTGCAGTGTCCGGTACAGATGTTAATTCCCGTGGTTCTTCCAGCTGCTGCAGACGGATAGCTCTATCTTTCAGCTCAGTAAATGTCATGTCGGGGTTCTGCAGCAGTATCATGCTTAACTGTCCTCGATGGGAAGGGGAATGGAGGCCCTCTATAAATTGGTCAAGTAGCATTTTATCAGCTCCCGGGGCTAAAGCAGGTTCTGCCAGTTTAAGGGCTTTGAGTGCTTGCTGTAGATTCAAGGCAAAGTCTCTGGCACTCTGTTTAGGTTTCTGGTGGCATGCAAAGAACCTCATCTTAGCCCGGGTATCAGCAGCAGATTCAAAAGTTGCTTTCAGTCTGGCTACTAGATGCTCTACAGTGTCCTTATCCGTGTCCAGCCAGGACGCAACCTCACGCCGTGCATTGCCCGTTAATTGTCCCATTATCATTCCTACACGCTGAGCTTCAGTAAGGGGATACATCACATAATACTCTTTAATCTTTAGCATAAAGTCAGTTAATGTATTGGGCTCACCGGAGTATTGAGGCAGCCTAGTGATGGGCGAATCCTAAATTACTCGGAATCTCTTGACTCTAGCGAGTCCGAGCACAGGACTCGCTACTCGTTGCGAGTCTAGCGAGTCCAATGTTAATGAATGGGGAAGCGAGTAATAGCGAGTAGTGTGAGATTTACAAATCGCAGATGTGTCTCGGAAGCTTCAGCCTGAAGCAATCCTAGTTTTGTCATTTATTTGCATTGGACTCGTTTACTTTGCAACTGTAATCGCTGGGAAACTCGCACAGATAAGAGTCCTGTCTCCTTAGTGTGCTGGCTGCCACAGCTCCAGGGTCCTAGAGCCTGCCTGCTGCCTGATGTAGCAGTGCTGAGATTGTTCTCAGTCTGCTCATTCCCTGTGTACAGACATGAATGCCTGTGCACAGAGATGATGTAGCAGAGCTGAGATTGTTCTCAGTCTGCTCATTCCCTGTGTACAGACATGAATGTCTGTGCACAGAGATGATGTAGCAGAGCTGAGATTGTTCTCAGTCTGCTTATTCCCTGTGCATAGACATCTATATTTATGCACAGGGGATGTAGCAGAGAGGACATCGCGTTTTGGACTGCGTCGGACGGAAGAGGATTTTTTTAATTAAAGATGGAGTCCCTAATGGCTTTTTTTTTAATTTCTAATAAAAATTTTTCCTTGTGTTGTGTTTTTTTTAAAACAATTTAATAGAAATTCATGGCGGTCATGTCTAATATTGGCGTGACCGCCATAAATTTCGGGCTTAGGGCCAGCTGATAATACAAAGCTGGCCCTAACCTCTTTATTACCCAGCGTGCCATCGCTACCAGGGCCGCTGGAAGAGCGGGGTTCAGCGCCAGAGGATGGCGCTTCAATGAACGCGCCATCTTCTGGGGCGGCTGCGGGCTGCAATTTGCAGCGGGGGGTGCCCAGAAAGCTTGGGCACCCCTGCGCTGCGGATTCCAGCCCCCAGCTGCTTAGCTGTACCTGGCTAGACATAGAAATTGCGCGGAGCCCCACGCATTTTTTTTTAATTATTTCATGAAATTCTGAGATTCTGACTCTGAGACTCTGACTCTGAGACTCTGACTCTGAAATTCATGAAATAATAAAAAAAAAATGCGTGGGGCTCCGCCATGAATTTCTATTAAATTGTTTTAAAAAAAACACAACCCAAGGAAAATTTTTTATTAGAAACAAAAAAAAAAGCCATTAGGGACTCCATCTTTAATTAAAAAAATCCTCTTCCGTCCGACGCAGTCCAAAACGCGATGTCCTCTCTGCTACATCCCCTGTGCATAAATATAGATGTCTATGCACAGGGAATAAGCAGACTGAGAACAATCTCAGCTCTGCTACATCATCTCTGTGCACAGACATTCATGTCTGTACACAGGGAATGAGCAGACTGAGAACAATCTCAGCACTGCTACATCATCTCTGTGCACAGGCATTCATGTCTGTACACAGGGAATGAGCAGACTGAGAACAATCTCAGCTCTGCTGCATCATCTCTGTGCACAGACATTCATGCACAGAGAAGACAGCTGGACTCGGCTCGCAAAGAAACAGCAGTTATCTGCGAGTTTCCCTGCTATCACTGGCACAGTAGCCAGTGATTACTCGCACGAGTCTAATGCATACAATGGCAATCCTAGTTTTGTCAGCGTTTCTGACAAAACTAGGATTGATATTGATTTGCATTGGACTCGTGCGAGTAATCACTGGGAAACTCGCAGAGTACCGAGTCCTGCGAGTCCCTTACTACTCGCCGAGTAACGAGTCCTAGCGAGTAGATTCGCCCATCCCTAAGGCAGCCACATTGCCCTGGAGTATACGGCATCAGGAACGGCATGATGGATGCTGTTCCTTGTGCCGCTGCACCCCGCCGGGTACTATCGCTGGGTCCGGCGTGGCAGCTCCACCGGCTGCTCCGTCGCCGCCTTGTGCATCGGGCCGCGACATCTTGGGCCCCCTTAGTTAATATCCGCCCTCCGTCTTCCGTTTCCGTCTGGATGTCTATGGGAGGTTCCGCGGTGCAGCAGGGATCTTCTTCCCTGCCGGATGTCGTCAGCACCAAGGGAGGAGGCTGGGTTCACGCCACTGCAGGGTACCGCCCCCTTCCTTTCCTGCCCGCGGCGCGCAGCAGAATGGCGGATTTTCAAAAATATAGTTCAGATGGCACGGTTCAATATCAGTTTTCACATCAATCACGGCACACGCTGCCTGTTTTAACGGGCACGGTAGATCCTGTTCGTGACGCCAGGTTTGTCGAGCCCACCGGGACGAGGGTACTCGGTACCGGACCGTGTCTGCTACGGGGGAAGTCATGGGTGGTCCTGGTCCGGACCGTGTCCCGGGCCCTGGCAAATAAAAGGGTGTATTTACAGGGGAGAATAGTCGATCATGACGCCACCCACTATATGCGGCCAGTAAGAGGGGCCGCCACTGCTGCAGAACCTCTGGGGATGATGTAGTGGCAGCGTAGATGGTATAGTTCCAGTGGGTAGAACTGTATTCCCCGGGGCAGTGATGGTATAGTCTATAATGGATATGGATGATGGAGACGGGGTTAAAGAACACTCACTCATGTTTTGTAGTAAAAGGGTGCAATTCTCCTTCTCTCCTGATGCTGCAGCTTCTTCTAACCTGTGTGCAGAGCTGGCAGGCTTGTAGCTCTGCAGGTGGGAGCTCTCTGCTGCTGGATGTAGGGTAAAGGTTGAAATCAATACACAGACTCACAGTTTTGCTGTTTTCCAAAGCTTTATTGCAGATGTTGTTGCAGATTATAGTCCACGGAGTCTGTAATGGGGCTAGGCTCTCCTCCCACTCTGTCCGGGTCGTCAGCTTCCTCGTGCTGCGC
This sequence comes from Allobates femoralis, assembly GCA_033576535.1. NCBI lineage: Eukaryota > Metazoa > Chordata > Amphibia > Anura > Aromobatidae > Allobates > Allobates femoralis. Next base: position 69,973,395 of record JARQOC010000001.1, on the reverse strand, counting down.
TGTGTGTGTGTGTCCTGGGCTGCTGCTTCTAGCTGAGCTGCTGGGACTTCACACTCTTTCTCTGTGTTCTGCTGGTACCACTTGGCTAGGCAACTTGAGTCCTCTGTGCTGTGCTGACCCCGCCGTGTTGCTTTGCACTGGTACTATGGGCATCTAGAAACCCACTGCTCCTGGATCCGGTGTCCGTTCTGTGCACTCTTCTGGGGTGAGTAATGGTTGCTCTCAAGCTCTCAGACGTGTTCCTCAGTCTGTAGTTCTCCTGTTCTTCAGACCCTCACTTGGCCTGCACTGAGCTAACTCTGCTCTAACTATGCTCTTCACAGCACTGATCCGTGCTGAACTGAGCTCTTCCTCATGAGCTGGAGTATTTAAGAGAGCAGTTGTGCTCCCCCTCCTGGCCCAGAGGTGCTAGTGTTTGTCAGTGTGTAGTGGGGAGAGAACCCATGTGGTGTTATTGCGGCACATTAACCCATGGGGTGCCACAATAGCATCTGATGTTTTTCACATGCAAGAGAGAATCAGATGCGATATGTTAGTCTAGGGTCACACTTAAATATAGAATTGCGTTCACCGCATCCAGATCTGGATGTGGTGAACGCAATTGGCTTCAGACAACCAGGTGAAGTCGGAGCAATCCGGTTACCGGATAGTTTGCTCATCCCTGCTGCTGCTGTAATTGTATTAATAAATGTGTGTATACTGTCTCTAGGGGGTGCCTAGACCTACCAACCCCAGCCAAACCCAGCCGACCGAACAGAGCAACATCGCCATCAGTAGGCCTGGTGGGCTAGAGAGATTGAGAACCGGCAGGCCCGATCCCAGGCCCGCCTTCAGCCACTGGTACCCCCGGAGGAATGGTGCACAGGTACTGTGTCATCTTTTAACCTGGAGAGCGGGTGGGGGTTCACCCGGGAACCGGGCCTCTATGAAGAGGTGTTTGTGGGAAGACAAGATGTAGAATCCCACCTCTCGAGAGGCCACCCAGTCCGGGACTTTTACTGGGGTAACCAGGTCAGTTACGAGCGACGTGCAGGACCACACGGATGGTATGGCCTGCGTGTATCTAAGCAGTAGAGACATTGTTAAACCGGGTTGTATAAATAGTTTTGCCTTTTCCATTCATAATACTCATAGACTTTCATGAGGACTTTGATTTCTTTTCTTCATGTGTGCCTTGAAGCAGCCTAGCGGCGATAAAGGACGTGCAAGGATAATTACCTCTGGGTCTGCAAATGAGAACCGACCCCGTTAGGACGATGTAAGTTTAAAAGTTTTGCAACGTTCTAAGAAAAGGTGCCTCTCAAAAGGTGTAAATAAAAATGTTCCTGTTATGTTCCAGAAAATACAAAAAAGCTCTGTACTGGGTAGGGGTAGAAACACTTGAGGACAAGTGTGTTTCACCAAGGGGGAATGTGGCGCCCCACTAGTCAGTGCGCCACTGTAGGGGTACTGCACCCAAAACAGAGTGTGCGGTATCCCAGTCATTGGAGGGGATAATGGTGAACTGAGGCTCTCTTTCCAGCATCCCTACACCTAGACGAGGGGACCAATCAGCTAACCTTTCACCAGGGTAACCGGTCCCGGTGGGAGGAGTGTTAGGGTAGAAGGTGCGGGAAACACACAAACAGAGCGAGTCTAGTCTGAGGGATGAAGCAAGGAACAAGTCCTAGAGAGACACCACAGGGAGGGCGCCCGAAAAGGAATGGCGACCCAGACAGAAAGGGGAGACCCAGTGACAGACTGTCTGAAAAAACAGTCTGGGAGAATCCCGGTCCACAACGGGGTACTGCCTCCGAGTTGCGGTGCAGGCGAGTCCAACCCTGAGCCGCCAATACCTGTGGGTAGCAGGTCTGCCAAGCAGCCCTTGACCTCGTCCACAACGTGCAGCCCCACCAGGTATCCTCAAACCGGGTTGAGCCCCTTAGAGAAGAAGGGTCACCTCATCACACCCGGCGGGTCTGGTAGGAAGTGGGTTGTACAGGGCAGCACACGGATAGTAAGGAGGTGCAAGAAAGACACAGAGGACAGTGAACATACAGTTGAAGGAACACTTTGAGAGCCTCAGAGAGACTTTAAACCCTCCGGTGACTACCTGGTCAGCTACCCGCAAAGACTGCATGACTATAAAACGAGTGAACCATGAACTGTTGTCAGTAAAGTACCTGTACAGAGCCCATAAGCTTCCGGTGTCTTATTCCATTAAGTTAAGGAATAGCTGTTGCCACATGACATATTATGTCACATTCATAAAAAGGTGGTGCTCTCAATGTCTGACGGCGCTCATCACCAGCAGGTGTTTCTACTTCCAAAACAGCTGACAACCTGTCAATCATCCTCACTGTTGCAGGTAAAAAGGTGAAAGTTCTGCATCTGAAAGTCTGTGTGACAGCTGTCCCCTCAGTCACAGAGGATGAAGAAGCCACAGATGAACTTGATGGGGCAGATGGTGGTTGGCCAGACCCGCTAGGTCGCATTGTAGCACAGTGAGCTTCCCACTGTAACTTATGCTTCATGTTCAAGTGACGGTTCATGCATGAAGTACTCAAACTATTGATTTTTTGGCCTCTACTCAGATTTTGTTTACAAATTTTGCAGATAACATGAGTTGGGTCATCCTTTGCGATATGAAAAAAGGCCCAGGCTAGGCAAGGCTTAGCGCCCATGCGACCTGCAGAGTTACCACAGCTTCTGCACAGAGGCAGAGTTGTGGCTGAGGACGCAGTCATTGACGTGCTTCCAGGACTCCGTCTCTGTCCAGGAAGCCGCAACCTAACCTCATCACTTTCATCTTCCTCCACCTCCTCTACTGAGCTCATCCACTGCCTGCTTGTGGGTTGACAGTAAATGGGATCTCCAACCTCATCATCACTCTGTGTGTTCCACACTTGTCGTCCTTAGAGCCAACCTCTTCCTGCCCTGAGCGCAAAGTCAAGTTGTCGTTCCAGTCAGGTATCTGAGTTTCATCATCATCTGCATCATTGTCTCCACCATCAGGGGTTACTGTTTGGGAATGAGGGTCTACATTATCCTCGAACCCTTCTTTATCTGGGCCTTGATCCGATGCACAAAGATTTCGGGCATCGGTGCAGATCATTTTCTCGTCTTGACTCACTAAAGCTTTGGAGCAGACCTCTGATTCCCAGGCTATAGTATGAGTGAACAGTTCTGCAGACTCACCCATCTGTGTTAATGTAGCACCCAGGCTTTGGGGTACTCGGGTGTTAGGCGGCAAGGGGGTTAACTGCTGTGTCACGGGGAATGGCGGCCGCTCCTGATCCCATGTCCTGGGCCTATCTTTTGAAAAGGGGGAATTATTTACAGGGGATTATGTACAAGTTTGTCGTGAAGCCACCTGCAGTGCCTAGTGAGATATCACCAGCGCCGCCACAGTCCTCCTGAGGTCGGTGGTATTGTGACTGAGATGGTGTAGTCCTCCGCAGGCAGGACTGGGACCTCCGGGGCAGCGTTGTGAGAAAAGGGCAGCTTGGAGTGGAGCTGGGATCGTAAGGGGAGCGTTGGTACAGTCTATGATGGGTGCTGGGAGTGGAGAATAAGGATACATGCACACAGACAAGTCTCTTTTACCTTTTTACTGGTGTTGAGCAGGTAAACGATCCAGGGCACTGACGGGTGAACGGGCTGCACAGTGGGTTCCAACAGCAAGTGGGCATCAGGCCTCCTCTGCTTGTGTGGTTTCTGAAGCACAGCCTGCTGCAGCCTGACTTGTCTCCACTCTCTTCCTATGCCTGTCTCTCTCTCCTTCTGTGCGGTCTCCGGGATGACCCTCTCTGGACACTGCGGCTGGCCTGCTGTGCCTGGCTCCCTCTCTTGACCCACCTGGGAGACCGGGTAGCTGAAGCTTCCATGGTGCAACCGGGTTTTCTGTGGGCCTATAGTTCCAAACAGGTGCGGATCCCCAATATCCAGCGTTTCTCCTGGGACGAACCCTTTCAAGTTCCTCGCTCCCTTTTCTTCTCTGAGCTCCCTGCCTTCAGTCCCACTTAGGCTTGTGGGATGCAGAAGGGCCACTCCGGGTTGCTGGCTCGGGCCTGAACGCAGCATCGACCACCAGTACGTCCTTGCAGCTCTTCTAGCGTCTGCACACACTCTGACTAGCTCCTCTCCCAGCAGCAGTATATATAGCGGATCTTGCCTAAGGTCAGCAAGTGGGGCTCCTCCTACTGTGCCGGGGTGGAAGATGTTGTTTGTAGTAGGTACCTGCTGTGGAAACCCAGCTGTGCATTAGAGAGATCTCTGGTTACCTGCGTGAGCAGGGCGCCACATTAATCCATAGTCAGTAGGGCAGCTGGAGACTTGTGAGCTGTGAGGAAGCAAGTGCAATTGGGTTGAGGACTGGAGTGTTTGTGATGTTGAAGTTGAGGTGGGTGAGAGCCCACTTGATGGAGTGCTTGATATGCAGTGCAACACCTGCATTTTTTGGGCCTCATATACAAGTTTTAGCGATGTTCTGCTGTGTAAGAAATGGATGATAGCAGATCATCCACAAAAAGAAGTAGACATTTTAGTTTGGCTTGAAGACGGTATTTATTCAGCAGATGTTTCTGTTACTTTAGCACCTACCCCATGGACACAAAGATGTTTACCCTTTCCAACATGCCTATTCCCCTTTCCACCATCAGCAGACCTTTTACCACTCATATTTCAAGGTAACTAATTGGCAACTCTGATGTTGTTGGCACAAAAAACTATGGATGTAAAACTAGCCGAGCTGAGTGGCCAAACAGTGGTTCTACCCTAAATAGATTTTGGTAAGTAGGTTTGGGTAGATGCAATTGATTTAAACAGGGGTCTATGGGAACTTGGAACCTGGGTGTGGAGTTGTGGGGGATGTCACTGGTGGCCAGCCCGAACCCGTATCCCTGGTGGTCAACTGAAAATTGGGGAAATAATTGAAAGGGAATAAAAGTTTAACATGATGCCACGTGTGGTTTCTGGTGATGGCACCAGTGCTGCTAGGGGCCTTCGGAAATGATGGCCGGGCAGCTGGGTGGTATAGCTCCCCACAGGCGGAGCAGGGTCTCCGGGGCTGTGGTGAGGTGACAGGGATTGTTTGTAGGGAGTTGGCTATGCTGTCGGGCAGCTGTGGCAGTCTCTGTAGTGGACAAGGTCAGGGACTGAGGAATTGACACACACACCGTAAGTTGTTTCTGTACCTTTACTGGTGGAATTGCAGGTAATGTCCAGGGTACTCTCCGGTGGTTGGGAAACACTTCTGGATCTCCACAGTGAGTGAGTTTAAGGCCTCCTTGTTACTTTTTCCATGTTGAAACCCCTGCCCGTGTAAAACTTGGCCTGGCCTCCTCTGCTCATCTATCACCTGTGTGTTGTAGTGCGAAACCTTTGTGTGGACTACCGCTATATCCTCTTCTGCAGTGCCTGGCTCCCTTCTTGGTCGCTACACAGATGCCCGGGAGACTGGTGTCTCCACGGTCAAACGGTATCTCTGCTGGGCTAGATGCTCTCCTGCAGACTCGGACTCCGGTGTCCGGGTGGCTTTGTGGGGTGAACTGGTATGGCTCCGCTACCCACAGTCTGCGGTCACTTTGTTCCTATCGACTTGCCTTCGACCTTGTCAACTGGCTCGGGCCTAGCGCGGCTCCGACACACCTGGACGTCTTCACAGTTTAACTGGCGACTGCACACTCTGGGTAACTCCACCCCCAGCAACGATATTTATAGGGGATCTTGCTTAAGGCAGCAAGTGGGGCTCCCCCTACAGGTCTGGGGTGGAAGTTGTTGTATGTATTTGGGATACCCACTGTGGAAATCCATGTTTTAGGTAGGTCTGTGGTTACCTGTACTGGCAGGGTGCCACACAATACAAAAGTGTTTTCTGTGCTGGGTGGTGGTAGAGTTCAACACAACACTGGAGCACAGCTACCTAGCCAAACAGTGGTGTTACCCTAAATAGATTTTGGTAAGTAGGTTTAGGCAGATGCAATACAAAAGTGTTTTCTGCGCTGTGTTGTGGTAGATTTCAACAAAGCACTGGACTACAGCTACCTATCCAAACACTGCTACCAGCCAAAAAGAATTTGCTTGGCTAGATGAGGTAAAAAAAGGCTTGTAAACACAGGAGCTGTAGCTTTCTTCACAGCAGTGCTAAGTAGAGGAAAAGACAAGGTGTATATAATAATTGGGAACACTCCATAAGTATACCAATTTACAAAGCTTTATTGATTGCTATATAGAAAAGAAACACAAGACAAGCAATAACTAAAATCAATTAAAATAGCCGCAGCTATTTGAGTAACAGGCTGGTGTGCCTGATAACACCACCAGCCCCCTTCACAACCTACTTGGGCTGGGATTGGTGACCTACAGCTTACTTGCAAAACCATGCACAAAACATGTTGTAATAAGCAATTTCAAGGGGTTCTGCGTGATGATTCCACCTGAAAACCACCTGCAATCTGGTTTGAATAAAGCCAAATTATTGCTACATACAATCATATCGCATAATAAATCAAACTTCATTCATCCCAATAATTCTGCCCAAAGACAGGTTCTAAATACAACAAATATGTAGCAACAGAGTAGATGTCAAACCTGAACCAGATGCAGTTTTTGCTCATAATTAGTGAAAAAACCCTCAGCTGCTTGGTCTCAAATGGAACCCATGCATCCCTAAATGAAGCATGGTAACTGCAGGGTATTACCTGTCCTGGTCGCAATAAACCTGCCCATGTGCGAAGGGGAAAGGAAGAACCCCACATCAGGGGTGCACCGAGCCCCACTGCCGCCTGAGCCGCGGCACTGACTACGGGGGGGGGTGGGAAGGGGGTGGGGGGGTGCTGTTGGAGCCTGGGGCTGCCGCCCCTTCTACAATGACCGGCTCGCCACTGCCGCCTGAGCCGCGGCAGTGATTGCCGGCCGCGGCCGTGATTCCCGGGGGGGGGGTGCTAGTGATGCCTGGGGCCCCTGCCGCCCCTTCTGTGCCTCTCCACCGGCGGTCGCCGCTTACCTCCGGTGCGCAGGGTGAGCGGCCGGCGCCATGACAGGGGGAGGCTGCTTGCATTGAGGCGCCGCCCCCTTCTGCACAGCCGCTCCCCCTGCCGGCTGCCGCCTGAATGACAGGGCTCACACTGTCCAATGGACGGTGCGGCCCTGCCCCACATGTATCGCTGGTAAAACCAGCTTCCTCAGGGGTCATGAGGTACCTGCCCTGTAGTCCTCCCCTTGTAAACACAAGCTTGTAAACACAGCTGCTGTAGCTTTCTTCAAAGCAGTGCTACACCCTGCCTGGCACACACTGCTACTAGCCAAAAAGGATTTGCTTGGCTAGATGCAGTAAAAAAAAAGCTTGAAAACACAGGAGGTGTAGCTTTGTTCACAGCAGATAATATAAATTGGATTGTACACTGGAGCTAGTCAATGAGGGTATGAGCTGTAAAAATGTTGCTGCTAGAAGGCTGCAGGGGGATTACCGTGCTATGTCCCCCTAAAAGGTGCACAAATATTTAAATATAGGAGCACAGCGCAAACCTTTCTCCTTTAACAATGGCTTGTAATCAAACGAATCACTGTACTTGGTTAACCGTCACCCGGATGTTTATTCAATTATTAAAATGTTGTTTCGTATTCTAAAGATAACATCATTAAAAGTTTTTTAATAAAATAAAGATAAAAGTATTGCTCTATACAGTATAGTCTTCTCCTTTGTATAGACTTCTGTGGTTCTCAACAGTGTATCGTTTGTTTTTACACTTCTATGTTGGGTCTTATTCCATGGTGGATCAATGTTCTTCTATCCGTATGAGTGGTCCTATAATGATATATTGTATAAAAATTTTGCTTGCGTTTATAGATTTCTTCCTAGGTTTGAACTGTGTGCTCTCCTTACCTCTGGGAGATTCCTTTCTCTAGTGCTTCTTGTGTCTGTCTTTGTCTCTTTATATTCTGTGGCTGTTGGGGATATTTGAACAAAATCTACATATATCTGGTTGCTAATTTCCACCAATTTTTATACATCTAATTATGTTACACGTAGTAGTACCTGTAATCTTCTGTTGGAATTTTTCTTTTTGTATTTTGCGTATTCCTCCTGCTGTCTTGGTTTTTTTGCTTCTTATGTGTCCCCTACAGGGTGTATATAGTATGAATTGATGTTCCCAACTTTAGTTTTGCATCTTAGGCTATGGTCACAGTTGCGTTTTTTTTAAAACCTGATCCGGTTTACCGGAGCAGGAAACGCTCCTCATAGGAGCCTATTTTAAAAACCGGATTGCTTTACAAGCAATCCGGTTACTGCCTCCGGCTCTGCTGCCTGCGTGAAAAATCATGCAGGCTGCAGTTTTCGGAGAGGTTCTAAGCCCCGCAATGCGGTAACCGGATTGCTCAGGATTTGTAATCCTGAGCAATGCGGTAACCGTATATACTTTGCTTATCCCGGCTGCCACCGGGATAAGCAAAGTGTTATCAGTATTTATAAAGAATAAGTTTTATTAATAATTGTGGCTATAATGTCTCTAGGGGGTGCCCACTCCCCCTAGAGACATACCACCTACTCAGGTGGGCACATAATGATTTAATTGCTGATGTACAGTAGCCGGCTTTTGTCGGCTCTGTACATTTTTATGAATGAAGCCGCCGGCTTCCCTGTGAGCAGCGCGCATACTATACTTAATGTAGGTATAGTATGTGCGCTGTCCAGGGTCCTGTAGGCATTTACAGTGGATCTATGGCGCTGCGCAGCCCATAGAGCTACTGTATAAGCCTTCAGAACCTCAGACATACTATACCTACATTAAGCATAGTATGTGCGCTGCTCACAGGGGAGCCGGTGGCTTCATTCATAAAAATATACAGTGCCGACAGGAGCCGGCTACTGTACATCAGCAATTAAATCATTATATGCCCACCTGAGTGGGTGGTATGTCTCTAGAGGGGGTGGGAACCCCCTAGAGACATTATAGCCACAATTATTAATAAAATGTATTCTTTTTAAACACTGATAACACTTTGCTCATCACTGCAGCAGCAGGGATGAGCAAACTGTACGGTACCTGGATTGCTCAGCATTACACATCCTGAGCAATCCGGTTACCGCATTGTGGTTCCCTCCACACATTTTTGTTGAAAAATGTGTGGGACCGCAATTGCGTTCACCGCATCCGGATCTGATGAAGTTTAACGTGTGACCCCATCCTTAAATTTAACTAAGAGACCTCATACATTTAATAGCAATGTGAGTCCAAATACCTTCTTCTTATATTGGGGGATTTTTTACATCTAGTCCTATGAGAAATGTATATTGGATCCTGATTCATTACCTGGTTCTGTGTTTCCTCTGTGTTTTATGTTTCTACCCAGTTCTCCTAAATTAAACTGTTAGTGGTTTCCTATATATGTTCTATATGTTCACCATGTGTTACTCCTTGTCTTGATGTTAGTGATTTGTATTGTGCTGTATCCCTTGTAAATTATTACATGTATGCCTATTTAATCCGCCTTATTGTGCCCTGTGATCTGTTTCTTTTCATGTGCGCTCACATATATGTGTTGTCATATGTGCTTACTATGTGGTCCTCCTTACAGGGATACAGCACAATACAAATCGCTAACATCAAGACAAGGAGTAACACACAGTGAACATATAGAACATATACAGGAAACCACTAAGGGTACCGTCACACTGGCCAAATCAGCGGAGATATCATCGGCGACACTCGGGGGCTTGCACGTTTTTGGCGCCCCGCCAGCGTCGCCATCACGTGTTCACACGCGGCGATACTTCCAGCGATGCACCGGCGATGTTACAGGTGCCATCGCCGCTGGGGTGTCCACAAACCCTAGCGGCGATCCTGTAACATGGGAGCCTATGGCTCCCATCGCCTGTAACATCAGCGATCACCATGTTACATGGGGCGATGTGTACACATCGCCCCAGAGTGCTCGCCTGGTTTCAGAGCAGTGCTGAGAAACCAGGCGATCACTCTAAAGCGATTTTAAGCGCCAACATCGCCTCTTTACACTAGCGCTGTTGCCGTCGATAGGCCATGTCCCCGCGTAGCCTATGTAATCGGTGTGACAGTACCCTAATGGCCACTTTACACGCGGCTACATTTCTAGCTTATCCACAGGTAACTTACTGGCTGCAGTGAAATCATGGAGACATTATTCCATTTGTACACAGCAACAAGATAGAACCTTGTCTCCATGATTTCACTGCAGCCAGTAAGTTACCTGTGGATAAGCTAGAAATGTAGCCACGTGTAAAGTGGCCATATCAGTTTAATTTAGAAGTGGGTAGAAACATAAAACACAGAGGGAACACAGAATCAAGTAGTGAATCAGGATCCCTAATTTTATTAAAAAGTAAAAGGGGAGAACAACAATATATCATATAACATAATAAAACATAGATGGATGCACACAACTGAAAGATACAAAGAAAGTACAATTAGCAACAACACTAAATGAACTAACCAATATATGTTTCTCATAGAATTAGATGTAAAAAATTCCCCAATATAAGAAGATATTTGGACTCACATACAGTTGTGGCCAAAAGTATTGACACCCCTGCAATTCTGTCAGATAATACTCAGTTTCTTCCTGAAAATGATTGCAATCACAAATTCTTTGGTATTATTATTATTTGGTATAATACTTTTGTGCACCCCTTTTTTATGTTTGGTGTGGAATTATATCCAATTTGGCTTTAGGACAATTCTCTTTTGTGTTTTTTCATTGAAGACAAATTAAATGAAGATAATAATACCAAAGAATTTGTGATTGCAATCATTTTCAGGAAGAAACTGGGTATTATCTTACAGAATTGCAGGGGTTTCAATACTTTTGGCCACAACTGTATGTGTGAGGTAATATATACTGCCCGGCAGGGGGGAGGGTGTACTGTTGGCTGGAGATTTATTAGGCTGCCTATAGCAACCAATCACAGCTCAGCTTCTATTTACCTACAGGTCATTAATATGACATATTCAAATTTTATTTTGCTATAGCTAGCAGAAGTTATTTATTAACCCGGGTGTAGCCGGGTAGTACAGCTAGTTTCTAATAAAATATTTTTTTCTCTGTTATGTTTTATTTTACCGTTTACTAGAAATTCATGGTGGTCATGTCTAATTTGGCGTGAATCCATGAATTTCAGGCATAGTGCCAGCTCATAATACAAAGCTGGCCCTAACCCCTTTATTACCCAGCGTGCCACCGCCATCAGGGCCACTTGATGAGCCGGGTAAAGCACCTGGAAATGGTGCTAAGAAACATTGCGCCATTTCTAGGGGCGACTGCGGTTTTTAGCGTGGCTTATACCCAAGGAAACAATAATGTCCACCTAGAAAACATCTAGTTTTTTTAAGTTTAGTTTATGTGCAAGTTAATTTTTTCGGTTATTTCTAAGGCTCACGGACATTTATAAAAATGGATTTGTTGCCACTTGTAAATTGGTTCTCTGGTTAAACCGTTTCCAGCATTACTAACCATGGGGGTTATTTATGCTCTACCGTCATTGCTTCCTCAGGAAATGAGAAGCCTCTCTTTTGAGTTGTACACTGACCATTGTTGAAAAGGAAACTCTGAGTGTATAATAGTCAGATAAGATTGTAATATAAGTAGAGTTTACACTTATTGTATATCTCGAATACATTGTCATTGTTTTTCATATTTTCTTTTTTAGGTTTAATTAATATGATAATACAACTAATTATGGAGGTTGCAAATGAGGGTTTACACCATAGCGTGAATTATAGTGTTCTGGTTTGTTCCTACATCCAAAAGAAGCCACATTTCAATATAACAAACTTATAAATTTACTTATATATAATTTATACCTTTTATACAGTGGGGAAAAAAAAAGTATTTAGTCAGCCACCAATTGTTCGAGTTCTCCCACTTAAAAAGATGAGAGAGGCCTGTAATTGACATCATAGGTAGACCTGAACTATGAGAGACAAAATGAGAAAAAAAATCCTGAAAATCACAGTGTCTGATTTGGAAAGAATTTCTTTAAAAATATTGGTGGAAAATAACTATTTTGTCAATAAAAAAAAGTTCATCTCAATACTTTGTTATATACTCTTTTTTGGCAATGACAGAGGTCAAAAGTTTTCTGTAAGTCTTCACAAGGTTGGCACACACTGTTGCTGGTATGTTGGCCCATTCCTTCATGATGATCTCCTCCAGATCAGTGATGTTGGGCTGTCGCTGGGCATCACGGACTTTCAACTCCCTCCAAAGATTTTCTATAGTGTTGAGATCTGCAAACTGGCTAGGCCACTCCATGACCTTGAAATGTTTCTTACGAAACCACTCCTTTGTTGCCCTGGCAGTGTGCTCGGGAGAATTGTTATGCGGAAAGATCCAGCCATGTTTCATCTTCAATGCCCTTGCTGATGGAAGGAGGTTTGCACTCAAAATCTCACAATACATGGCCCCGTTCATTCTATTATTTACACGGATCAGTCTTCCTGGTCCCTTGGCAGAGAAACAATCCCAAAGCATGATGTTGCCGCCCCCATGCTTCACAGTAGGTATGGTATTCTTTGCATGCAACTCAGCATTCTTTCTCCTCCAAACATGATGAGTTGTGTTTCTACCAAACAGTTCTACTTTGGTTTCATCTGACCATATGACATTCTCCCAATACTCTTCTGGATCATCCAAATGTTCTCTAGCAAACTTAAGATGGGCCCGGACATTTACTGTCTTAAGCAGGAGGACACGCCTTGTACTGCAGTATCTGAGACCTTGGCAGCAGTGTGTTACTGATGATAACCTGTGTTACATTGGGCCCAGCTCTCTGCAGGTCATTCCCTAGGTCCCCCCGTGTTGTTCTGGGATTTTTGCTCACCTTTCTAGAGATCATTTTGACCCCATCGGGTGAGATCTTATGTGGAGCCCCAGATTGAAAGAGATTATCAGTGGTCTTGGATGTCTTCTATTTTCTAATTATTGCTCAAAGAGTTGATTTCTTCGCACCAAGCTGCTTGCCTATTGCAGATGCTGTCTTCCTAGTCTGGTGCAGGGCTACAATTTTGTTTCTGGTGTCCTTTGAGAGCTCTTTGGTCTTCACCATAGTGGAGTTTAGAGTGTGACTGTTTGAGGTTGCAGACAGGTGTCCTTTACACTGATAACAAGTTCAAACAGGTGGCAGTACTACAGGTAATGAGTGGAGGACAGAGGAGCCTCTTAAAGAAGTTACAAGTCTGTGAGAGCCAGAAATCCTGCTTGTTTGAAGGTGACCAAAATACTTATTTCCACCAAAATTTGAAAAAACATTTTTCCTAAATCAGACAATGTGATCTTCAGGATTTGTTTTCTCATTTTGTCGCTCATAGTTGAGGTCACCTATGATGTCAATTACAGGCTGACCTCATCTTTTTAAGTGGAAGAACTTGCACAATTGATGGCTGACTAAATACTTTTTTCCACTCTATGTAACATTAGCTCTCAATAAAACTCTATGTGGTCCCCAAAGGGTGAATACAGTATTGAAAAGGGGAGAATAACAAAACAAAACTAGAGATCAGTGGTTCGATCTGGGGAAGATAGAGTTTCGGTTGAATTTCCTGAAATTTGTTGTTTCATGAGAATTCGAAAATTTTGAGATTTGATTCACAGTTCCTAGAAAAAAATAAAAAACTTTCATGGATCATGGATTTGCTAAAGCATTAGAGAGAGGCCAACATAATTTTGCGCTGCCATCTAAGCATCCCTATAATGCCCTGCTTCTTTGACATCTTAGAGATTATTTACTTGTACAGTGGTGGTCAGTCCTTGGGCCATCACAGGTTAGCGGTTCCCGGTACAGCACAGTTTTTATGGCAGAGTCATTTTTCATATCCAGAGAAGTCTCTCTCTTCTGTAGAGTGTAAGCTCATTTGTTCAGCAAGGTCCTCTCTCTCTCTATCTCTCCCTCTCGCTCTCTTTCCTGCTCTTTTTCTCTGCTCTCAGCAATTACAAGTTTTCCAATATTGTGATTCTCGAAAATGTTTTTGCTAGAAATCACATTTTTGGGGAAAATGTTTCGAAATCAGCGAATTCTAAATTCCAAAAAATCTGCTCATCTATAATATAATAATATTTATTCATTTATATAGCCCTATTAATTCCATAGCACTTTACATACATCTATATGAAAAACCCACTGACAAGTGATGAAAACTGATAAAAAATACTATATACTATAATCTGGTCAAGGGGATATCCTTTTCAAGGAACTCCCTAATGGAATATGTTATGAGAATATTATACTAGGTGTTAGACTAAATATTGTACTGAACAAATATATGTATTAAAAATAGTTATGATAAAAAAAAGGGTACTATAAATTCACTGTACAATTAAATGTCCCTTTTGAATTTCTATTATAATTACTACAATAATAAGGCTTATAACATTATATTTTTTCTGTCAATGCAGCTGAATTAGGACTGTCTTTCTATGAGATTAGTGTTTAGAGTAAGGAGAGGCTCACCGAGTCCTATGGGTGCTCCAGGAAAAAAAGTAAGTCCAGGACAAGAGTACCCAGTCACACCATTAACTAACAATGTGAATAAGAAAATGGAGGATTCCAGTTTTGCAGGTGTTCTTTTTATTGTCATACTAGTTCAGAACACTCGCCTATTGTTTCGGCCGTAGGGGCCTTCGTCAAGGATCTGATTCATGGAAATTACAAACAGAAAATCAGAACATAGGAAACATGTCTATTACATAAAGCATGTAAATATAAGTAGATAGGTAATCCGTTAATCTTTAGAGGACTTTATAATCGTAAACGAGGTGACATCCATGCTTGGGGGGTGAGAATAATGCACATTGATGAAACAATGGTGTGTACACACACCTCAGTGGAGGAACTAAAAGGAGAATGATAGGTCAAGTGAGGGATCGGGGAGGGGAATGTGTGCTGTTTGTAGTAAAGTTGTAATCCTCTGAAGAGTAACAGATTAACTGTCTACTTATATTCACATGCTTTATGTCATAAGGCCACTTCACACGCTAGGATCTCGTTACGATATCATTGAAATGTCATGGATTTGTGAACGTACTAATAATATCGTTTGTGCGTGTGACCGAACGATGTAGGAAGGAAAAATCGTTGGAACATTCATCGAAAATTTGAGATCCGGACCTCAAATCTATCGTTCATCGGCCAATTAACGTCCTGGGAAGCAGCAACATCGTTCAGTGTGACACCTTTTTGAACGATGTCATTCATATTTCTCCTATTCCTACCGCTTTGTGAAATCGTTCAAACGATCTTCTCCAAATAGCTGGCGCGTTGCCAAATTTAAGATCGTTAACGATATCCATGCGTGTGACAACGCACTAACGATGTCGGAAGGATCGCGGTCATATGACATAGCTAACGATCTCATTCACCTATATCGTAGTGTGTGAAGTGGCCTATAGATATGTATCCTATCTTCTGATTTTCTGTTTGTAATTTCCATGTATCAGATCCCTGACAAAGGCCCCTGCAGGAGAAACATTGGACGAGTGTCAAAATGTGTGACAAAAAAAAATGTTTTTTCACCTGCAAAATTGGAATCCTCCATTTTCTTATTCGTATTGTTAATTTACGGTGTGCCTGGGTACTCTTGTTTTGTTTTTTTCTTTCTGTGAGATAACTTACAATATTTATTCATACTTTTTGGTGAATAAATTACTTTTTTAATTACTTATTATTCTTTTGTGTGACCAGAAAAATTGTCCATTTTTTTTAAATTCCCACTACAGAACAACTGAGAAATAGGTAGAGGAGGAACAGTCTTAGATTATCCGGATTGCCAATATATTCTGATGTCAATGCTGATTAAGCCATGTACAACTCACCCAGTTGACAAAGGCCTGTTGCACATCTAATGCTGGGTTGCGTTTGTCTTCATTCGCGTTTCTACGCATTTTTACCGCTAAAAACGCATGCGCTTGTGGCCCGATAGGGTTTAATGGAAACGCATGCAAAAATGCATGTCATTTTCTGCAAATGCAAAAACGCATGCATTTTTGCAAACGCAGCCCAAAATGTTGCAGAACACGTTTTGGGCTGCGTCTGCAAAAACTAGTGGCTCCTATAATAGGACCTCACTGGTATCTGTGAACTGTTTAGAACAAGCATTATATTCTCCCTCTCTCTGCAGCAACTTTGATCTGTTTTTTGACATCATGTTGACAGCACTCCAGCCAATCACTGGGCTCCACAGCTCAAGCTGCGTACACCGCTGCAATACATCATGTTGACAGCACTGCAGCCAATCACTGGGCTCCACAGCTCAAGCTGCGTACACCGCTGCAATACATCATGTTGACAGCACTGCAGCCAATCACTGGGCTCCACAGCTCAAGCTGCGTACACTGCTGCAATAGGTCATGTTGACAGCACTGCAGCCAATCACTGGGCTCCACAGCTCAAGCTGCGTACACCGCTGCAATACATCATGTTGACAGCACTGCAGACAATCACTGGGCACCACGGCTCAAGTTGTGTTCACTGCTGCAGCCAAATGACAGAGACCATGGCAGTGGTTGATACACAATGCCTAATATCTGTATATCTATAATCAAGTACAGTGCTGTATAAAGGTTTGAGGCAGGTGGGGAAAAAATTCTGCAAGGTATGAGTTGCCTTCAGAAAAAGAAGTGTTAATAGTTTTTTATTAATTAACAAAATGAAGTGAAGTGAAGGAACAAAAGAGAGGTCTAAATTAAATCAATATTTGGTGTAACCATCCTTTTACGTCAGAACAATATCAATTCTTCCAGGTACACCTACAAGGAAATATTGAAGGAACTCTGCAGGTGGATTGTTGCAAAAATCTTGGAGAACTAACCACAAATCTTTCTGTGTCCACATGAAAGACAGACAGACTCAATGTTTTTGAGAGCTATATCATCACTTCCAGGACTATTTGTTCTTCTTAGGGTGGGAACATACTGGCGTGAAAAATAAAACGGTCCGTTTCTCATCCATGAGAGTTGGACGAGTGACATCCGTTTTTTGCTCCGTTTTGCATCCAACTGTTATGCGAGTGTCCGACATTTTTCTCAGATCACATCTGAGTGCTGTCCGTGTGCAATCTGTTTTTTTTTCTCAGCAGCTATTTACTGTATAATCATTTACAGGAGCATTTCATAGTGTTCTCAGAATCTGGATGAGAAAAAAGCGTCCGACACTCGCCAATGTGCTCTCAGACACTGATTAACATTGCTCCGAGTGCAATGCGATAAAATCACGTATTGCACTTGCCCGAGTTTCACGCCAGTGTGTCCGTACCCTTACTATGAAAATAGTTCTTAAAGTGAACCTGTCACATGGAGAATGCTATTAACCTACAGATATGGTATTAATCTGCAGGTTAATAGCAATCTGAAACTGCCGGGCACCTGCACATTAAACCCCACTGCCGGGAGGAACTTCTATCCTTCCGGTAACGTTATGGTTTCAGTCATGGGGGTGGCATCAACGCAGGTTCAGTTACCATTTCTCCATGTGGCATGTCCCCTTTAAGGTACCGTCACACGGGGAGATATCGCCGGCGATGTTGCCGGCAACCGAGGGGCGTGGCCAGGTTGCGGCGACATCGCCGGCGAATTGCCGCGTGTGACAGGGCGATAATCAGGCGATGAATCGCCTGAGTCACATCGCCAGGTTTCCCAACAATGTTGGGAAACCTGGCGATGTTGTTCAGGCGATTCTGCCTGATCGCCCTGTGTAACGCGGCAACCTGCAATGTTACGGGCGATTCCGCCTATATCTAACATTGCGAGTGATCGCTTGCTGGGTTGCTGGGCAACCCAGCGAGCGATAGCCGCGGCAACTAGCCGGCGACATCGCCGGTAAGTTGCTCAGTGTGACATCTCACCGGCGATGTTGTCAGGGATGCGCGCTCCCGCGATCCCCGGCAATATCGCCGGCGATATCTCCCTGTGTGACAGTACCTTTAATGTAAAACAAAAACCAGGCACTCGCGTTTAAAAGTGAAACGGCTTTAAATTTTTATTTTCAAAATGTATGAAAGTAGATGAGACGTTTTGGCCACAATCCTTGGCCTTTTGAAATTCATGTTATACTTGGACATTGTGCCATACAGCGGTGCATATGTAGTGTCCAGTCAGACAGTGTCTGTCACTTCAAGTACCTATGGTCCGTGAGTAGTTCCTGTACACTACAACTCACTCCCTAGCTACCCCTCTACATTTATTCCATTGCATTGTGAGCTTTAGATATCAACTTCCAGTCACATTAATTTATATTTAATGTATTTCTCATGTGTTTCTTATTTGTTGTGATCCAGCTCCATCTACTGATGAAAATGGATTATATGGTTTATATATGGTTACCTTACACTTTAAAGTGATCCTAACCCCACAAACTGACCCCCCCGTATCTTTAGACCTGTCCCTGCACCCCCTCTTATCATTTCTAGTCATCCCTTTTGCAGAAAAAATCGCTTTTGTAAAGTAAGAGAAAAAGTTATATTACTTTGTCCTGTGTGAGTTCTCTGTTTCTGAGCAAGCTGCAATGGGCGGGGCCTGTGTGCTGCTGCCTTGTAATTATGCAAGCCCCTCTCTGCTTCTAAGAGCCTGGCCTTGTCATGAAAGGGGCGGGGCTAAATCGTGTCATGCCGGAGCCATGCTGTGTGGTGTAGCTTAGACTGATATAGCTTTCTCATTAGATAGTTTGTTACTTAGATTTATCCCCTCGTGTACTTTCAGCAGCTGCTCCCACATTTCCTTTGCAGATTCACACTTACACACATGCACAATCTGATCATCCTCTATGTTGAGTGATATGGTGCTCTGTGCTTTCTGATCCATCTCTAGCCTGTCCTGTGGTACTGGGTCAGGCTTGGGCTCCTGAGTGTATTTCCACGTACCTTCTCTTATCAGCAGCATCTTCACCTTGAATTTCCAGGATTGGTAGTTCTGGTTATTCAGGCTTGGCACTGTAAACTTTGCTGAGCTGCTGGTAGTGGCCATCTTTACTTCTTCTCAGTTTGCTGTTGTCTTTCTATCTGCAGGTCTGGGACTTCTGTGATTCCTGGGCCCATAACCTGTTAGCAGCGCGTTAATCAGCGTGATGTCCACAGCGAGCAACAGAGAATGTTCATTTATTCAGAATTAACAACATCCAGCTTATAACATGAGAATAGGATCAATCTGGTTTCTGGAGAGGGAGAGAGAAAACTGCTGTGACCTTCAGCTTCAGCTCCACACTAGAATGTGCATGCAGGGAGCAGGGGGAGGGACATCCTGTCTCTGACTGGGGAACTTTTTTTTTTTTTTTTTAACTTTGTTGATATCTGAACAATATGCATGCAGACATAAAATCACATCATATTAAACAAACAATAGTTGTTGCAATACATACAGATCAATATGCATTAGGCCAACACCATGCCTCCTCAGGAGCAGAGCACACATGGAGACTTTCTTCACCACAAGCAGGCTAAAGGCCTAGAATCCTTCTCTGTCTTCCACGAACAGTATGCTAAAGACTTTCTACCCTGAATCCTCACTGTCTGGATCTACCCATGCTCCTTCACACAGTAGAACATACTGAGTATACAAAAGAACCTACTGCATTGGGAAAGATTTAGGGTTTCCTGTCACATCGCAACATTAGTGGCTTGCACACCATTGTCTATGCACCAGCCGTCCGAACCCCGTGGCAAGCTGGGCAACTTTCTACATTTATCTTCAAGTGTTTTTGTACGTGCCTTGACTAGCTCTGGTACTACCCCCAGGATTACAGGTCTGTACAATCTTCTTTTTATATCTACTCTTCCACTTTAAGGTACAAAAGACTCTGAACCCTCTTATAAAAGCACTCAAGTATTACATGTAGAACAATCCGTGTTCTTAACGCTTCAGAACCCCAATTGCACTTCAGTATTCAACTCCAAGTAGTATTTGCAATGGCCTACCCACAAAAGAGTGTGAAACATTTACTCCATGTTGGATTTCCTCGTTCCTGCTGTAGTAAAGGCGACTTTTATCCCCAAGACCAGTGTTTGTGGTCATTTCATGAACTGTGGACAGTGTGTTGGTGTGGATAGCAGGGAACAATCAGCTTTGCAGATCCACCAGGGAACACGGCCCCTGAACCCTCGTGTCAGAACAGCAACCTTAACATATCCAACATTTGGGGTCCCCTGCTCCTGGGCTTTTACAAATACCACTCACTTCACTTACCAGACTTAGGCAGCTACTGTCCAAGTACACATGTCAGCGGCGTTTTTTTTCGCGGCCGCAACTACCGGAACCGCACTTGCCGCACCTGCCGCACACTTACCGCAAGCCCCATAGACAATGCATGGGGCTTGCTGCAAGTGTGCAGCAAGTGCGGCTGTTATGTGGTAAATGCGGCAGATGCGTTTTTTTACCGCGACTGCTGCATTTTACGAAAAACCCAGGTGTGAAAGCAACCTAACACTTTTGCACATTGCTGTACATAAGATCCAAAATTCACCAGAAGACCAACCATCAATATCAATGTTGACAGACATACATACAGCTAAGTTGGATATACATTTTACTTGGGTTACTTAAAGAGAATCTGTCACTTAGTTTTGCCCCCTAATCTATAACTACCTGACCCCACAGCTTCCTACTACTTTACAAACCATCAGTGTCTGACCTAATAGTGATTTATAATAGTTGAATACCACGGTTTATAAACTTACATGATCCATGACGTGTGGGAGTCCCTATCTGGCTGGCCGTCAGGTGGGTAGTCTCTCCAGGTCCGCTCTCCCCCCACCTCACTGCTGCAATTACGCCAGAGAAATATATGTGGGATGTATAAAAGTCAGCTTAACTCCTATTGCTATTTTTAATGTCAACTTCTAACCACAGTGTAAATACAAAGCTTATTTCCGTACAGTAAGTCATTTATGAAGGCGGAAGATTTACAAAGGTTTCACCACATAAAGGTACACTATTCATGTATTTCACATGGTGAATGTGTTCAGAGCAGTTCCCCAGTAACGTAAAGGAACAGTGTTTAGTATATGACATTGCTGGTGTTCACTAAATACAAAACAGTACAAATAGTAATTTATATGATATAATAATATGTATGTACAAATTGTAAATATTCTTTATATATAGTAAGACAAAAGGGGGGAGGGGTGGGAGCGCATGTGAAGAAAGTTTTTGAAGTGGATTTAGGCCCAGGGCTGTGTGGCCACTCACCAGAGGTGGTTGTGCAACCCTGCACAACTGCGGTCTTACGCCTGTGAATCCACCTCCACTTGAAATTTGCTCCGGGAGCTCCAGCTCCTGCCGCGGTCACGTGACCGGATTGATGTCACCACAGGTCCTTCAACGATGACCGTGTTGTATTGCTAGGTCATGGAGTTCAGGATCTAGAATTAATGGTATCTCTTGTCCAGAGCTGCTCTTGCCAGGTGTGCACAAGTGCAAGAAGCTGAGAGTAAAATAATCCCTGGTCTGTGGAGCGCTAGGACTCGAGATAAAATGGCACTAGGGTTATTTTTAGAAAATTATTTCTTTATTAACCTCTTACAGGCCAATACGCGTTTCTGCAGCAAAGCGCTGCCTTCATCAGGTGATGCAAGAGGATATTGCCAGAAAAAACAATATCCTCTTGCACCACCTGATGAAGGCAGCGCTTTGCTGCAGAAAGGCGTATTGGCCTGTAAGAGGTTAATAAAGAAATCATTTTCTAAAAATAACCCTAGTGCCATTTTATCTCGAGTCCTAGCGCTCCACAGACCAGGGATTTTTTTACTCTCTTTATATTATAGTGACAGATCACAATAAAGAACTCAGAAAAATGTAAAGGGGTATTGCAGTCTTAACTATTTATTACCTATACACCGGCTAAATGATGGGTTAGTGGGGGGTTGGCAGTTTGACCCCACTACTCCTGCATGACCACCTGTTTAGTTGATAAAGGTTTAGGCTAGAATACACCTTTTAGTTTGTGATGTAAGGATCGTTTTGGGATTTTATTTTTCTAATGGGCCAACCAGCAGCACGATACAACCGCTAATCCTCTACCGATCGTTGGTTGTATGATAGCATACTCGTGCAGACTCTCCAAAGTAAACAATACCCACTGAGCGTTCTTTAATCGATCATTGGCGCCTTGCTTTCCTGACTCATGGGCACCATAGCTGCTGCGTAGTCAGCTGTCATTGGTGGTAGCCACTGTTCAGGCCATTTCCTCAGGGCTTCTCTATGCCCTTTGAGGTATATCTGCCCACAGCTTCTGTCTGTCTTCAGGCTATCTCCTCAGCACTCCTATCTATTCTTAGGATGTCTCCTCAGCATCCTTCTCTGACCTCAAGCTTTCTTCTCAGCACCACTCTCTGTCTTCAGACCATCTCAGTGGTGCCCATTTCTGCTTTCAGGCCATCTGCTCACTGCTCTACCACGTCGGATTATGCGATTTATCTCTAGGTGTAGGTTTCATCCACAAGTTAGTAGCATTATGAAGGTGCATGGCTGCTGTGCTGAAAACATGGCACATGGAAAAAAAAAACTTTTTTCCTCCCAGAGACTGCCAGCTTTCAGTTGTACAAGTGAAACCAAAGAAAAAACATGAGCATATCTATTATATAATTGCGAATGCTGCGAGTGCCCCTTTGTCGTCATGTGGATACGAACGAAGCATTGGCCGCGCAGCGGCCATTGCGAGCCGGCGAGTCGCTATGCCCGCGCAGCGGGCATGGCGAGTCGAAGCATTGGCCGCGAAGCGGCCATTGCGAGTCGCTCTAAGGCGACTCGCTATGCCCGCGCAGCGGGCATGGCGAGTCGCCTTAGCAGCGCGAAGCATTGGCCGCGAAGCGGCCATTGCGAGTCAGAGACTCGCTCTGCTAGAATCCCGATGCATTGTGCATCGGGCACCCATCTAGTACCCTATAATAAAATAAAAAGGTAAAAAGCAGTAGTACTTTAAACAACATAAGGTCCTCTGTGAACATTGCTTGATCAAAAGCATAAAAGCCATCCCACTGCATTAGTGACATCAATGTTAATAGGGTGAATAAGATGTGGCTTCAGTCACTGCTCACAGGACACTTAGTGCTCCTTTATAACACTATTAACCTGCAGGGGTGAGGGCTTTTTATTTTTATTTTAATAGATAAACAGATAATTTTCTTTTTAAAAAAACAATTTGTCTCCAAGGACATATAGCAGATACCTGGAGCACACATATTTCTTTTTCCTTTATTGTACATATTTTCGACTGTAGCTGAGGCATCCTTGTGAGCCCCGGCCCACAAACATCCATTGATAAGTTACTGGAAGAGCTGATCTTGGTGAACTAGGATTCAACAGTTCTTTGTCAGGCTTAGACCCAATGATCATGTGATTGCTGGGTCTAACAAAAGCATGGGCTGTGCCGAAGCTTATCATCAGCACACTGAGCACTTTGTGCCTCCAGGACAGAAGACAGAGAGAGATAATAAACTGCTTCCGTCTTCTCACAGGACATTTAGCAATGCACAGTGTGAGCTCAACAGATCATTGCTCACTCTACACTGGGCTACTTTAAGAAGGGCAAGGCCGGACACTTGGCCCAAGACTGTCATGTTCGGTTAGGAGTAATGCATAATGCACACTTTATGTGATTTTACCTAACCCAAATAAAACCCAAATGAATGCGTGTTGCTGATAATAATAGTATACTCATTAAAGAATCTGTATATTATATAAAATAAATTTTACTGATTTGCTAAAATTCATGTGTTTGTTACATCATAAGAATCCCTACTGACCATCCTATGACCGAAAATTGTGGTCTTCTTGAATAACTTCTTAGGAATTTGTATAATTCTATGAAACGTCTGACCAACATAATGAACATAAAATCGAAAAGGAAAATTAACCTAAAGAAAAAGTCTTGCAACATTATATCTGGTAAATGAGGTTGCCCAGTTGCTTTGATTTTAGAGAAAGTGGAATTCTAACATCCCATATTACCACAATGACGTCTGCCATGGTGCAATGAGTCAGGATGACAAGCTTAAAATAACCTTTGGTCACTTTTCATGTTCCATTAGTAATACTTATAGATGATCTTTCTGTCTCCTGAATACATACAGAAAAAATACAATAATAAGTAGATGTGTGTGAGGGTGGCTCAGGGAAGTATTCATGGAAAGGGGATCAGCCCTCTGACAGTGGAGGCCATGCACATTCTGTTCAGCACCGGAGAGAAAGGGGTAGATGTTTAGTTGTGGTTGACCTTGTCTGGGTGTGTAGTCTTTGTGTGTGCAAGCCATACCTGTAACCATGCCATTGTGCAAGTTAGAAATCTTCCACTAAGGAGTCACAGACATGCGTTTCTTGCTTAAAGTATAACAGCCATTTAGATATATATTTAATATTAATATAGAGCAAGCTTTTACAAGAAACTTTCAAATATAACTTTCAACTATTTCAGGGAAATCCGTCTTTTGTTCCACACACTGATAACGGCCATATAAGAAGTGGGGGGGGCTACACAGTGTGCCTGGCTACAGCATTCACATCACTCTACTCCGTGCAGTCAGCTGAGGAGCTGTGTGGAGGCCATCATCTGATAACATCGCAGAGCTGATGTGAATGGAGAGGAGTCAGATAAGATCACAGGAGCTGTGTGCTGGAAGCCTAAACTCAGCACTGTAGCTACCTGAGGTAACCTGAGACTCTGATCAACTGTAGCCAGGTACACTGTGCAGCACCCCTCTTATACAGCCATATTCAGTGTTTGGAGTTGAAGACGGATTTCCCTGACAACCAGCATATGTCAGGTTTAGAAACAGCCTAGCAGGGATATCTTCTGGAAGGTTTTTAAAAGGTTTTCATCCAGTTTTCACTTATGAAGTACATTTGAAAGTTTATTATAATCACTTGCTCTATATGATTATTAAATAAAAATGTAAATATTGATAACACTTTTACAGTCTTTTACTTAACTCTTAGCACAGTACTGCAAACACTTTCATACTTTAATACTGCGCTTGCAACATATTGCAAAGTCTTTCAACTTATGATTAGTTTTATGACAACTTTTAATTTTAGACTGCTCCATTACTACTGGTACTAAAACTGATGTTTGTCCGTCCACCTTCTCACTGCCCAGCACCACAGTCCCACATGTTAGAGTCATATAGTCCTCCCTGACCCACAGAGTCCCATTCTCTATAATGGTGAAGGTCATTGTCAGACTTGCCTTGTCTACCATTTTTTCTCTTGCTGGCCTGTTTGCCCAGGTCTTTGCCAAGAGTCCTCTCGAGGACAAGTTCTGCTGGAGTCAGTCAAGTGACAGGGAAACCTCCACAGAGTTCAGGCCAGAAGCTTTGGACAGAGTGACTTAGCTAGTTCTCTGTTTGTCTGCCTTACGGAGTTCTTCCTGGGTGCTCTGTTCCTACTGTTAAAGCACTCTGCCTAGGTACTGTACTTCAGCGTGATCTAGTGGAGACCTTACTCATGCACGAGAGAATAACGACAGACAGCAAGAATGTCAGCATTATCCAAAAGTGATGGAGCCCCAAGAGGGATTATTTTTAGGAAAATGTCAATACACAATCAATACAAATCTATTGTTATTGGCTACTTTTCAATATTTACAATGATTGGCTCCTAAAATTGTTTATTAAACGCTGATTGGCCCTATACACAGTTTTCTCAATTGGTGGTGCTACACCAAATCCCCAAGACCCCCAAGAATGGCAGGGAATACGATACATCGTCTTCGGAAAAATGGCAAGGTGTATGGTTCTAGTTCTTATATTATCTTGGCCTATTTCAATTTACTTCTTAATTTGATGTGTTTTTAGTGTAAATTATCCACCGATGGTATGGCCACATGTGCCACAATCATCGACTTACTGGTATATTCTTGGCTTGCACACTCCTACTAGTGACTATACTACCCACTACCGTAGAACTCCCTACCATTTACTACTGACTATTAAGAAGGAGCCTAGAAGCAAGCTCCACCTCAGTGGGCTAATGCCACACCTTAACAGTAAGCAGCTGAACAACTAACTAACCATATCTATGTGTCCTACCTTTACCTAAGTACATAATTTGCTATTTTTTACTGTACATTTTTACATAGCATTATCTTCTATTCTATACTTTATACTACTACATCATATACAGAAAGACATTACAATGTATACAAAAAAGAAGATATATAAAAATGCAGAACACAATTCACCTCTCTATACAATACAATGTGTTTGGTATCTTCAGGGCAGGAATATCCCGGCCTAGTCCAGCCCTCTACATATGTGTACATCCAATGATGGCAAGACTGGGACATATAAGCAGCCCTAGCTCAAAAATCTCTCAACCCTACATAAAATAAGTTCCATAAGACAGATAATTTTTACTAGCTGATCAAGTCTGTAGTTGCAGTAATCCACCCCATGCACACAGGGTTAATACAATTGTGGTCATAGCTGTTGTAATCTACTACAGGATATATCAATAGACATTAAAATCACTGCTCCAGTCAAAATGCACAAAAAATAGAATAGATCCCAAACGTAAGTCAATGTGGGGCCAGGAAAGCTGTGAATTTTGTCTATCGATTTGTGCAGGTAATATTCACTTTGGAATACAGAGACTGGCAAGAGGATGCGTTTTTTTAGAAACATCATCTACATGCCGTGAAATTTTCCTTTACGGAGACTGAAGAGTTCAAGGGATAACAAGGTCAAATCTTTAATGGGACTAAATATAATGAAGTGTTTAGGAGAACATGAATAATTAATTTTTGGTAAAAATAAAAACTATGCATTATCTTTCATTCTTTTATTTCTATTTGATTTTTGTTTTATTTTATTGGAACAATTGAAAAGAATAAAAATACACTTATGGCAGCTGGAAAGGTGACATTCTTAACTACATGTCCTCTAATTATTACTTGTGTGGCGCCCTGCCAACGCAGGTAACCACATATCTCTCTACTGCACAGTTGGGTTTCCACAGCAGGTACCACTACGAACAACACCTTCCACCCCGTCACAGTAGGGGGAGCCCAACCTGCTGCGCTTAAGCAGGATCCCCTATATATACTGCTGCTGCGGAAGACCTAGTCAGAGTGTGTGCAGACACCAGAAAGAGGCATGTTGCACCCCAGGGCAAGGGGTACTCGGGGGTCAGGCAGCAATGGGTCAACTCTGTGTCACGGGGAATGGCGGCCGCGCCTGAGCCCATGTCCTGGGGAGCGGTGCTCTTGAAAAGGGGTTATTTACAGGGATTATATACAAGGTTGGTCGTGACGCCACCTGCTGTGTCTGGTGAAGGGTCACCTGCGCCGCTACAGTCCTCAGGAGGCCGGTGGGAGTGCAGCAGTGATGGTATGGTCCCCGCAGGCAGGACCGGGACCTCCGGGGCAGATTAGTGAGGTGGGAAGGTTGTAGCAGAGCTGAGGTGGTGGATGAGAGTATTGAAAGTCTATTGAGGACACGGTGAAGGAGAGGAAAGGATGCACAAACACAATTGAAGTCTCTTTACCTTTTTACTGGTGAAATTCAGGTAAATAGTCCAAAGCACCGATGGGTGACCGGGCTGCACAATGGGCTCCCACAGCAAGTGGGTATAAGGCCTCCTTCCCTTTGTATTCACTGAAGCACAGTCTATTGAATCCTGACTTGCCTCCACTCTCTTCTCCTGTCTGTGTCTCCTTCCCTCCTGTGCGGTCTCTTGGACAACCTTCTCTAATTCTGCAGTGGCCACTGCTCCTGGCTCCCTTTCCTTGACTCTCTCAGGAGACCGGGTAGCTGTAGCTTCATCGGTGCCAAGGGGTTTCTTGAGGGACTTGTAGTTCTCCACTGGTGAGGATCCCCATTAACCGGCTTCTCTCTCTCTCTCTCTCTGGAACAAACTCACGGCTGGAGCTACCTGTTCCTTGCTTCTGCTTCTCCTCTAAACTCTTCGCCTTCAGTCCCACTTAGGCTGGTGGGACGCTGAAAGGCTACTTCTGGATTACTGGCTCGGGCCTACATGTGGCACCGATCACCAGAGCTTCCCTGCAGCTCTTCTAGCATCTGCACACAGTCTGACTAGCTACTCCCCAGCAGCAGCATATATAGGGGATCCTGCCTAAGCGCAGCAGGTTGGGCTCCCCCTATTGTGCCGGGGTGGAAGGTGTTGTTCGTAGTGGTACCTGCGGTGGAAACCCAACTGTGCAGTAGAGAGATATGTGGTTACCTGCATTGGCAGGGTGCCACACCCCCCCTAAGGTAACATCAGTACTCCTGGACTGAGTAATTTTTGTGTCAACAAGATAGAACAATTATAACATCTGTACATATTTGAAAAATTGAAAAATTACAAAAAGACACTAAAATATTGGAAAAATAGAAAAATAGAAAAACGGGTAAGTCCATACGGTGCTAGTCCATCCACCGTAGGCTTTTTAAAGTTTGTGGCTACGTTTATCCATTAACCGTAGTCCTGTTGGAATTTTAAAGAAGTTCAAAGTTCAAAAGGGGAAAAGTCAAAGGAGCAAAGTTCAAAGGAGTCCTTATACTTGCTGTTAAGACTGCACGGTAAACCTCATTATAAGGTAAATGAAAAACAACAATGGCCACCGTTATTTTGGAATAGTGTCATCTGTGTATTTCATACCTAAAATATGCCTGACACATGATTTTCAGACTTGTAAATCTCCAATTGCTTTTCTAAATTTACAAAAATGCTGCGGAATATGTTGGCGCTATACAAATAAAGTTTTATATTATTATTATTATAGGTGTTCTGCCAATTTAGATTTAGTGTTAAAAAATGATGCTAGGTTTGCTACATAATATTATCTATGTAAAGTAACATGTCATCTTGTTGTGATGATTAATGTGATTAGCACCACATGGCAGTATTACCTGCATTATTTAGAGTTTCTCCTTTAACATCCTGCTGCAGTTTGGGTCAGCCCCCTCAGCATTCTTGGGTAGCAGCTATTTTATGATAGAATTCATGCAGAACATGTGTTTGCCTTGTTCCTGCATTGCTCTTTAAACCGCCATCATCTTTGCCAAAGGACATCTGGTGAGAGTATTACTTCTGTCTGTGAGTTTCATACTGTTATGGTACCTTTACACGCCGCCACTGCAGGATGGATACAACCCGCTACAGGCTACAAATGTAGCTTGTCGCGCAAATATCGCCCGTAGTAGCGGCGTCTGAAGACGGGACGACACAGCCGGCTACAGATACATCTGTATCCGTGCACTGCCCATAAACAGATGGCTACATCGCCGATTGTAGCGAGCTGTATCGGCGTGTAAAGAACCCACAGAAAGGAACTGTGGACACCCGACGATGTAGCTGCAATGTAGCTAAGGCGTCACCCAGGCTCCGTGTTACCGCGCCCCATCTGCGATCATTGGTGGAAGATGCTGCGTTACGATTGGCCCTTGCCTCACAG
Organism: Allobates femoralis; assembly: GCA_033576535.1. Classification (NCBI taxonomy): domain Eukaryota; kingdom Metazoa; phylum Chordata; class Amphibia; order Anura; family Aromobatidae; genus Allobates; species Allobates femoralis. The sequence goes on along the minus strand of JARQOC010000001.1, from coordinate 69,944,009 downwards.
CCCTCCATCTTGGATGAGCTGTCCCTTCAGCACTACACATACGCGCCGTATGCACGATCATATAGTAGTACAATTACGCGGACACACACTTGACGAAAGAAAATTAGCAAAAGCATCATGATCTTCATACAGTGTCCACATTCTCTCAACACATGATCACGAATGATGCAGCCCACAGCGCACAAGTGTGTGTTACGTACCGCTCTGGCTTATTGTACAGCAGCTGCCGTAGAAGTGTTCCTTGTGTGGCACTGCACGCAACTCTCACACTGATGCACGTATACACACAGCGCATTGAAATCAAGTACTCAGTACACAACGCACAGGCTTGCTGTACGCATCGCTATGTGGTTGTTGTACAGTAGGTGCCGCAGAAGTGGCTCGCCCATGTCACTGCGCGTAGGAGTACTTCAAAGGGTGCGTGACCCCGAACGTGACCGTAATGACGTCATCACGATAGTTTCATTTTCACTCTGCCTGCAAGGTGCCAGCCCCTCCTCTGCACACACCATTGCAGTCATGGCGGCCGTTCACCGCGCTGCTACGTGGGGGATGGCGGAACTACTGGTCCTCATAGACCACTGTGACCGGTATGATTACTGGGGTCACCGCCACCACCGTCATCCCCGGCTGCGTAATCGCGAGACTATTCGGCGGATTCAGCGTGCTCTGCTGAATAAACTAGGGGTGGTGAGGGCCGCAAAAGCAGTGCAAAAGAAGATTGCGGACCTGAAGAGCAAATGCCCAGGCCGCATACTCGACATCCGTGCAAGGATTGCCAGGCTGCGTGGTGAGTACTTCAGAGGGGCACACATGCTTTGTACTGTATGTAAGCACACCAAAAACATAAACATTCGTTGAACAACATCATACGTACGGTGAGAGGTACACCGGCATACATGCAATGGGGGACAATATAGGCAGCACATTATAGATTGACTGGCTACACATCTGCCTTCAACTAATGTTCATGTGCCACCCAAGATTACTCCACAGTGTGAGATGCCCTCCACACAATTACCACACTAATGCCTCATACATACGCCATACAGAATACATCAGATCTACCCATATCAGAACTACAGCAAACACATATACCAAATATTGAACTGTTCCAACATCAGAGAGCCAAAACATACTGCTGACACATTACTTATTGTTTCAAAATCTCCAGATGCTGATGTGTCATCAGATGAGGCTCCCCCGCAAGCGCCTGCAGGTGGCCCACCAACCCCACCGCCGCAAGACGCAGCTGGACCACCATCCCCACAAGGGAATAGCCCCTCACCAGGGCATGACGAGGAGGAGGATCATGATGATCCGGCGTTTCAGGAGGCAGAGGTGGCATCGCCTGCACGCCAACATGAGGCTATGCCTCAACCTCAAAATGAGGCTGCCGTTGATGAATATGGGGGTAAGTGATTTTAGTTGGATTAAAGGGGCGGAACACTTTAAGCAGTGTTGGTGCGATTGGGTAAATGGGAAAGGGAAACATTTATTACATAATGTCCTTCACCCACTCTTGCAGATGGAGAACGTGCTGGAGCTGCGGGCTGGAGTGTAAGTGCCTCCCCATCACCCCCTGAGAGTCAGGATGATGTTGAGCCCCAGGGTAAGGACAATATTTGTTGTGTGAGGCACAAAAAATTTTCAGAGGTAGTATTCTAAAGTAATGATGTTTTTTTCACACACAATACAGGTGTACCCACGATGGAGGACGTGGTGAGGGCCCACCACCAGTTTGCCCACCGACTGCAACGGGCCCTACAACGTGGGATACAGGATCTCACCCGCCTGTCTGACATGCTGGCTACCGTCCAGCAACAACAGGATGGCCAGCATTGAGATGTCCCTACTCCCTTTTTAAAATTTGCTCCCCTGAACCAAATATATGTTGTCCTTGTTGGACCAAGAAATTCCAGTCGTTGCCTTTTTGGCTTTTGAAAATGTTTTTGTTTTTTTTTGCCCCCGTTGGGCTCTTTTCTTATAGTGTCCCACTTTATGAACTGGTGGATTGTGGGATGCCTAGGCCTTTGGCCCTTTGACCTATCCTGTCCCACATTGGGACCATCAGGAGTGTGGACTGGCTAGCCCTTTGCCTTCTTGACCTATCCTGTCCCACATTGGGACCATCAGGAGTGTGGACTGGCTAGCCCTTTGCCTTCTTGACCTATCCTGTCCCACATTGGGACCATCAGGAGTGTGGACTGGCTAGCCCTTTGCCTTCTTGACCTATCCTGTCCCACATTGGGACCATCAGGAGTGTGGGATGCCTAGCCCTATATGGAAACAGCATTCTGTGTATTGTGGCAAATGTCTGTCACACATGTATGTTGCAAATAAAATGTCTGCTTAACTTTTTTGTATGCTCCTTCATGTCACAACAATAATATTTGTTGCTGAAACATGTCCATCAGGTAACTATGTCACCCACATTATCACACCTCTTTGTCAAAGTGCAACCACATTACAAAGGAACCTATGGTCGTCCTGCTCTGAGGGCATTGGGCCATATTGTGTGGCTTTGCCCAACCTATATTGTGACCACCACCATTCACCCACGCTGACCCCCCAAAACCCTAACCCAAAAGAAATACACAATTGTGTCAGAGCAAAAATTTTATATTGTCTGATTTTTAAATAAACATAACAAAATCATATGCAGCAATCCTGCCAACACATATAAAACCAAACAAAACCACGAAAAATAAACAAGGAGTTTCCTCAAGAAGCAAAAGTCCAGAGTGCCAATTCTGTGCATTGGCTACTAGTGTCCAACTTCTTCATCCTCTGTCGGCTCTGACAATGCCGGCTCCCCCCTCCTCTCAGGGCAGCCCCGACCTGCCCGAGAACGTCTTGCTGAACGACGACGTGTTTGGGGGGGATGGGGTGACTGTGGCGGGGCCGGTCTTCTCACGGGCCGTGATGGGGCGGCTGGGGAAAGGGGCCATAAGGTGTGTGGCATAGGGGGGGGGGGATGTGGCATCCCCATTGAACAGCCCCATCATCGGCAGCATCAGCGGCATTGTTGAAGACCCGCAGAAGGATCTTTTTTTGGAGCGGCTCCATCCCTCGCAACCTGTCGCTCATGTAGAGGGCGCAGCTGTCGATGTGGGTCCGCTGGTCGCTCAACAGCACGCGTCGGGCCAGGTGCCCAGCTCTGTCTCTGGTGGTGCTGGACGTCGTCGGCGACGGATCCCGGAGCTGGGCCCTGGGACCGGACCCACATCACTCGCCGCGCCCTCCTGCTCAGCCCCAGATGTCATTGGCTGAGCATCATCAGCGACAGATTGCTCCGCAATGGAGCCGTCCTCTTCTGGGGCCTGTGGGTGGAGAAAAAAAAAACCTCATTAGTGAAGGCAATATCCACTAAATACATTGTCAACAGGACTCTATATACCACTCCCACACACACCAAGCCCACAAACCAAGATTGGAAATGAGGAAAATCACAGTAAAGCACCAAAGGTTAAATACCACAACACCAGTACTTCTCCTGTACACTCACCTCGACCATTCCAGGAACTCAGCTCAATACAGAATTAGGTGTTAGTCACAGAGCCGCAAACCAATTAGTACATGTCACCACTACAGCTTGATACTGGGGGCTGTGCTGGTCAATCACAGATATTGGCCACCTTCCCTTTTGGACTCCTATTATGAAGATAATCCACCCCACATTCAACTACCTATAACCCACTGGCACCAAAGCCAACACACGTGTGCCAGCACCATTTACTACATGGTACTAGGTGGCTGTTTAAAATCAAACCACCTGCAATCTGGAAACCCTGCAATAAGTAACCTAAACATAACAAGATGTAGTGGTAGATGCAACATTGGAATACGGCTGTAAGGCTAGAATTTATAAGGCTAACAAATCCTGGAAGGAGGGCAGATTGATTGACACCCAAAGGTTTCAAACAGCAAGGAGGAAAATATGAAAAAAAGGTTGGTGTAAAGGATTTAGACAAGCACACATGAGAATGAAACATTGTGGGCCACCACTGTCACACAATTACCCACCTCCTGTGGCGCAGATGGTGATGCAGCCGGGCCTACATGGGACGCAGCAATGGGGAAGTTGGTTGTCGTTCTATGCGGGCGAGCCTCGCCCAGGATGAAGGTGAAGAGGGGATAGTACCATAGGGTAGGTGATGGTACCTCCTCAGCTCCAGCCCCTGAGCGACGGCGCTGGTACTCAGTGTGAGCCCGCATGAACGCCGACCTCATGTTCTTTATTTTGAGTGCCACCATATGCCTGTCCCACCTCTTGCCTACCCTTGGCTCCAACCGATTTGCTAGAGCCACAAGAGACCTGTAGGCCTCGGCCCTCGCTGCCTGATTTTTATATTCAGGCAGCGAGATGCGCCACAAACACTCGTGCTGCTGATACTCCGTGAGAAGCTGGGTCTCCAACTCCACAGTACCCCTCGGCATCTGCCAATCACAAAACACACCAAAAATATACAGTCACTACACAAGGCATACTGAAAATTACAAACTTGTCAAAAGGATACACATGCTCACAAACTTGGAACATGGAGGATATATGCTGCGATTTGGTTGCGTACAACTTTGCATGAGTGGGGCATTTTCTCTATCTCACACCGCTCCAAAGTCAAACACATGTGTCCTGAAGATATCAATCTCAGGATATCTGTGTCCACCTACAGATGTGTCTTACATGATTTTAGTCCTCAATGTACCTATTTAAACACACCTTTACACGGTGTGTGCATACATACCTGTAGGCCAACATGTGAGCAAACACATTGTGTGCAAGCTAGTACCTGTGCAGTGTCCAAAATGGTTGAGGTAAAAGATATGAAAAACGAGGGCTGGGTGTGTGCCTACACTGCACATACTACATCTAATGTGCACCCACATGATCATGTTGGTGTTCCTCCACACGTGGGACTACAATTGTACCACATGTACCAAACATCACTGGAATGAACGGGAAAATTCTTCCACCCATCAAACGGTGATGTGAAGTACCGGAATAAAAAAAACCTTTATCTGTTGCCATCGAAAATAACCGCAAGGTGCAATGTATACTTGCACAATACAAGTAGAGGCACTACCTGGCAACTATCTCCGTATGTCCGAGGACTGTTTCACCTTCCTATTGGAGCGTGTTGGGCCAATGATAGCGCGTCAGGACACTATAATGCGCCCATCAGTATCAGCTGCTGAGCGGTTGGCGATCACTTTGCGGTTCCTGGCTACAGGGCAGTCCATGACATCCCTCACATACTTGTCACGTGTCTCCCTGCCCCTGCTGAGCCGCCTGATCCCTGAAACGTGTTGGGCCATCTGGAGAGCTCTGCAGCCAGCCTACATGAAAATGCCTGTAACCGCCGCAGAATGGCTGGAAGTAGCCCGAGGCTTTGAAACCCGGTGGAACTTCCCCAACTGTGGCGGGGCATTGGATGGTAAGCACGTGAGGATTACCAAACCTGCCAACTCTGGCTGTTTGTTTTCCAATTACAAAGGGTATTGTTGTATAATCCTCATGGCTGTAGTGGATGCCAACTATGAGTTCATCTACGTGGATGTTGGAATGCCTGGTCGCAACTCAGATGGGGGGGTGTTTGCCCGAAGCTCCTTGGCAACACTACTAGGGAGTGGTGGGTAAACTTACCCTCAAATGTGGACACGACCGAACATCTCAACTTTGCGTTTGTGGCGGATGAAGCATTCCCACTTCAGGAACATCTACTGCGGCCATATCCCCAGAGGGCCCTTACTTCTGAGAGACGCATTTTCAACTACCGGCTATCCCGGGCCCGCCGTGTAGTTGAAAATGCGTTTGGGATAATGGCGAATAGATTCCGGATTTTTCATACGCTTATACATATGAAACCGGAGTCTATTGACGCGGTAGTGGTGGCCTGCTGTGTGCTGCATAACTTCCTGCGTCGTAGGGATAGAGCATCATACACGCCAGGAGGTTATGTAGATAATGCAGACGCTACAACAGGGGAGCTCCGTCCAGGATCTTGGCGTGATGATGGCCATGTGATTGTGCCACTCCAGCCGCAGAGCCATGGCCGCACTCGGCAGGAGGCCAGGGACAGTAGAGACGCTTACTGCTCCTACTTCAATGGGTCTGGTGCAGTGAGCTGGCAGGACCAGGCCATATAATGTGGCTGGCTCTGGGAGTTGCTTTTGAGCTTTCAATGGAGGTGACAGCTGGTTAGCTGTGCCCCTTTTCTTTTTGGTTGACCATTTTCAGGATCTTTGGTTTCATTATGTGCATAAGGTTGCGTTATTTAGTTAGTTAGTTAGTTTAGGTTTTTTATTAACATTTTTTTTTGCCCTGCACAGTTTTCAATGTGTGGTCAATTGGTTATCCCTTTAATGTGGCTGAAGAATGTGACATGCTCTTTAATTGTACATTGTTTTTACTTTCTGTATATTTTTAAGTTACAATCCAAGGTCAACATTAATGCATTTTATTAAAAATTATTATGTTGGATCCAAAATCATCTGTGTGAGCCTGATTACTTGGTGGAGGAGGGCAATGTGATGAAGGTTTTGGTGGGGGCCAGGGATGTCATAGCCACCTATTGGCTGGGATTGTGCAGACAATATGTGTGGGTAGGCATGTTTTTTACCAAGGTTTTTGCCCAACAGTGTTTGTGGCCATTGTGCGTACATGATCCTTGATTTTGTTGTAGGCAGAGGGTCCCTGCACACAGCACATTGATGCAGGACATATTCTTCTCAGGTGTTTTTCAAATACAGTGTCACACAGATCTTTGACATGTTGCCTTGGGAGCTGTTCCACTACATTCACATCTGTGAGCAGATATATTCACACCATTCAGCCAGTATTCACACATAGTTCGCAATAGTTCACACAGATAGAATTTCTACTGAAAACGCACATACTGTGTGTTGTAAGCCGCTAATGTGTGTCGCACAAACGCACCTCAGTACAATCGCCAGACGCCGCTGTCACAAGCGCTGATCGTGCGTGACAAGGAAAACACTTCTACTACGCACACATAACCCAGGACCGCTACTTTTATCCACACGGGGGGTATGTGACTGGCCACCGTTCCAGCGTGACGCTTTACCATCCATTTCGATGCATTCGCCATGCTCCGCCATGTCACAACCGCTTATTCCGTGCCACACTACGATCAGTAGTACGGCACGTCTCGGCCATCCGCCCTTTCCGTCGTGCCCAATCACAACTCCGTAGTGTTGGCCAATGGTTGTGGTTTGGGCGCGGCGTACAGGTCTGTGGCACGCCTATTAGTTTTACGTCCTGCCTTTGTTCCTCCAAGATCACTCTGTGGTGGCGGCGTGTACAGCTGCTACGCTGAGCTACAGGTGGCGACTTGAGACACCCGGCGATGTAGCTAGCTGTAAATGTAGCGTAGCGTAGCTTACCTTGTGGCGGCGTATAAAGAGGGTGCGTTTCCCGTTGGTAACCGTTTGGGCGTGCTCGTGCACGTGAAGTAGCCGTTGGTATGCATCCTGCAGTGGCGGCGTGTAAAGGTACCTTTAAGGTTTGTTGCTATGTTACATAGGAATTGTTTTACATAGTCATTATGTCTGTTAGGAAGCATGAATCCACATGTAAGACTCCATCTCTTCATATAATTCTTTTGTACTGTTAATTATCATAACCGATCTTTATGATCTATCTAGTAGGGTACCTTTACACACGGCTACATTTGTAGCTTGTCACCAGGTAACTTACTGGTTGCAGTGAAATCATGGATACATGATTCCATTTGTACACAGCAACAAGATAGAACCATGTATCCATGATTTCACTGCAACCAGTAAGTTACCTGGTGACAAGCTACAAATGTAGCCGTGTGTAAAGGTACCCGTACTGATTTTTGTTTTCTGTATTCTTCTAGTTTCACCAACCATACACACCCTGTTGACCAATAAATCCGTTAGACTACAAAAGGAAAAGTCTCTTTATTTGGAATACAGAGAAGGTTTATGCTGTATGCTGGATCGCACACTGCGTATAAACGTGCAAGAAGGCAGAACAGTAGATCTTACAAACAATCTTATAGTCAAATATTATCTATGTTCCCCATTTTTAACTTACTGTATTCCCTCTATTGTCATATAGCTTTAATTATTATTGTTTTTTATTATTATTATTTATTTATATAGCGCCATTATATTCCATGGCACTTTACATGCTAAAAGGGGCAGAATAGGACAAGTAACATAGTAACAATACAAGTAACAATAGAGTGGAGAAATCCTGTCCGCAAGGGCTCATAGTCTACGAGGGGCGGGTGGGGATACAGTGGGAGGGGGAAGTTCCAGTCATGAGGCGGTGTGGTGGACCGGGTCTTATTGTAGGTGGTAGGCTTGGTGGAACAGGTGGGTCTTCAGGTTTCTTTTGAAGGTTCCCCGGGTAGGAGAATATCTGATGTGTTGGGGCAGTGAGTTCCAGAGTATGGGTGAAGCACGGGAGAAATCCTGTATGCGGTTGTGCGAAGAGGAGATGAGGGGGAAGTAGTGGAGGAACTCTTGGGAGGATCGCAGGTTGCGTGAGGGTAGGTATCGGGAGACCATGTGAGAGATGTATGGAGGGAACAGGTTGTGAATGGCTTTGTATGTCATGGTTAATGTTTTATAAAAGAAAATAAAGTTGCGCCACACTGCTGACGAAATTAAAACAAGGGGTCGGTTAAACAACCCCTGTGCTCACCTGGTCCTGTTGTGCCTGACCGCACAACTGGTTGGTAGGTTCGGATCAATCCCGATGGGATCTCCACGCCGACCCGGAGCCGAGGGGTGGAAGGATTTACATAGTCCAGACGCTGGCGGTGCACGTGACAGCTTCAGGGGAGTGGTGATGTAACGTAAGCAAGGTCCTAGAAGCCAAAGCTGCTTGATATCATGCTTCCCAGCAGGGAAGAGAGAAAGCAGTTCCGATAGAAAGTTATATTGTGTCAGCGCTAAGGTGAAGAACCAGGACTCCGCTCAATTAATAATTACCTCTAGGCTTTAATAAATCGGTATGGGATTCCCAATCGCCACACGCGTTTCAGCGCTTATTGCGCCTTTCTCAAGTGATTCGCATCACTTGAGAAAGGCGCAATAAGCGCTGAAACGCGTGTGGCGATTGGGAATCCCATACCGATTTATTAAAGCCTAGAGGTAATTATTAATTGAGCGGAGTCCTGGTTCTTCACCTTAGCGCTGACACAATATCACTTTCTATCGGAAATGGTTAATGTTTTAAACCGGGATCTCTGGGAAGTAGGGAGCCAGTGAAGGGCTTGCCAGGGGGGAAGACAGGGGAGTGGCGGGGGGACAGATGGATTAGGTGAGCAGCGGAGTTCAGGATAGTTTGGAGAGGTGCAAGGGAGGTATTAGGGAAGCCGGTGAGCAGGAGGTTGCAGTAGTCGAGGCGGGAGATGATGAGCACGTGTATAAGGGTTTTAGCAGTGTCGTGGTCAAGGAAAGTGTGGATCCTATAGATATTTTTGAGCTTGAGTCAGCAGGAGGTGGCGAGGGCCTGGATATGGGGCTTGAAGGAGAGGGAAGAGTTAAGGATAACCCGAGGCACTGGGGGACTGGGGAGAGAGAGCAGTCGTTGACGACAATGGATAGGTCAGGTAGTGAGGGTGAGTGTCTTGGGGGGAAGACTATGAACTCGGTTTTGTCCATGTTCAGCTTAAGGAAGTGAGCAGAGAAGAAGGATGAGATGGCAGACAGGCAGTGTGAATTTTGGATAGAAGGGAGGCGATGTCAGGACCAGACAAGTAGATTTGGGTGTCGTCGGCGTAGAGGTGGTACTGGAGGCCATGGGACTCAATGAGTTGCCCTAGGCCGAGAGTGTAGATTGAGAACAGTAACGGTCCAAGAAACGAGCTCTGGGAAAAACAATACCCACACAGAGACAGGGATAAAAGTCACTTGAAAGCTAAATGTACCTCAAGTTATCCTATAAAAAAAATTAGGAAAACAGTAAATATTTTGGATCATCATATTTATACCGTCCAGTATAACAAATAATATTTATACACTGTACCGTGAATGCTGTAAAAATAAGTCAATTTTTCAAATCAATGCTGGACCTGTTGTTGTCTATTATGCCCTTTAAAATTACTAAAATGTATTCAGTACATTATTATTATTATTTATATTGCACCATTAGAGTCTATGGCTCTTTAAATGTGGAAAGGGCAGATGAGGACAAGCACAATATATATGAACAATCAAGTCGTACTGATACAGGAGGGGAGAGAACCCTGTCCACGAGGGCTCAGAGTCTAAGAGGGACGGGTGGGGATAGAGTGGGAGGGGGTAGTGCCAATAGTGAGACGGTGCGGAGAATCGGGTCTCAATGCAGGTTGTAGGCTTGTCAGAAGAGGTGAGTCTTCAGGTATCTTTTGAAGGTTAGAAGGGTAGGGGAGTGTCTGATGTGTTGGGGGAGACAGTTCCAGAGTATAGCAGATGCACGGGAGAAATCTTGTAGGCAGTTGTGAGAAGAGGAAACAAGAGGGGAGTAGAGAAGGAGCTCTTGGGAGGAACGCAGAGTGCGTGGGGGTAGGTATCGAGAGATCATGTCAGAGATGTATGGAGGGGACAGGTTGTGGATGGCTTTGTATGTCATGGTTAGTGTTTTAGACCGGGATCTCTGAGAAGTGGGGAGCCAGTGAAGGGCTACGCAGAGGGGGGAGACAGGGGAGTAGCGGGGAGACAAGTGGATTAGTCGGGCAGCAGAGTTTAGGATAGATAGGAGAGGTGCAAGGGAGGTAGGGGGGATGCCGGTAAGCAGGAGGTTGCAGTAGTTAAGGCGGGAGATGATGAGAGCATAAACAAGTGTTTTAGCAATGTCGTGGTCAAGGAAAGTGCGTATCTGGGAAATGTTTTTGAGCAAGAGGTGGCAAGGGCCTGGATGTGAGACTTGAAAGAGAGGGAAGAGTCAAGTATTACCCCGAGACATTTGGTGTGGGGGACTGGGGAGAGTGAGCATTCATTGACAAGGATGGATAGGTCGGGTAGTGGGGGAGAGCGACTTGGGGGGGAAGACGATGAACTCAGTTTTGACTATATTCAGTTTAAGGAAGTGAACTGAGAAGAATGATGAGATGGCGGACAGGTATTGTGGTATTTTGGATAGTAGGGAGGTGATGTCGGGCCCAACCAGGTAGATCTGGGTGTCGTCGGCGTAGAGATGATACTGAAGGCCATGTGACTCAATGTGTCTTCCTAGGCTGGGAGTGTAGATGGAGAAGAGTAGTGGTCCAAGAACCGAGTCACCAATGGATAGTGGGTAGGGCAAAGAGGAGGTGTGGGAGCGGGTGACGCTGAAAGTTCGGTCCGTTAGGTATGAGGAGATCCAGGAGAGGGCTAGGTCAGTGATGTCAAGAGATTCCAGGATCTGAAGAAGGAGGGAATGGTCAACAGTGTCGAAGGCGGCAGATAGGTTGAGGAGTAGCAGAACGGAGTAGTGTCACTTGCACTTGGCGGTCAGTAGGTCATTGGTGACTTTAGTTAGGGCTGTTTCGGTGGAGTGGTGGGTCAGAAACTTGATTGTAGGCGGTCAAAGAGGGAGCAGGAGGAGACGTGGAAGGACAGTTCTGAATGGATGTGTTTTTCAAGTAGTTTTGAGGCGAAGAGAAGAGATATGGGGTGATAGTTAGAAACAGATGTTGGTTGAGGGAGGGTTTTTTGAGGATGGGTGTGATCAAAGCATGTTTGAAGGCTGAAGGAAAGATGCCAGCATTAAGTGATAAATTGAAGAGATGGGTTAGGGTTGGGATGAAGACTGAGGTGAGGCTGGGAATGAGGTGAGGTGGGAGCGGGTCATGGGTATGAATCCTGTTATGGTGTCATCAATAATCATAACTTATTCTGTACAAAAATGAACCTTTAGGCCAGATTCACACTGGTGCACTCGCATGCAAGAATTTGGGCACAGGTGTGAATAAAATGGCATTCTTAATTTCTCCATCTTTCCTCTTGTCTGTCTAGGCATATAAAATAAATCAAGTACATCTGATATTTTGCACGCACCTATTGTCATGAATAGGTGTGTGCCGTGCAAGACATGCTGCCATTCACAGCAGGCTGCAAATGTTTTTTCATACACAATTTCCCAACTGGAGCTGCTCATCTGACAAAGGAGGCGGACCTGAATGGATACCCCTCGAAACATTTGTTCAACCACATGCCTTACTGTCTGGAGTTGGTGTCTGTGTTCTCAGATCCAGGTACTCTGACTACATCCTGTCAGGGTCTTCCAAGTCAAGCTAAAATTCAGTGATTTCCCAGCCATTCAAACAACAATATAATGGGTGTGTAGCAGGTAGTCGAGTAGTTTCGATTATTGTAGTCTCAGACCAACTCAGAGATGAACTCAGGCCACTTCATCTTTGTGTCCTCTTTCAGATTTTGTAACATTTGTAACAAGGTTCGATTGAAGTGTTTTCAAGTCTCTTTCCCTGTGGTTAATATAGGGTGGTTTGAGACTTGTCAATTCCATAGAGGTGGTGTAATTCTTGCATCACTCCTCCTTGGAAGCAAGCTGCCTAAAAAAAAATCAGTGTTTGAGTTTGGAGTTCGGGTGCTTTCTTCACGTAAACGCTGTGCTCAGGTCCACTCAGTGCTCTGCCAGCGCGAGCCTCTTGCAGTGTTTGAAAGGCTGTAAAATCAGCGAAAAATCAGCGTTATCAGATGTATTGTGGACCAAAAAAAGAAATGACAAAACCCTGTCTGGCTCCTAAGTGCTTTGATTATGGCTGGCTGTATGTGGACGGAGAACCGAACTGTCAAGATTTGGGTCCAGAACAGAACTTTTTATAAAAAACAATTGAACCCCTAAAACCCAAACTTCCACGGGTCTGCTCATCTCTAATGATAACCTAGGATACTACCTCCCATTCTTCGCTTTTTTTACTTAGGTTCCGGTTCATTTACAATAAGCATGATATTAGTCCATAATCCTTTGTACCCTCTTGCTTCCTCTTACCTCTAAGCATTTTGTTACATCTTCATGAATCATAAACACATTATGTAGGTGTTGCCTACAGATCATAGGTTCTCTATCATAATGTTTCAACATCCAAATCTTACAACAGAAGCATAAATGTGACTAAAGAAATACGTAACAAATTATTTCACTAGTTCAGAGGTCATAGTAATGTCAAGAATTGTTGTAGCAACAGATCTTACAAATCTTAGGAACAATCCCAAGTATACCCTTGTTCAAAGTGGACAATTGTTGTTTGTCAACATGTTTAATTAACGAGGACTTAAAACTGAAGGTGACATTACTATACTTGAGATCATACAGGAGCATTTTTTGCGCGATTTACCACAGTCGGTCAAAGATAAGCTTTTCTGTGTCTCATGGCTGCTCAAATGTCAATTGAGTCTTAGTCTTAGAGAGATAGAGTTTTAGGCTATATTCACACCTTGTGCATTTCTGAGCGCTTTTTGTGCGCCTTTTCAAAAATGCCAATGTGTGTCTGCATCTGCCGGCAAAGTGAATGTGAAATTCACTTTGCCGTTGAGACTCTGCGTAAATATATGCAGCGCTTTTATGGGAGAAAGCACGGGCGTAGAAAGAATGACCATGTCAATTCTTTACACTCCTGCTCCCGCGCTTTCTCCCATAGGAGCCCATTATTCCCCAGGAATTACGCATTGGCATTCAGACAATGCGGAATTCCAGCGGGAATACGCCGGCCTGATGTCACACAGGGGAGGAACAATCTTGTTCCTTCTCCCCTGTGTGACATCTGTCACAGCCCCTTTGGGTTTCGTAGTGTATTAATATACACTACAAAACCCAAATTAAACTAAGCCAAATGTGTCAAAAATAATACAAATTGAATACTTACCTCTCCGCCAGGTGTTCAGGAAACCGGAGCCGAGAGTTCCTCCGCAGGTATTGACCTTCCAGGGCCTGTGATCGCTGATTGGTCATGTGATTTGTGACGTGCTATGACGTACATATCACATTACTGCGAGCGGCCAATCAGCAATCTTGGCAGGTCCTGGAAGGTTGATACCTGCGGTTGCTCCCTGCTCCCAGCCGCAAACACACAGCGGAGGTTAAGTATTCATTCTTTATTATTACACAATGCAACAGAGCTGTAGTACTGGTAGTGTTGGTATAATGCTCTCAGCCCCTTCAGGCAATCTCCACTGCCGGATTGTAAAATCAGTATGTGGCTCTGCAGGCTCAGGAAGAGAAGTCTATGAAAGGGATAGTTTGTAGGGAGTGCAAGGTTCAGTGTGCTGAAGGAACAACAGACACGGGGGTAGCAGTCTCTTTACCTTTACTGGTTTGTTGCAATTACAGTCCGGTGGCAGTGATTTAGATGTTACTGTGGACCCGGGCAGTCTGGAAGCAATGAGTAGATCCACCTAGCCAGGTGTATTGGAGTCTTCCCTTCTGCGCTTTCACTTGCGAGTCCCCGCTTCTGCATGAAGTTGTGCTGCGGCCTCTCGCTCTCTCAGTCTATACCTGTAAAGCAGGCAGTCTGAGCCCTGTTTCAGGGGCTGCTCCTCAGTGGCAACACCGGGCTCTAGTATGCTACTGTGCTCCAGGTGTTAGGTAGGCAAGGTGATCTGGAATCCCTGCTTTGCCAGATTCTGCTGCTGGGCCATTAGTACCCGAATCAGCCTCGGACTCCGGGGTCCGGTTTCTGGCGATCTCCTAAGGGGTGAGCGAGATGTCGCTCGTTCCCAGGCACTCCTCTCCTTCCTCCTCAGACTCACTCCATGGTGTTCTGACTAACCCCACCTCCGAGCCAGAATTTATAGAGGGAAGCTCCCCTTAAACTGGGTTCTAGAGCTCCGCCTTCTGTCTGGAGACAGGAAAGTGTTGGATGCTGTGTCACCTGAATAGAGAACCCCCTTTTTGCTTCCAGGCATGACATCAGGACTGAAGGGGCGCTACAAATGTTTGGCTGGAAGTAACTCACAAAACTAGGGGAATGTAGAGGAGTTACAGAGGACTAATGAACTGGGAACAGGCAGCTGGAGGCCACACAACCACCCCAGCAGAGGAGCACCTGATTTTACTGGTACTGGCCAGACCCTGGCAACCGTGAACAGTATGCTGGATCTGTGACTGCTATTTTGCAAGTAAAGGTAAAAGACTGCATTCACTTCCTTCTGTCCCCCTTTCTGCTGCACCTCTGCACTTCTCACTATCACCATCATCTCCACTACAACTCCTTTCATAACCTACCACCTACTTCATTGCAGGGGTCTGCCATGAGTGAGAAGGGTACAACAACACTCACCCTGGGAGTGCTTATATGCAGCTTCAGCCATCTCTGCTGGACACTTCAGCTGGCGTCACAAACTTTATAAACTTTCATCCCCTTTAAATACCTCTCTTTCATGGTGGTTAGGGTCACAGCTGCTGGGCATCGCCACTATGAACATTATACCACTGGCCCAGCTACCTGAGTATCCCCTTGGGACCGTCACATTTACAATTCCAGTCTTATGCAATTGGAGCTTTGTGTTTGTTGCAAATTTTCAGCCTGTGTCTGGCGACAGTAGCTGGCAGGATATTGGGACCGTGTTGGGACTATGCAGCAGACGGAATTGCTACAAAGACAAGTTATGAAATGAATGTTGCAGATTTTTTTGAAATAATCTAGTGACTAAGAAAGATTACCAAGGATGAACTTAATGATATAAGGTAGATTTGTAGGGTGTGGCTAGTTGCAGTGGAATACCGGCCCCTTTAAAGCTTGATAGTGATGAAGACTTGGAAGTAAATTGTGTTGCAAATTTGAATCCTATGTCCGCCATTTTCCTGTCCTTGCCTGATGCTGAAATAGTAATAGTCCTTGAGCTCTGCTCATGTATCCAAATTAGATATCAGATGATTGTTCATTAGTAGCCGCTCAAGGGTCATTACAGTGTAATCTGTCTGCTATAACTAGCTTAGTAATCAGAAGCATCAGAACATACATTAACTCTGATGTGACTGAGTGCCTAAGAACGACCAATACTTTCTATTTACGGGAAGTGGTTAGAAAAAATATATTCATACTTTCTACTTCTCACAGGAAGACATTAACCCAAGAAGAAAAGAATGAGAACTTGTGAGTTTCCTCTACAAAAGCCACAGTTGTATGTTTGAGGTTTGCGTTACCTTATATGTGCCTGTCCACTGCTAGCGAGAAATTTCCACTTTTGAGGGGCTTCATATGGTGGGGGAACTTATCATACCTAAATATGGAAAATACCACTTCCTTCTAATGCCCTATAAGTATAAGTCAGAGTAAGTCAGGTTTTTCATCATTTTTACTCAGGACCCCCATCTGTCTGAAAGATGAAGTTAAATTCTACTCCTCTTCTCACTTTCATTGGACTAGTTCTGTTGGCAACCCAAAGTCATGGTGAGTATTTTGAAGATATACACAAATTATGATTATTAGGGCTCGCTCCCACAACTGTATATATCAGACATGGGCTGCCTGATGTTTTATCAGGTAGCACTCAGGCCAATGTTATGTAATAATATGCGATTCGTCCCGCAAATCAGATGCCAATCAGCCATTCAAGTCTACGGGTGCGTGGAGTGGAAACATAGGGACATTTCAGTGCAATCCAATTACTGCGGACTCATAGAATGGAGCAAATAGGAACATTTTGTTCTCTATCTTCCCCTTATAGTGTGCTCCGATTCTCTCATCTCAGAGCGTTGGATCCCACTAAGCTGAAACTCAGATCAGACTCGGATCAGAGTCATGAGCATAATACACCCAACCCTCTTGTCGTGTGACATTGGTCTTAACGCTCATGTTGTACTGGTGATCATGATTAATCCTCACAAGACTGTGCCCAAACCCATAGTTATGTTAGTATGTTCTCTTCTCTGTTTTGACATATCCAGATGGTACTGTTCCTCCAAGCATGAGGTCATTATAGCAAAGCTACACAAAGAATGATCAATTTCTCCAATGAATATTACATGTTATTGAAAAGCTTTAAACCTTTCTTTATAATAGGCCTAGGGTGTTATACATATGAATAATTGGTCAATAAAACTCAATAGATAAAAAAAGGCATGTATGCTAACTTTCTATTTAGTTTAGACCACTGTACTCCAGACGGGATGGTGCGCTAGAAGGAGCGCAGCCCTTGTATACTGTAAAGGCTTTTGGATTCACTTTTATTACCTTACTGTATACAGTCATCCATGTCTGCCTTAGCTGTTCTCCCTTTGGAGGAATTACTGAACAGACCTGATATCCCCAAAACACTCAGAGAGTAATGTCACATATGTTCCTTGCACCTAGATATTCTATTACAGAAGTTTGGAGGACTCCTTAAATTAACATTGAATGAGTAAAATTAAAAGTCTCATGGATCATGGTTGATGAGAAGCTCTCTAGTATCTTTATAGACAAGGTTGCCTTCTTTGAGAGGACTTGAATAGTGTAACAGCATTTTCTCCCCAGTTTCTATTTTGTCTGGACAGACATCTATACTATATGTATACTATAAATTCCCTATTAATAATTGAATTGAACAAATTTTAAGGATTAAGTATAGAGTCACTCTTCATACAGTAACTTTTTGGTTCGTTTACGTCCTCCTTCCACCTTATCTATGGCCAGGGTCACACATCCAAATCTGCTTTTTAGAGCCCTTAGAAAAACGGACCCATTAAATTTAGGGTGCCAATAGTGTCCCCTGAGGTCCAAGACGCTTTTGGAATTTTTGGGACTAATTTTTTCTCAAAAAATGCATGTGTTAATGCATGCGTTAATGCATGGTGACTATATGTGCCATGCATTAACGCATGCATCACCGATAGGGCCCCATGTTAAAAAAAAAGCATGCGTTTTTGTAACGGAACCCAAAAATGCTGCTAGCAGCGTTTTTGGGCTGCTGCATAAAAACGCATGCGTTTTTTGAAAGACGCTGGTGGACCTAAGTGCACCATCTGTTAATGGATCTGTTTTTGGGACTTAGAAAAAAAAATGCTAAATTTTTCTACAAAAATGGACCTGAAGCAAAAAAGGCTGGTATGTGTGACCCTAGCTTATGGCTAGGGTCCAACATACAAATCCATTTTTTAAGCCCTTAAAAAAATGGATTCCATTTTTCTAAGGGTGCCAATAGTGTCCCCTGAGGTCCTGTCCGTTTTTGGGAACTTTTGGGACTTAGTCATTTTTGCATCAAGAACGCATGCCTTAATGCATGGTGCCTATATGTGCCATGCGTTAACGAATGCGTCTCCCATAGGGCCCCATGTTAAGAAAAGCATGCGTTTTTTTACAGGACCCCAAAAACACTGCTAGCAGCAGTTTTTGGTGGCCAGGAAAACCAGATTACGGTTTTTAAAAAACGCAGCTGCCCCTAAGTGCACTATCCGTTAACGGATCCGTTTCTGAGACCTAGAAAAAAATGCTAAATTTTGCTACAAAAACGGTCCTGAAGCAAAAATGGCTGGGATGTGTGACCCTAGCCAAAATGTATGAGTTTTGCGCCTACCCTTAGCTTTGCTGTATGTGTGCATTTAATCTTGTGTTACCCAGTAAGTGGAGTTTGTGTAGTTTTACGTTTATTTGGATCCCAAAACATTTATTACATAAAAATGTTATATGGTTTGACAGGTCACTTTAACAATAGAATCACAGAGCAAAGATGGATCAGAGCCGCTAGATAACCAAATATCAAAGAAAAATCTAAAACAGCTCATAAAATTAGATGTTATTACAAAATGTTAAAAACGTCAGCCAAAATGACACTGAAAAATACATAAGAGTGTTTATATGCAAAAAATTATTAACAAACAGATATTACTAGGGATGACAAACCCTACAAACTGTTACCCGCACAGCTGTCTCTACCTCACAATGGGGTCGGTGCCCTAGAATAATGTATTATGGCACCCCCACTCCTATGACAGCTGTCACGTTTTGTACTTACTTCTTTTCCTAAATTTTAGCCCTATGCTCATTTAAGTTAGGGTAACGAAGATCATTAGCAGGAAAGCCACAATGTCTGCTGACCAGCCGGGATTAGTGTCATCTCCTGACCTGTGGCCACAAGTATACTCTTATGGCTTTTATTTTTCTGTGATCTTTACTTTGACAATACTAAGTGTGTGTTTCATTTAAAGAGCTTGAAATAGGTTGAATACAGTCCTACAAGTCTTTTCGGGGCACACAGGTCTAAAGGTACCGTCACATGTGGCGATATCGCTGGGAGATTTGCTAAGCAATCTCCGAATGCGGCAATATCGCTACCACGTCGCCTGTGCGTTGCGACGTGTGACAGGGTGATATTACAGCGAGAAATCCTGGTGCTGCGTCACCTGATCGCCCTGCTCTGCTGAGAAATCAGGCGATTTCCACCAGGCGATTTCTGTGCATCATGGCGTGTGACAGGGCGATAGTGATGTAGAAAGTGAGCTCAGACCATGGAAGCAATTCCAGAGGCGTGCCTGAGTGTTCTGTGTGGCGCGTCCCGTCTGCCGCGATTGGTGGTCGCTCCTGCGTTCCCATTGGCTGGCCATGGCTAAGGCGCCATATTTGAATAGCGATATAGTAGAAAGGACACATGCATCATGTAGTGGGCAGACTTCCTGACAAGGCACACCAATGGCGACGCAGTTGTGTTGGCCAATCGAAGTGGTAGGGGCGCAGTGTACAACACTCTGGCACGCCTGTCTCCTTGCTGCGCTCACACTCTACGCCCACATCACTGATGCGGTGGTAGCGTGTGACGCAGCGATTTGGCGGCGACGTGGGAATGTCAATTTGCTCTGGTCTGCGCCAGGAGATTTCCGGAACGCAGGATCGCCGAACATCACACGTGAGATCTCTATGTGTGACAGGGCGACAGCGATGTGCAAAAAAATGCCCGGAACATGCACGCTCACGTCAAATTGCCAGCTATATGGCGGCGACATTACTACGTGTGACGATACCTTTAGGGAATGGGGAAAGGATTGTGCAGCTCAGTACAATATCTTTTCTTTTCAGGGCAGTTGGAGGATTTTTGATTCACCACAAATTGAATCACCATGAATTGTTTGACTATGAATCTATTCAATATCAATCTACTTTTTTGCAAGTCGATGTAAAATTTTAATTTGCTAATCTCTGACTATATTATGCAGGTGATTTTGAGAGCAGTAATTAATACCATGTTTTACAGTGATAAAATATTCCAGCCCACCCTTCCTCATTTTCTTTACATCCAAATGGGTAAGCCACTGTATCTGAGCCAACGGTGAATGGGATGCATTGTTAGGGATGGTCCTTCTTCTCTTTTTTGCCCGATTGCAATATATTCTAATTCATGAAAATTACTTTAAGATAAACCAACGTCTATGAGTATCAGTTTCCTGCTATTTTATTCTATGACACATCCAACGTCTGGACATCAGAAGGTTGTCAAGGGAGAAGAAAATATTTGTAGACAAGCGACACCAATGTATCACAAGGTGTAAATTGAAATCCCAACGTGCTTTGTCACAAGAAACTGATTCACTTTTAGCAATATGGCATAAAGAGGAAGAGCCTGTATGAGGATGTGTCTGACTTATCCAGATGCTTCTATGGGACTACCCTAGATACACTCAGCGGTTCCTTATTTTAGAACTTTCTTAACCAACAGTAAAGTTTTTTGGATACCAGAAAAAAAGGAAGCAATGAATAATTCCCTAACTTCCTAGACCAATCAAAAGGGAAATCAAAGCAGAAGATTAATGACATTGATATTATACGGATTTGATGTCCTATTGATTGAGGATCCAGCTGATGTGACTACTGCTGATCTCTAAAATATGATAAGAAAGCACTCTCCTGCAACACTTTAATGCTCTGTTCAGCTTCTCCATTCACTGCATGTTTGACCCAATCCAGTCACAATCTGAGCAGGCAGCCCATGAAAAATCAAACAGTTCAGAAAAAAGACGTCACTCACCCATTTGGTGCAATTCAGGAGTTTTTCCTTTTTCATTCAGGTTTCCATACAGTGCAAGGGAGGGGAGTGGAGGGATGCCGGATGGACGACCCGTTTCGTGCCCTAAGTGGCACTTCTGCAGAAGGGCCGTCATCCGGCATCCCTCCACGTCCCCTCCCTTGCACTGTATGGAGAGTATGGTGAGTGCCCTCTTTTTCTGAACTGTTTGATTTTGCATTCACTTGTGCGAGCACACCCAGGTGCATAGCCGCCTTATTTTAGATGACTGATACATGGGGACACTCCCAATGCAAAAATCCCATAGTTCCCGGCCTATAGGTTTTGTAGCCCATGAAAAAGCAGAGTGGAGCCAATAACAAGGCCAATGCAGGAATGCTCCTGGCTGGAGATTTTCCGTTTAAGGTAGCATTGAAGTATAGACATGAAAAATTGACTTTAAACAGTATTAACTTTACAAAGGTTCAGGAGACACAATTTTTTTTTATGTTCTAGCAAAAGCTTAGATACATTGCCTTTGTCAAAATGGATTTCACATTGGCTTCTTCTGGCCACCTCACCACCGCAGGCCCGCCATAGTCTCTAGTGATCGTCCCAGCCTATTAATCTTTTGGTTCCTCTGTCTCACTCTTTCTTTCTATAGGTCTTTGTACACACACTTGCACTTCATCCCCTCAGCCCTGTAGAAGCTTACTCTTCACTCACAGATGCTACTCATCTCACCTAGCCTGGCATTCATCAGCTATTTGAGGGGGTGGACATTCAGCACTCTCCCATGTCCAGATTCTCCTTAAGGACTCCATCACACATCAGTGATTTTTCTTTTACACAAGAAATGGTTTGAAGTTCATTAATGTTTTTTATTAGAGTGTCATCAGAGTTTGGTGAGTCAGTTTTTCACAGATGAAATAGAAAACTGCTGACATTTTCTCAAACTTCTCCTATCAGATAGTCCATGAAAAGTGAACAGTACTTGGATGGCATCCAAGTGCTTGCAATAGTTTGACTAATCCATAGACTTGCATTGGCAAGTTTGATCTAACTCTGTACAAGGTTCCATGCTTTTATGTGGACCATTCGGTATGAGGAAAAAAATCAGGCATCCCTTAATCTAATATAATAATAATAAAAATCTTTCTTTATATAGCAACAACATATTCCACAGCACTTTACAATTCAGAGGTTTATATACAAACAGTCATAAGAAACAATGATAAAAAATACAATAATTAAAGCAAAAAAAATAAACGACCCTGCTCATAAGAGCTTACAATCTAGCAATGAGACGGGGGTGACACAAAGTACAGGTGCTTATTTACAGTGATGGTCCTGCTATCTTCAGGAAATGGGGATAGACATAGACTATCATAGGTACGAATGCAATCCTTGAGTATCACAGATAACACTCATGACATCTGATTGAGCCCTAATGGTGAGCCTTTTCTTGCCCTTCCTTGTGACTTCATTGCAAGCTTTAACCTTTAATTTTTGTGCAACCATAGAGACAACTCTGAAAAATTGGCAATTTTTCCTCTGCTTTTGGGCTTGCAAAACTCTTCATCCTTCACATTGACCAAAACTCCTGCCAATCAGACAGTTACCATACATTTTCAACTGTTTATATATAAGGCCTCAGTTCACTACGTTTATCATGAACGGGAGAAATCCAATAGAACAGCGGATTGCACTCGCACCATTGTTAACAATGAGGCAGTGTCTATCTGCAATTTTTTTCCCATGCCTAATACATCAAATGCCCCCTACAAGCCTATGGGAGCATGTGAAACATCACAGTGCACTCAGATGTATCCGAGTGCAGTGAGATATATGCCGAGACTGGCATTGGAGGAGGTGGAGAGATTAATCTCTCGCTCTCCTCCGCACCTGTGCTCTGATCACAGGATTGGTTTGCAGTTCACTGATACTCAGCTCACACTCTCTGCAGAGCCTGGAGCTGAGGGTCATTAGCATTGAACGCCATTAGTAAAGTAGTCCTTGGGATTTAGCAATCAGACTATTATATTACTGAGTCTATAACTTCAAGCTCCTCGACCCTATGCCAAATGTGTACTAGGGCCATTTACAATGTACCTATTATAATACTGATGAATTCATATCTAAAAAAAGGTACTTTGGACCATTTTAAGCAATAGGTTCTTGGCTGTGTCTGCTAAGTCAGTAACCTCTACAGCTTTGCCCTTCCACTTCTTTATATAATTTTGTGGTTATGTAAATTGGAGAAAATGAGCCAGAATTTATGGGCCAGATACTGGAACAAGAAGCATAATATATTCAGTATAGTCACTCCTGTGTGGGCTGGAGCATTGTAGTACCTATATTCTTCATACTGTTGAGCATCTAACACATACTGCCCACCACAATAATAAAATGACACATAAGTGGGCTTCAGGGGTTGCAGTAAGCTCATTCCAGACCCATCACACCCAACAATCTGAACAGAAATGAATAATACAGTCATACGATTATGAGCTTTCAAAGTTGTGAATCTCGACAAGCTCTACCCTTGTAGACATGGAAATTCTCACTTGTGGTTGACAACAACCTGTGAGTTAAGCACATGACGGGTGACTCTATATAAAGTGTAAACTTGTGACAAAGAGAGTGCAGAATAAAGTCTGCATGGTAATTACATGTGGAACAACTTCTCTTTCATCTGTATTCTCCTATTAATTCTCCCAACTTAGGCTACGTTCACACAGGGCATTTTTACTTCATTTTTCTGCGGCCTCAGTTTTTACCTTGGTTTTATGCTAATGTATGCTAATCTGAACATGCGTTTTTGATTCCCATCAAAACCTATGTGTTTCAGGGAAAAGCTGTGCACACACACTGGTTTTATTTCTTTCAGAAAGTGTAAACACCACAGGTTTTGCTGCGTTTTTGAAAAGAATTAGTATGTCAATTGCTGTCTGTGTTTTGCAGCTGTCCATGGTAAAAATGCAACAAAAATGCTGCAAAAACGCACTTAAAATGCAGTAAAAATGCACTAATAATGCAGGCGACCTGCCCCAGGGCCGTGGGGTATCCGGTTCCGGGCATTGATTTAGTTGGGGATGGCCCGGACTGTTGCCCGGTTCCATGGCCCTGGTGGTCGCTGAAAAGGGGAACAGTTAATAACAATAGTGTTGCGTCATGCCAACTACGGCTCTGGTAAAG
Source organism: Allobates femoralis (assembly GCA_033576535.1). Classification (NCBI taxonomy): domain Eukaryota; kingdom Metazoa; phylum Chordata; class Amphibia; order Anura; family Aromobatidae; genus Allobates; species Allobates femoralis. Next base: position 69,919,913 of record JARQOC010000001.1, on the reverse strand, counting down.
TTACTGGCATTGCAGGACAGACCTCTGGGGTGATGGGTGAAGCAGCAAGGTGATTTTGCTCCCCGTAGGCGATGCGACCAGGGTCATAGTGGATGATGGGAGTTGTGGAAAAGGTTGGCGACTCCTCAGGCACAGGTGAATGAAATACACCACACAGTTTATAACTTGCAACGGGTTTACTGGCACTTCTTTAAACAGTCTTTACGGGTTTGCCTGGCCTGGGTAGTCGTGGAAGTTAGGATGCCGCACTTGGGTCCCTCGGTGGAATGCCTACTGTTCCTGTCCGGTCCCTTCCTTTGCTCTCTCCTATCTTCCTCAGTGCCTCCGCGTGCAGAGCCTTAAGCCAGCTCCCTTGGATCCTCTCTAACTGAGTGACTCCTCTCCGAGCCCTCAGGAACCTATATGGTGCCTTTTCCTGGGTGCGCCAGATGTTGGCCTCGACTCCCTAAAGAAGCTTGGGCCTCCGGTTCGGCGGCTCGGCGATGAACACCCGCACCTCTCTCAGAGTCAGTCCTCTGTTCCAGCCGGAGGGGTTCAGTCCCGGTAGACGTACCGTGTCTGGATTCGGGCACACCACAACACCTGGTGCCCCTAGGGTCCCTTTCAGACCTGAAGGCCCGTCCCCCATCCACTCTTTGCTCCCCAATGGAGCTCTTCCTATCGCTGACTGTCTAACGCTCCTCGCCACCCACACACTTTTCTACACTGTTACTCCTTCCATGGGACTGGGTCCACCATATAGCGGGTCCACCTACGGTCCCCTACGTAGGTTGTGTGTGGATGCGTGCAATGAGGGTCCCTTATGCAGCCTCCCGACTTCTCAGCTACAGGAATACTGCACACTCTTTTATGGGTACAGTACCCCTCCGTGGCATCATGACCAGTGGGGCGCCACACAGGCAACCCACAGCAAAAATGCAGCAAATATCCTGCCGAGAAATCAGGAGATACAAAAAACCCTAAGGTTTTACTGCATTTTTGCAGCAGTAAACAACCAACATATGTAGACATAGCCTTAATGGGGCTGTCCAATCTACTGGATACATGATTATTTTACAATTACACTGAATCCAACCCACCAGTGCTGAGTGAGGTGTCCAACCTTACACCTCTCATTTTCAAAATCGGTAGAAGTGTCAGCAGACAACCCTGTATGATCATCCCATGATGTGTATGCTAGAAACCCTCTAAAGTCCATCTTCAATCCCTGTTTTAGATCATAAATTACATGTCTTTACAGATAATATTAAAATCCTTTGAGTATCAGTTCAATATTCCTAAAAGGACCTGTGACAAACTTTGAAACTTCATTAGAACGAGAGAAATATAAGAAACTACGTAATATATCTTATCAAGGGAACCAGACTCTTTCTCCCTGTATCAGACAGTTTTCCTCTCTCCATCACACCCTCCCTGCCTGTTTAAACTAGTCAGACATTCTGAAAAACCAGCTCAAATATGTCTTGCTCAGAAAAGTCGGACAGCAGGTTTCAGGTGCAAAAGCCCTGATGCTCCTGAGTGTGGAGGAGTGAGGAACAGGGAGAGGAAACAGGTAGAGGATAAATATAAAAGTTTATTGAACTTTCTAACAAGTCTTTCACCTCACTCGAGAGCTGATTCATATCCAGACAGTTCAGCTCTGCTTTTTAATGCACTCTAGTCTGTTGCAGCTTGTTTCAGAAAACTAAAAAAATAATGAAATACAGGAATCTCTATATGTATGCCGTGCTGTGTAGGGCAGAGATCACAGCAATTGGTCTTCTCCCACCAGCTCAGCGTGGATTGGAAATATAGATTGATCATGCATAAGAGAAACTGGTGAAATTCAAGTCATATAATGGTCAGATATAGTATAACTCCTGAAATATACACACTGGACAGCTTATTATGTTGATGATTATTTTATTATTTTTTGAACTGTTATCTGAAAATCAGTTACACTTTAATAATAAATGAACATTTCTTAAACTTTCCTATCATTTTATTTTTAGGACTGGAATTAAATTCTCAAGATCTGCATAATTGCTCAGAAGTGCAAACAAGAAAAGTTGATATTAAAATCATAAAAAGCTACACAATAAAAGACAACCCTATCGATGCAGTTCTGTAAGTATCCAATGAAGAGTGCTCAAGTCAATATTGGTTAAAGTCGTGGGGCACAACCTTAATTGGTCTGATTGCCACAATGTTATATTTATTGACTTGCAAGGGCCAAAATAAAACTTATTGAATATTACCTTTACAGATGTTTCTGGTATATCAAAGGTTTATGCCTTAAATGTCTAAAGGCTGGTTTAAACGTAGCGACACCGTTAACGATGTCCTGCAACTTGTGACGTTGCAGGACCTCGTAGCGAAGTCACTGCGTGTGACATGTACCAACGACCAGCGATCAGCTCACTGATCATTGGTAAATGGACAGCGCAATTTTCCCGTCGTTGGTCACCTGCTAAGCAGCACACATCGGCATGGGTGACGCCCTTCTAACTCGATGTGTTCCCTGGTAACCAAGGAACACATCGGGTTACTAAGCCGGAGAACACTGGTAACCAGGATAAACATCAGGTTACTAAGTGCAGGCTCTGCTTAGTAACCCAATGTTTATCCTGGTTACCAGCGTTCTCCCGCTTACCCCAGCGTAGCGGGACCTCAACATCATGGAAAATAATATTTTATACACTTTAACACTATGTCGTGGTCGTTGCATGGGTCGCTGGTCGCT